>JAOVVA010000024.1:5453976-5466428 GCA_028565275.1 Leiocassis micropogon
ATATATCCCATTGGCTCCTTCCCATTGGGGATGACATGCCAAATAATTTATTGAAACTTGTGTGCACATTCAATCCTCACCCTCCAACCAACACAAATAGCTGTATGGTAAACTGCATATGCATCTGTGGTGCATAAGAACTAGTGATGGGAAGTTTCGATCATTATAGTGACTCTGCTTTAAAATCTTGTTCATCGAAATGACCAAACCTTTTTTGAGTCATTTAGTTCATTTCTTTTTTTTTGATCAGAAATAAAATAAAAAGTTACATTTTCAACAAACAGACCCCCAAAACATCTACATACACAAATTTTGGCTATAGTTCCAGTATCGAAAAATATTACAATGCAGCTAAGAACCTATGATAAACAGAATGAGCAGCTCACCTCTCATATCTACTGGTCCAAATCGTTCGTTCTTTTGTCACGTGACTCTCATAGACTCCATGCAGTGCAATACACAGAAAACAGAATTAAACGGTTCTTCTCATGAGTCTTCTAGTCCGAGTCGTTCTATCTTTTAAAACTATTGCACTGCATAGCGTCTATGGTAGTCACGTGACAAAAGAACAAATGATTCAGACTAGAAGACTCAAAGGTAACTACTCGTTTCTGTTTCCTGTACATAACCTATGGAGGTTTCCGTAGGAGTCACATTCTTCTGAGTCACGTTAAAGACTCGTTCAAGAAGAACAAATCGTTCATGAACGACCCATCACTGATAAAAACACTTTCACACCACTTGGATACACCTTCTTATTCAATGTTTGTTTTTTTTAAAAAAATTTTTGTTTTTAACGTTGTATATTAATACTGAAGGCACTAAAATTATGATGGAACAAATATAGAATTATGTAGTCCACAAAAGCATGTTAAATAACCCAGAATATGTTTAATATTTTTGGTTCTTCAAAGTAGCCACCTTTTGCTTTGATGATAACTCTTGATAATCTTTGAGTCAGCATTAAAGCTCAGTGTGTTGAAGGAACACCTGCGACAAATACAGTACACACTCACTCACTCACTTATTGTCTGTACATGTACTTTGCACAATGACAATAAAATTTAATCTAATCTAATCTATACCTCTTTATCCTATAGGGTTGTGGGGGGCCTGAAGACTTAGAGCATGAGGCGGAGTACACTCTGGACAGAGCGCCAATCCATCGCAGGGCACACACACACACACACACACATATACACAAACACACACGCCAATTAGCCCAGTCAGCATGTCTTTGGACTGTGGGAGGGAAACGGAGTACCCTGAACCCTGGGAATCGAACCCTGACCCTAGATGTGCCAGGTGACAGTGCTAACCACTAAGCTGAGGACAAACAGGACACACTTTTGCAACCATGTTGAAGTATCTGCCCCATTCCATACATTCCGGTCTAGATAACAAATTCATCTCTATCAAACTTAGACTATCATGTGACATCACTTAGTTTAAAAGCCTAAACAGATAAATGCCCTGTTGATTTTAATAAAGCGAGTGCATGAGCACGCATATCTATTTGGCTTGGTTACTCTCCAAGCATGCCAGTGCAATCGTAAACATTTCTGGTGATAAATGCTTAAATGGAGACAGAAAAATGATGGAGGATGAATGTGAATGATCCTCCACATTTTTGTTCAGATAACTAAGAACAGGAAAACATCTTCCATATGAGACTATTCGTTTTTCACTTCTGCATTTTTGTAATTAGATCACAGTATATAAATGACAGTTGAGCAGGCAGGAACTTGCACGCATCTTATTTCTGTGTGTGTGTGTGTGTGTGTGTGTGTGCGCACGTGTTTGTGCTTACAGCAATGTGGCAGTCTGTAGAGATGCCTTCAAAAGATGTTATCATTTAGGGGAATTCTGCAGTGCCATGAACATTTTAATTTGCACGGGAATTGAAAGGGAAATCTACAGAGAATTTTAAAGCATATTAATCATGGAAATTCAATTATTTTCGGTAAAGCTAATTTAACTCTAAGACAGCATTAGTGAAAAACTGTCATCATTGCAGCTGCATCAAACTGCGCAATTTATATTTTCCTAAAACAGAATGCCCCCATCATGTTTTTTTCATCATGTTATGTGTCATGCAAATACTCCAGTACGAGGCTTGTTTTTTAACCCACAAGTTTACATTATATATTCCCAAGAAATGACGTGTATATATAGCAGGTTTACCTATTATCCAACTAAATCTCTCTGTTTTGCTCAAAACTCAAAGCGATGTAACCTTGAGGCCCTCGAAGCCGATGTGTGCATGTGGAATGGCAGAGGCTCTGGAATCTATCGATTCACAGTGGGCCCTACACGATGTGCACCACAATTACTTCCATAAGCGCAGGCAGACTGTGGTTTGAGTGTATGACGATTCCTCCCAGACTCCTCTCTCTTCCTTCCTATCCCTGTTTCAGTCTCTCATTCATGTTCTCTCTCGCTCCGTCTCCTCACTCGCGGTCTGACACGCCGTCCATGCCGCAGCAGATGCTCTGGAGCATGGCTAGAACTGGAGGACTCAAGCCTACGTGCATAAATAAAAACCAGTCTTTCATGCCAGTCCTGTTTACTTTTATGTTCCCCCCAAAACCTCCTAGTGTTTATGAGAGAGCAAATATATTCAAAACATTTTCTAGCCACAAAATTAGTTCTTTTCAAGCGTACCCCTTCAGGACCCTGGGTGCTGCCATGGAAACGAAACGTTTCTAATGTAAAACAAATATTAGTTCTCAACCTCATCCTCTCTTAAATCTTCCCTTCAGCTTGCCATTTTTTTTAATATTGCAATTTGTAGTACACGGGAGATCTCTCTCTTTCTCTCTCTCTCTCTCTCTCTCTCTCTCTCTCTCTCTCTCTCTGTTTTTACATTTTAAAAAAATTTGTCCTCTTTTTTATTGTGTACCGATGTGGCGCTGTAAATGAGAAAATATCAAATAAACTGTAGTTGACCTTTTATAGTGAAACAAGTAAAAGCAATGCAAAGAGGAGAAACTGAGAAAGGATGGGATTTGCTTCTCCAAGCCTGAATCAAATTTACTTTCTCTCGCTCGCTCTGGTTATTCACCAGGCCACTACCACCATTATAAAATCTCATTACTGTATGATTCATGGTCCTTCACTGATACTTTAGTGTTTTGCTTCAGTTAGGAAGCCATATATTATTGTGTATGACTTGACCGCATAAATGGCATGATCAAGTTAGAAGAGCCTCATGGCACACACACACACACACACACACACAGAGAAAGAGAAAGAGAGAGAGAGAGAGAGAGAGCGCAAGTCTTACTGTACAGTGTATATCAGTAGGTCCTGGGAAAGATCTGCTTATCTGAGATGGAGGAGAACATGACAGTGTAATATAAAATGTGATTAGCACTTGCATGACTAAGTTTGGATTTTGTGGTATTTTAGGGAGTCTCCCGATATTTAGGGTCAGTCCAAATGTATGATATCAAAGATAAACTGCAATGAATCATAAATCACTAAACTAAAAACTAAATTGTATTTACATACTGGGTTTTAGTCCTTTGAAAGAATCTTAATTCAACTTTGCATATTATGATACTTTAAGTTAAGAAATGTACTGTATATACCGAAGAGTTGTGAAAAGTGAACTTAATAAAGGTCAAGCAGTTTTGTGTTAATAATGTTGTGTGTTAATTCACACTCATTCCCTATACAGTACTGCTTATCCAGTTCAGGGCCACAGGAGACCTATCCCAGGATACTTGGGGAACAAGACAGGGTGCACTCTGGACGGGATGCCAGACCATCGCCAGATGCACAAGCACACACTCACATACTACAGGTAAGTTGGAAATGCCAGTTAACCTGCTCGGCATGTCTTTGGACTGTGGAAGAGAAACCTGGAGTATGCAGAGGAGCACACTGAAACTCCAAGCACATAGACTAGGGAATCTAACCCTGACCCTGGAAGTGCCATCCTGTCTTTTTTTCTATTTCACTTTTTTTTTTGTACAATATTTTTGTAATCCACCTTTTGGATTACTCTGTACTGAGAAAGAAACAGCAAACTTTAAAAAAAATAAAAAAAATAGGCAAAACCTAATTACTGATATTAAGAAATCAATAAGCAGATAATAAAGTATGTTATACAATGATTTAGAATTCAGAATTCTTCTGAAAGAACTAGCTCCAAATATTTTCAGCCCTGTTCTTAGGGAAGGATTTATGGTTATGTTTTACCGGCAGGACTGTAGATCTGATGGTGCATTGAAACCACAAAAGCTTGGTGAAAGCAAGAAAAACCAGCATGGCCTTAAATTTTGGGAGGTTGTGCTCAGTGTTTGGCAAAGAGCTAGCGATTATACCTTTTCTTATGTTTTCTTACTTTGTATGGAACGAAATTAAATCAAACTTTCACTGTTGCAAATTCATAAGAATTAACTCATGGGATGAGGTTAAAGAAACCAGAAATACTTTTAACGTCATTGTGCCAGTGTTGAAAAGATTGCTCGAATCTCTACATACTGTTTGAATAGCTTTAGTAATTTTCTCCAATGTCTGTTTCTTGGATTCATTTCAAGTTAAATGGTAGTATCTTTGAATGTTTTTTTGCTCAATCAGATATTTTAAACAGAAGCCCTTAGACCTCACTTATGTTTTTTTTTTTTTTTTGGCTTTTCTTAGTATTTCTCAGGAACTGTGTGTAGGTTTTTGTTTTAATATGGGGACTCATCAAATGACTAGGTTTAAAAAAAAAAAAAAGGAAAGTGTGAAGACCGAGTAATTTTTTGTATTCATTGGGCCGGAAGTGTGTTCCATTTGAACAAACCTAAGTGTTTCCATCCAGCTATGAGAGTGATTACGAGTTCATCGTAATATACTGAATTTATTATGACGCATTATGAAAGAACAGACTTGAAAACCAAATGGTATTCATCATATAATTAAAAACAATTCATGGACATAACTCAGAATGCTGACTTTTCAGATACTTTCTGGAAACAACTGGTTCCATAGCTTTTCCCTGGGGACCATGGGACAGTCATTAAAAGGAAAAAAAAATCTTTCAAGTTTATTGAGAACAATATGCTTTCAGAGCCCCAGGCATTCATGGTGGAATGCAGAATCTGTCTTCTATTAAGACTGTGTTATGAACTTATAAGTAGTAAAAAAAAAAACACAAAAAAACAGCTTATTAAATCATTGTGCTATGCAGTGCATGAGGCTGTGGAGAAAGGCTTATGAAAAATCTATAGTGCTAGATTGTACAGCTGTGGCCAAAGGTTTTGAGAATGACACCATTTTTAATTTTCACAAAGTCTGCTGCAGATGTTTCTATGGTATTCTTTTACTAACAATTACATTAACTTTACGCATACATCGATATTTGCAGTGTTGACTCTTCTTTTTTAAGACCTCTGCAATTGACCTTGGCATGCTCTCAGTCAACTTCTGGGCCACATCCTGACTGGTGCCATTCTTGCATAATCAATGCTTGGAGTTTGTCAGAATTTGTGGGTTTTTGTTTGTCCACCCGCCTCTTAAGAATTGACCACAAGTTCTCAATGGGATTGAGGTCTAGGGAGTGTCCTAGCCATGAACCCAAAATTTCAATGTTTTGTTCCCCAAGCCACTTAGTTATCAATTTTGCCTTATGACAAGGCTCTCCATCATACTGGAAAAGGCATTGATTGTCACCAAACTCTTCCTGGATGGTTGGGAGAAGTTGCTCTCTGACAATGTTTTTGTACTATTCTTTATTCATGGCTGTGGTCTTAGGCAAAATTGTGAGTGTGCCCACTCCCTTGGCTGAGAAGCAACCCTACACATGAGGATGCGTTACTGTTGGCATGACACAGGACTGATGGTTGCGTTTACCTTTTCTTCTCCGAACAAGCTTTTTTCCTGGATACCCCAAACAATCGGAAAGGGGATTCATCAGAGAAAATGACTTTAGCTTCAGCAGTAACCTTTTGCATAATATCAGTCTGTCACTGATGTTTTTCCTGGACAGAAGTAGCTTTCTAACTGCCATTCTCCAAACTTTTGGCCACAGCTTTAAGGGATTGTAAGATCTTGTAAATCTTGGTGGAACAGATTATAACAGACAACATGCAATAACATGCATCCTCGATGACTGATTATATGGTGAAGATCCCTGACATTAAAGAAGTTAAAGATAATTCTTATTTTTTGCTTATTTCTGGTATCAATACGTTAAATATTAGCACATTTTGTTTACACATCACCATCGCCAATACCATATTTGTAGCTGTCATGCAAGTTTTTCCTCATCCTAATAAAATAAACATTGAAATGTTGAAATTAAAATTAGACTGTAAATTTTAATTACACAGAATTAACAAAATTAAAATGTAAATTTTGAAGTAAAGTATAAAAATTATAAAAGAACAGAAGTGGGGGACAAATTACAACATTTATCTTTTTCCATTCTTCAAGAACGTCCTCTTTAGTAGCCTGGATGCTGGATGGAGAGTGATGCGATGCCATACGGGTTTGAAGCCATCAGTTCCAAAAACATTTATCTTTGTCTCATCACTCCAGAGTACAGAGTCCCAGTAGTCTTCTTTTTCAGCATGGGCCCTGGCAAATTTTAGGTGGGCTTTTTTGTGCCTGGCCTTCAGGAGAGGCTTCCTTTGTGGACGACACCCATGCATGCCATTCCTTTGCAGTGTACGCCATATTGTGTCACAGGAACCAATCACCTCAGTTTGACTTTCTACTTCTTTAGCTAACCGCAGTGAACTTGCATGGTGATGTTCTTCAACCCTTTAATGCTCCTGTTGAGGTGCTAACTTCGGTGGACGGCCTGGACTTCTCTGTGAGATGGTTACATTCCCATCTTTGTTTTCGTAATTTTCGTACATTTTTGTATCACTTTTACTACAGTATTCTGACTGATAAGTAACACTTTGCTGATCTTTTTGTAGCCTTCACCTTTCGTGTGCAAAAAAATTATTGTCCTTTTCAGATCTTGTGACATTTCTCTTATATGTGGTGCCATTGCTGACAGCATGAAATGGGAAGGGGCATTCCTTGTCAAGTGACCCTTTTATAATCAACTGTCTGCTAGACAACTGCTTAATAAATAATTAGACTCACCTCTAGTTGAATTCTTGTTAATTAGGACTTTGTCGTCTAAAATATAGCTGTTCTCCTAAGACTTACATTGGGGTGTATTTATTTTTGCAACATGGTCTTGAATTAATTTGTTAGGAAAAAAACTTCTTGCTGTTTGCAAATTAGCTAATCTTGTTTGCAATCAATGGCCCACATTTGCGGCAGTATTTTGTAGTGTCCCATAGAAAATGCTCATTCTGAGAGGAAAGTAAAGGCTTTCTGACAAATCTGTTGGGGTGTACTCATTTATGCTGAGCACTGTACTGTATGTTTGCTTTTACAAACAGCTAGTAACACCAGTAGTGTGGCCACATTTTATTTACACAATCATCTGACCCACAAACGAAGAAAATGGCTGTCCCATAGAGACCTGCTTTTTCAAGAATTGGGGGATTGCAAGTGTTTATTGTCACGGCAACCAGTTCTGGATTGCATACGTGATAGTTATGCAATATAAATGCATAAAATATAGCTATATATAAAATCAGGCATGTGGAAAACAGGACATTAAAAGTCCTGGGAAATATGTTTTTTACACAGTTAAAAAGTGACGGTTCTGGGGAAACCAGGCCAGGTGGCAACGCTAAACACCAGTCATTGTTTTATAAACCATTTTAAATAAATCAGGTTAAAATTTGAATCGAATTAAGGCAGTAGTCACATTATTACATTTCCATTTTCTCTCTGTCAAATCAATCAGGAGTTTCTACAAAGCACAAACTACAAAATAGCATTCTGCATTTCCAGTGTGTGTTTCAAACACACTTATTTTAAATACAGTCCATTTAGTCTCTTTAGTTTAGGGCCGAGCTGCTCCAAGTCTTGTACACCAAGAACAGTTAACAATATCGGTGTCCTTTACAGGACTTTAACACTGTCAGGCTCCTTCAAATAACCACCTCCTCCTATACCCCATTTCCTTCACACTCCAGGGACGGCCGTATCTGTCAGAGTGCTGTGTAAACAGATGAGAGTATGTAGTGATATATAAAGTGTTATCTATGAGACTGGTAAAGGCTTGGATGGAAATGTGTGTGGGTGTGTGAAGCACTGGATTCGTGTGATGTCCCCGTCTCCTCCTCTGGGCCTCTCTGACATGCCAAACAGTGTGTTACAGATGAGCTGCGGCCCGCCAGCCTCAGCAATCTTCAACATCCGTTCCGTCTTTTCCCCACCTTCGTCTTTTGGCAGTTTTATTCTCTCTCGCTCTCTCACACGACACAAATGGAGCAAAGCTGTTTTTTTGTTTTTTTTTAAACAAGTTATGGATGAGGTGTAGTCATATGAGGTGCAGATTGTCGTCCAAAATAAAGACTATAAGACACTTAGTAGATGTAAACAATGACTCTGTTTGAAAATAACTATAGTATACAGTACATATTATTAGTTACTGAATATATTATAAGCAGCTGCCAACACTCATCTTTTTAAATTAGCATAAAAACTTTAGTGTCTGTTTTTGTTTATTTATTTATTTAAATGATATCAGTCACTTTAATGATTTAACTTCCACATCTGGAATATCAACCTTTACTGATAGATAATTTTTATTTTACTTTTATTACTCTAGAGTTATTTTGTTCTATATCCTCTTGATCTTACAGTAATTGTCTTCTAATTTATTGCTCCTGTTCTTAATTATTTTTGAAATGCGTTAAAAAAATTTTTTTTACCTTGTATGTTAAATGTAAAGTGTCCCTATAAATAAAATAAAAAAATCTCCATGTAGTTTAAAAAACAAAACAAAAAAACAACTCAATTAAACAATATGTAATTGTAATAAAAAAAAATTATACAGGATGTAAATACTTTAAGAGATGCATGGTTTAGGGGGTTTAATGACTGCTGTGGCTTTCATCACCTGCACAGTATCCAAGCATATGGTTCACAAATGTAAAAAAAAAAATAATTAAATAATACATTATAGCAAATAATATTTCCGTAGATATCCGTAGAACACTGAAGAAATATACAGTATATTACTATAATTTATTCAGTCCACTTTTATAACCACTAGGATTGCTATGTATCGAGAATCTATTCTGGAAACATTAGGAATGCACCCTTGATAGGACATCACAGGTCATCATAGGTCATCACAGGTCATCATGCAACACTGAGATATTTACACCTGGGGCAAGTTAGCATAGCTATTACCTGTATTTTTTTGGAAAATGACCTGAGAAACCAATATGAACACCAATCAGAACATGTACAGTAAAACTCCACACAAACAGTAACCTCAGCTTAGGATTTAATCAGGAAACCTGGAGGAGCTGTGATACAGAAATGCTGGTTGCAATGGCAAAATACCACCTAAATGCAATAAGGATCATACAAGTCAATCTATCAACTTTTGATTGTGCAGAGTAACAGAACACAGATACGTATGAGAGTTGAAACTCCCTTTATTTCTCTATATAATCCCCTGCTACACTAATGCACCCAGTGTTTCAGTAGTGCTTGGATACCATCAACGTAGGAAGTTTTCTGATTACACCGGAGCCATGATTGGACTGCTACTTCACGTCTGAAATGCTACGCCCTCCGAGGAACTCCTTTACTGGCCCAAAGATGTGGAAATGCCTCGCAGCGAGGTCAGGACTGTACAGGGGATGTGGCAAAAGAACATTGCCGAGTGCCTGAAATGTGCAATGTTGTGAATGAATGCATGTGCAGTTCCCACAGCCAGATGGGTCTCTTCCGCAAGTTGCCGACAAGTTATCCGTTGATTTGCTAGGATCAGGCTTCCACTCGCTCAATGTTCATGGGAACGACTGCAGTGGGCTCCGAGCCACCTCGGACGGGATTATTCACGGGTGTACTGCCTCTTTTAAAATGTTTGCACCAGTTTGCACCTTAAAACTTTATGCCCTTCATCACAAGTCCTGTTTTGACTTGAACGTCCCACTTACATGAAATCCGATTTATCTGATATAGCATAATGATTGACAATAGCAGCAATAGCATTATTGATACATATAATTTCACATGTTTTCAGTAGTATACAGTGCTGCCAAAAAGTAGCAAAACATGATAAAAACCACTGGCCAGCCTTTAAGAGAAGTCATCGTGATAATGATACCTTTGCATTGTTTTTTTTTTTTTTTCCAGTTTGGAATGTCTGGCATTGCCAGTGATCCAATACTTGAACTCCTTTCATTGAAACAAGGGCACATTTCAGTCTGTGGTGTTTTAGGTTCCAGCTGCAGTCTGATAACTTACTTCTGGAATGTCCACAGTTCCAACAGGCCTAGGGGGATCACAGACGGGGCTGCCGTCATCAGTCTAGCATCCTCAACAGAACCCTGGCTGACTCTGATCAGCAAGCAAAATAATATCCCTCCCCCATTTTAGATCTTCTGTGTGTTTTCTAGTAGACTCGGACATGGCTTCTCGGACAAAACTTTAAAACGACTATAGTACTTAGAGATGATGAGGCCAATGGTGTCCTAATTAGAGAGAGAGAGAGAGAGAGAGAGAGAGAGGTCCTGAAACCTTCAAACTGAGAAGAAAAAACATATTATATGCGGACCTAAACATTCTTTTCAAAGAGCAAAATAAAGCAAGAAATCAGGACAAAGAAGGGACAGAATAAAACAGTTTATTAAAAGAAATCTGAATTAGTTTGGAACCATCCATGTATACTTACTATATCGCTTGGCTATGCTAACTGACTTTTGACAGCAATGCATCTGTGTCTCATTCATAAAATATATTTTTAGTACAAAAAAAAAAAAATCCAACTTATTACATGAAAAGGTGTGAGTCTCACCTCATTCACAAACACACAAGTCAATATTTGTCTGGTATAAAATATTCCCTGTGGATTCTGATGATGAATTGCACTTTGTGTGTCGTATCTCGAAATATCCTCGACGCGTGGCACTGGGGTATGAAGTTCTGTTTGGGCTGCCTGCGGCTCTGGTGCTGACAGCGAGGGTTGATATCATCTCAGGGAGCTGAAGAGAAGCTCTGTGTCCGTCATGCTTTATACAAGCGCGGCCTTGTCTGTGTGTTGAGATCAAGCCTCCGTCAGAGACACCAAATACAATGCAGGCCTGGATTAAACATGTCATATTTCAGGCCTGTTTGTCACCAGGCCCGGATGGCACCTCTTGCTGTGGGATGCAACAGGGAAGTGATAGTATTAACAAGCCAACCCTTTTAAGCCTGCGATCGCTAGTCTAAACATTGTTGGAAAAAATTGCAGAAATTGTTTCAGATCAGTGAAAAGTGAGTTTCAGTCATGCTGCCTTCAAGGCACATTTAATTGTCTTGTGATTTAGTTCCACACGTTAACGCATTTCCTTTTTATTTAGGAAGTTGTAATGGCAGAATGTTAAAGAGTCTCTAAGATAAATGTTTAAAATATGCAACATATAATTTGGATTCAAAACTAAATATCGGTTATACTATACCGATAAAAATTTTATGGTGAGAAGGAATTTTTTTTTAAATCAATTTTTACATTGACTATCCATTTAAATAATCTACACTTTGTACTGTATGTACTGAACATAAGTTCTTTCTGAAAACAAAATTCTAATTTAAAATCAAATCACTTAAAAGTCAAAAAGTGTTCTCAGTTCAGTTTTAAAATTGTTTACCGTTTGTTTTAATTTCTCGTGTGCTACAGTATAGATAGATTTGATAATGAGAGAAATTTAAGAAACTACTCTTGATTACCTTGTTAATCCACATACAGATCCATTATTGTTTGTCTGAACGTCAAAAGATGCACCCTGACTCAAAAAACACACTTCTTATTTACCCTCCCATTCTACTGTGTCTGTGAGACTTGTGAACAAACAAGACCTAATCAACATTAGATGCACACTTCAAAGACAACAAACGACCCAAGACCCATATCATTCTGTAGTTCTGTAAGTATTTGTACTTAGCTCCAACCTTCTGTATGACTGATGGAAAAGAACTGGCAGTCATTAGTGTCATCTTTCTTTTGTTTACATTAATCAGATGCAGACCCAAGAAAACTGTCTTCGCATACACATGGAAAATAAGGCCTTTGATAAATCAATCAGTTCAGAGCTAAAACTACAAGATGAGTATCACTCAAACTTTCACAACATGGTGATAATTCAGTATTAAAATAAGGGTAGAAAACAACATTAATGCATTAAATGGTTCTCTTCACGGTGGTCAGTCACTGAATGGAGTTTTTGTCTGGACAAAGATCACGTCCACTGCCTCGAATGATTCTCATTCACAATAAATTACACTTTCTAACTCCATGATTGTTCCTGACTTTTATTTCTTTCTACATTGTAAAGGAATGCTGAAGGCGTCCAAAAAAATGCATTAATCTCCTTTGAACAGTTAAT
>JAOVVA010000024.1:5480493-5496791 GCA_028565275.1 Leiocassis micropogon
ATCTTTGAGTTTAGCTCATGAAAAATGGGAGCAAAAATAAAAGTGTTGCGTTTATATTTTTGTTCAGTGTATAATATGTTATATTATATTATTTATTCATTTTTACTTATAAGAAACATCTAAAGAACATTCACAAATTTTAATTATTGGAATTGGAAGTCAATTTAAACTCTTAGATCAGGTCAACATGTATTGTTTCTTTTTTGTCTTTTTTTGTAATGGCCTATACTGTACACCCACCAACCACTTTATTTGGAACATGTGTACACCTGCTCGTTGATGCGATTACCTAATCTGCCGATCATGTGGCAGCACAATGCAGATACAGGTCAAGGTTAATCTTTCTATCATACATCAGGATAAGAATGTGCCGATGAATGTGGGATGCTTGTTGTTTCCAGATGGGTTAGAGTATTTCTTGTTTGCTGATCTGCTGCATAGTATTCTTTAGAGCTGACACAGAATGATGCTAAAAAAAAAAAAAAAAAATACAAAAAAACAAGTGTTGTTGATGAAAAAGGTCGGTGGAGAATAGACTGACTGTTTTGAGCTGACAAGAAGGCAACAGTAACTCAAATAACTCTTTACAACTATGTTGAGCAAAAAAGCATGTCATATATTGAGGCGGAAGGGCTTAGCAGAGGAGAACAATCATCTCAGTCCAGTCAGACAAGAACAGGAATCCGAGGCTACACTAGGCAGCAAAACTGGGCCACTGGGCCTTTTTGAACTGTCCAGTTTTGGTGCATGAGCAAAGCAAAGGTGGTTAATGAGTATAGGAGACTGAAGTGGTAGATAGAGTCTTCAGTTTTAAAATTAATTACAGAAAGAATTATTGCTTGATGTGTCCTCCGCGTTTGGACACGGTTACCAGCCAGCTCCAAACCGGGAAAGGGACACATGCATGCATGTTATGTCTGAAGATCTGTTTATTATCAAAGAGAGCATATTTAAGCTTTTGACCATGTTCCCTGTATCATGTACATCAAAAGAACAAGGATCATTAGCTTGTACACTATATGGACAACAGTATTTGGCCAAACCTGCATGTTAATTACTGAATTCAATCAGGCACCTTATCTGCATTGAAGGACAATCTTAATGCTTCAGCATACCAAGAAATCTTGGACAATGCCATGCTTCCACCTTTGTGGCAACAGTTTGGGTAAGGTTTTCTATTCCAACATGACTGTGTCCCAGTGCAAAAAGCAAGAACTACTGTATAAAGACATGATTTAATGAGTTCGGTGTGGAAGAACTTGACTGATCCGCACAGAGCCCTGTGACCTCAACCCCATCGAGCACCTTTGGGTTGAACTGGAACAGAGATTGCGAGCCAGGCCTTCTCATCCAACATCAGTGCCTGACCTCATAAATGGGCAAAAATTCCCACAGAAACACTCCAAAATCTTGTGGACAGCCTTCCAAGAAGAGTGGAAGTTGTTATACTGTACTAACTCAATATTTAAGTAAATGTATCTGGATACAATGTCATTGGCCAAAAACGTTTGTCACTACAGTGTCACACAGACAGACTGATGATAGGAAACACATTAGCGTTTTCAGGTTAGACAAACGAATGCCATCACAGACTATTTGTATGTATATTTGTCTGGACATGGACTATAGGAAGTTTTACCATATAAGGAGTGAGGAAGCATTGGAGGGGGTTGTTTCATGGAAATAGAGGCATGGCAAAGTTTGCACAATTTCGGAAAACCTTACATAGACATTCAGTGAAAATGTTTTTTTTTTTTTTTACATACTTTTAATTAGGGTCTCATAATCTGGAATATGGATGAATATGGATCTGACAAAGCTGCTGAATGAGACCCATTGTACATTTATTTAACAAAACATTTCTAATATAACTGTATAAATTTTACACAACACAGTTTAAATATACAAATCTATTTATATTCCTGGAATTTGCATTACAGCAAATTAAATACTTATCCGCTGTGTTGTCTCATTCCAGAATTTGAGGTTTGAAGGCTGGTTTAAAGCTTTCATCATGTTATCCATCTTAGACTGTGTAAGGTCTGTGATTATTTGACTGGTCATCTCATTTTTTTTTTTTTTTTTTGGTCTTGATCAAACTTGGCTCAAAAACAGCAAGCTGTCTGGAGCCCCTGAATGCTGTTAATGTATGGCAGGCATTTTGGCACACACACACAAGCACACACAGTCACACATGATGAAATGTGGTTTATTTGATTATGTATGAAACTATGAGCACAGTGACGCATTTAAAATCTTCTTGCAGAAACATAATTGAGAAAATCTGAAATGACAAAAGGGCTTTCAATATATTTCAATATATAGCATGACCCAAAATCTCTTTCGTGTTATTTATTCAGGGTTACCAGAATGAGTATATGTCTTATACTAGACCTATAACAATATGATTTCATGCATGAAGAAGCTCAGCCTGCAGGATTTCTTTAAACAATGTGTGTTGATACAGATGGTTTCAGGAGAAAGAGCAAAGGAGCGAGGTGGGATGTTGTGATTTCATGCAGGTCAAAGAGATCACACTATTATTTCTTCTTTCCAACAAAACAGAAATGGCAGCAGGGTGAAGACAGAGATAGATCATCCCATTAATCATTTATTTACTCTCAGAAGGGGTGAGGTTCATGCGAACCAGACGAAAAATACAACAAAAAAATGGATGTTAATTGTTATATTTTCTCCTCAAAGCTCAAATTATTTCTACCAATCACTCCTACACTGGATTAATATTGAATTACATTTTTATTTTACTCTTTGGCACCTACGTCTCATTTGCCCAGACAGTTTTGTTGGTCAGCTCAGTTGATTAAACACATGAAAGGTCTGATCCACGTGCAATGTTCTATTTAGGTTCATTTCCACCAAATCAGCGTCTAGCTAGAAGCTAACCCTGGAACTTTTTCAGGAACCTAAGTCGTTTTTCCAACAGAGAAATGGTCAGTGAATCTAATTTCTAAGCTGCTGTTTCAGAAACTTGCTTTCATTTCTGCCAAGGGAGTATTTAAATCGTAATGCAACAGAATGATAGACTTAAAATATGAATTTGGAAAAAAATCAATTCCAGCAGCAATACAAAAATGAGAATTAAAATGTAATTTTAACTCCGGGTTTGCTTTGAGTTGAAATGTCATTGAATGGGTGCAGTAAGCTTATCGTCCTACTCTAACAATCGGGATATAGAATCTAATTGGCTGGGCCACGTTGGAAGCTGTTGATACACATAAAGTGCAGACCTCAGCACAATAACTATCAATGCACCAGGTTTTAAACCAATAAAACCAATATACCGTCCGTAGAATCCCCTAAGTTTTGTCTATTATATTCAATTGTTAACACATTTTTGCAGTCATCACTAAAACACTGGATTTGATCATATTGTTTTCGTCTCTGGGAGCTCTGTATTATATCATGCCTAAGAACACCTTACCTATGAAAAAAATCAACATAGCACATGCTGTCTTTGTGTCTTATTGCTTTATTAATTTGAATCTATCAAATATTAAACTGACAAGCAACAGATATTACACTTGATTTGAGCAAAAGGATTGAGACAAAAAAGCGGTCAGTTTATATAACTAGTTATTTTGCAAGTCCCAGTCTGTGCAAATTAAAAACCTGTGGAAATGTAATACTTGTTCAATTCTTGTCCTTACATAGAAAGCATGTGGTCTTTCTTATGTGTTTTGACACACTGCATAAGAGGGAGTGCTGTTGTGATGAAGATCAGTAAGTTAGTAATGCGCTCGTAGGCAGGAGGTCGCAGCTGAAGCAATCACAGCCATCAACAGCATCGGTACTAAGTAGCCAAAAGGTGAGGAGAATAAACCATGGAGATGGTGGACATCTTGTACGTTTTTCTTTATATTTCCACTTTAGAATATCAGCTCCGTTAACTTCCAAGTTCCACGGTTGAATTACAAATAGGATTCAATGGAAAGCTAGTGTGCTAGGGTGTACAACCACGTTCTAAATTGTCTCTGAACCATTTGTGTTGTTTTATTTATGTCTAAGCCAACCCGCAAAGCTAACTAGTTTCAAAGACAAGGCTGTATTCCAAATCCCTCTGCACACTATCTTTTCATTTCATCCTATTTGGAACTCAACCCCAGGTTCTGGCTAGTGTGCCTGGCTGCGTATTTGGGATACAGCCTTGTCTTTGATGCTCGTTAGCTTTGTATAAATAAAACAACACAAATGGTTCAAAGACAATTTAGAACAACTTAGAAACAATTATTAAGCAGGTGAAGTGTTGTTGAAGATGGAGTATTGTTATCAGATGTGCTTTCTTGCTAAATGTGTTTCTGTGACTGGTTTTCAATGTGGGTTTTGGCAGGTAGCTTTGCTCTCTTCAGTACTTCGAACCATATTGACCTACTTTTAACCATGATGGCGCCTGACAGTTCATATAATTAACACATGGGACGAGGAGTGATGGATGTAGTTAAACGTCCGAGTGCTAACTCTCTTGAAATGTCTCTCTCCAATCAGAACTGTTTTATAATAGTGTATCGCCTGCTGCATAAACCAAGCTGAAAATCAAGGCTCAAACAATACAAAAGATAGTATAGAAGTTCATGAGTATTCGTCAGAGCAGGAGCAATACTGAGTTTCTAGCACTTATGTTGACTATGAAGCCAAGCTCATATTATACTTTTAGGTGCGACAAAACATATATCATATAGAATCTCACATCTCCATTATTTATCCAGAGATCTTTGATCTCATCCAGACCAGTCATAATCATTAATGTTACTCGATTGATGTTTGTCCTTGACAGACACATGTTTGAATAACTTATTCCGTCTGAATAGTATGTACAGGGATGAGAGAAGATCAGAGAAGAAATTGGATCCCTTGGATGAAAAGAAGTAGTTAAAGACCGTGACGAAATAGGAGAGGAGATCTAAAGAGTGAAGGAGCCTCAGTGCGCTGATTCCGGGTCATATCTGGAGCTGATTAGTGCAGAATGAGAGTTAGAGATGAGAGGAACTCTTCCCAGAAGTACTTCAAATGACATTAGAGTCATTCAGTGTGTTCGAGAGCATTAAATCAAGTTTGTCTTCAGAGGGCATTTAAGTCTTTAAATTCTTACCAAGAAGGCCTTGTTTCAGTTAGAGCTGCATTGTGAAGAGTTTGTGAACCGTGGAAGGGACACAGCAGCATGCAGTACGTACAATATAATCCATATTGTAAAAAGAAATAATTGAATTATACTAAGGGTATTGTGATACTATAACATAAAACAGATGGCGCATTGAATAGGACAACACTAATGAGGCATCACATTTAGGTGGACTGGTGCTCCACACAGGGTGTATTCGCATCTCACACCCAGTGTTTCCATGATAGGCGCTGAACCCAGACCACCACCCTGACCATGATAAAGCATGTACCGAAGATGAATGCGTGAATAATGAATCTTCAGAGGATCTCTCTCTCTCTCTCTCTCTCTCTCTCTCTCTCTCTCTCTCTTATACACACACACAGCCAAATTCTCAGGGTGATTTAAAGATAGGGAAAGAGAAGCTGAGGAATTTAATTAGACAGAGTTATGCACCATAGATCACACACACATGGTCTCACTGAGATGGCTCTGTGTGTGTGTGTGTGTGTGTGTGTGTGTGTGTGTTGCTCCAGACACATGTGGCTTTGTGACCTCTTAAGAACAAAGCAAGTCTCATATCTGGTTAACTCTATAATGCTTCTACATGTGACTTATAGATGTTTTGACAATTTATAGTCATCGCTAAGTAATTCAACATAATAATAAAAAAAAAAAAGACAAAAAGAAAAAAAGGAGCTAATTCCTCTTGGGACAGAAGAATAATGGGATAAAACAATTGCACATTGTAGACCCATGAGCCACATGTGTATAACTGAGCACTGTTGCTCCTGTAGCTTATTAGAACTATGATCTTGTGTTTGATGGTAAAGATTATTCAAGATAATAAGATGGTTATGAATGACATGAAACAGCTGTGTAGAGTGCAAGAGGGTGGGAGGAAGGAAAAGACAGGAATAGAGAGACAGATAGTGAGAAGCATCCAACTTATTAGTTGTTTAACTTGGATTCCCTAAAGGCCCTGAGGGTCCGGCATGATTACCTGATAACACATCAGTGTACATGGTGGTGTAGCTCCAGCACTGGCAAACTAATCTTGATCCACTTCATCTGTAACATGATTACCACTGATATTTTCACCACAGTTGCATTCCAAAACTTGTCTAGAATTGAAGGAAAAAAAAAGAATCCACTAAAATTGATCAGCATAACATTAACCACATGACTAGGTCCCTCTTGAAGAACTTCCAAAACAGCACTGATGTGTTGAGGCATGGATGCCACAGAACCTCTCATGGTATGCTGTGGTGTTTGGCACCAAGAAATTAGCAGCAGATCCTTTGAGTGCTGAAAGTCGCCAGGTTGGGCCTCCATGGATTGGACTTGGTTACCCAGCATAATCCATAGATGCTTAATCAGATTGACATCTGGGGAATTTGAAGGCTAGGTCAACACCTTGAACTCGCTTATTTTCCTTAAACAATTCCTGAACAACTGAAGCACTGATACACACTTTCTTCAAAAAGGAAATCTTTCTCACCATGCTTTAAAAATCCACTACTCAGCATAGCATCATCACTGAATTGTAATAATATGAATTATAACAGTGAGTGTAGGGCTCCACAATGTTTCTCTGCTGATTGTGCTCTGGTCAAGTAAGAACTAACACCTGCTAATGCAAACTGGCTGAGCCCTGCTGGTTGCAAAGGTATGCAACTGGATTGACCTTCCTGTGGCTCTTGAAAGGGTCAGTGTAGCAGGGGCCAATTTGTTGAACTTTACTTGCAAGAGAAGGTCATCTGTGGCCAACCACACCTATTGTTCATAGTCAGAGGCTTAGTTTTACACATCTTCTATTGGTTGTGCCTCTCTGTGCTGCCACTTGCAGTGCTCACCTAATAGCAGAAGGTGTTGTGGGTAAACTCCACCCAGACCAGATATTGGGACCATGCTGATGGGTTGGTGCAGTCAACCTCTGATTCACTCTCTGAGTCTGGCCACTGGACTCAGGATAGAAGTCCAAGTACAGACTGGCCAATCCACACAGGGATGACCTCTGAGAAGACTGACAATTTGTCTTCAGGGTCTGAGAACAGTTTGACCACACCATGGACCCAGACCAAATGCTGAAAAAGGATCTCTGCCATCTCTTTAGTACAGAGTGATAAGCCAAGGGGATGCTGCCACAGAGACCCAGGCATTTCTGTCCATAATGGGCAAGTAAAAGCACCTACACACAACTCTAGGGTACTTATGGCCCAGGAGAGGGCCTGATGTTGCATGCTTGAAGAGATATTTACATAGATATCTCAGTGGACCACTGTAGAGCCCCCTGTGGAGCTCCTATTCCAGACCGCAGTGCACAAGAGCCATAATTCCACAAAGTGGAGAAGACAACTGGTCCAAGAGTCTTTGTGCTGAGCTTATTAACAGCACAATGTCAAAGTGGGGAAAAAAACAGGGCCCACCTGGTCTGCTGGGCTTATGTGGTTTTCTAGGACTTTTCCTACTGCTGAGCTCATCATTGCATTCCATATGTTCAAGAATGTACCAAATAGTTGAACCTACAGTATGTATTTAGCCCCTCACATTTCACGCATCAGATGAAATGTCCAGATGTTTACCCTCCTTAGCTTCTTTCATTTGACATCACCCTAAATGTATCATGGGACTGGAGACATCTCTCTCTCTCTCACACACACACACACACACACACACACGCACACGTCATTAATAATAAGTGTGTGAGAAGAACACACAGTCATATGCCCATGATGTGTTAAACTCACACAGAATTAATAAGGACAAAGGTGAAGGAGGTCATAATTCACTTTGGAGTTATGGTTGCAGGTTGAAGGTCAGAGTTCAGTGAGTCAGTAGTAACAAATGGAGATGATCAAATTGTAAAAGTTAACCCGAAACAATACAAGCAAGTTTCTGCTCAAGAGTTTGTTTATGTCATATACAGTAGTCTTGCCTGTGTGTGAATGAGAACACACCTACACACAACCCTCACTCACACTCTTCACTCTCCTGCCATCTGGAAAACCTGATATGACCGGATACTTACCGTACATCAGAATCACCTGGAGTTAACAAAACAAAAATAAGATTTTTGAATATGCAACAGTGAATTTAACTGTGATATAAGCTATACCTCGGATGCATGCTGGGGATAAAAAGTCCCACCTTTGCCACGTTATGACAGCATGGTTTCTTACACAAATTCATAATAATTCTGCAATTTTTAATTGCAGAATAGATAATTTTTTATTATCTATTAATAAATAGCAGTTTAAGATGGTCTATTATATATACAATGTATATCATTGTGTAAATTATATACATATAATAGATATATGCACAGTATTATATGTATATAAATATACAGTATGGTACATTATAGATTTGACCAAAGTTATCGAAATTATGCATTATTGTGTTACACTTTCTAGAAATTCTGACTTAATACCACACTAGTTCTCTAGTATAAACACACACGCGACATGTGCATCTATAACATTATATGCTCACTAATAATTATTATGAAGAAATATTATTAGAATTATATAGAATTATTATGCCATTTAAAATAACACCAATTTTACAATCCAATGGAAAATATATAGACAACCAATGTGGCAAAAAGAGAAAAAAAATTGTGTTTGCAAGTTTGCTAATATCAGTAAAAACAAGATTTCAAACAATAAATAAACAAAGAAATATTAATTGCCGTAGTTAAATAGATTAATTATTTGATGAAGTAACAGTAGAATTAAATAGATGAATTAACAGTCATAATTTTTTTAATACTTCATTTAATATTATTAAATTAATTTAATGGAATATTATTTTAAAGACTAATTGTATAAATACATGTCACTAAATAAATGTAAAGTTTCTCCAAAAATATACAGTTTAAGTTTTATGGGTAAATATCTCAGTTTCAGCTTCTTAAAAATGCAATGTATGTATTTTTTTTAAACATATACTGTACATTACATATACAGTGGGTTTGTGTTCAGAGACAATAACATTCAGTTTCACATCATCTCATCACTCAGACTTTTCACCCGAGAGCTGCAGCTGCCAATGGAAGCAAAACACCTGATCAATGTAGATGTCATGGACTTGTTGCTCATCTTGGACGGTTATTGGTTTGTCCCCTGATGACCGAGAAGGACACTTTTATCCCCGGAGCTCGCACTGATATCCTAAAGAAAGAGGTGACACCCTGTGACCTGGACATGGACACCACAAGGCATTTCCTCTGCAGGACCACAGGCTCAGTGTTGTTGTTCATCTGAGAGTGAGACACTCAGAGAGAGGGGGGCCAGAAAGGAGAATGTAATAGAGCACACCAGGAAGAGGAGGGGGGAAAAAAGCACATGCCTCATCTCACTCATGACTGTTTTCTCTTTGTGTCTCTCCTCTGATGTAGCTCCTGCAATTAAGTATCTTTTCTCCCTGTTTTAATCAGCTCTGTGATGCGGTCCACCTCGGGTTAGGAGAATAAAGTTGCCCAGAGGTAAATTTAAGGTGTTGTAGCTCCTCCTGGTGGTGAAGAAAAGTTACTGCTGTGTGTTTGTTGTTTATAGTTACATTTAATGGCCTGGTTCGATTTTTGTGTGTGTGCATGGAGTTTGTGCTTGGTGGGTTTGCTTTCACAGTCCAAAAACATGCGGATAAGGTTAAGTGGCTTTCCCAAAAAATTTGCCGCAGTGTGTGAATGAGTGTGTGAGAGTATGTGCCCTGCAGTGGATTGGCACCCCGGATAAAGCAGAGTAAACAACAAGTGAGTGAGTGAGTGAGTGAGCGGGTATTTTGAGCTCAAAATTTTCTCCAGAAAAGCACTTAGTTCTTGTCCTGCCATTCCCTGAGCTGAGATCTAATAGATCACATTCAATTAAATAAACAGGCTGGTGATGCAGGAATGTAAGGTTTCTGGATATGAGATAAAGTACACATGGGAGGGAAATAAACCAGGAGAGGGGCTTGGCCTAACAGTGTTTATTAAGGGACTGTGATAGGTGGAGAATAAACATACTAACAGCAGTTGCTGTTTATCTGATATAAGGTAAGAGAGAACATGAACTAACTTGTTTTACAGAACATTAAATGTAACTAAAACCACACACACACACACACACACACACACACACACACACTATGGCATACTGTAATATTGCTGGGGCTGTGATGTTCCCTAATATTCTCTCTCTCTCCAATAAAAAGAAGACCAATAAAAAGTCTTTATTCAGCAGCATTACCTATTTTTCCTTGTTGTCCCTTTTTAAAAAAAATCTGTCCTCATTTTAAATTGTCCCCTGCACTAATGTTGCATTTGAGGTAAAGATGCTTCAGGTAGCCTTCTCAGCTATTTACAAAATGACATCAAAACTACCATGGTCAGATTTTCCACTTGCTAGCTTGTGACTAAGCCACTCCCCATGGTCCACTGACTAGCTTGTCACTAATCTAGTTAACACCGTCCACTGAAACTAAACTGTGATGAGTAGAAAGTCACTCCCCTCTAAAGGACTCATTCCATCCAAAGATGCTAATTCTCACTTTGTTAGGAACATTATATCCATAACCATGCCTGGAAAACATTTTCTCTGTAATGTTCAGCTTTGACTTGGACTGGATGACAAGGCACTGAATGCGTTCTCCTGCACAGCGCTGTCACAAAGGATTTCACTTTGCAGAGAATTAAAGACTATGCTGAAATCATGAGGAGAAAGGAGGATTTAAACCATCTGCTGTACTGCACCTGGGCTCCATGGCATGAGACTGAGCTCATCTGATGGAGTGTAACCACATGACTTCTGTTGATATTGTACTCTGTGATAGTTTCAAACATATTTTCTGTGAAATAACTATGGTTCTTGATGGATCTGTTTATTATCAACCCATACATACCTCACCATTGCTTAAAATTTGGATATAATGTTTTTCCAAGTGACTAGATCCTTGTTGAAATAAGTAGGAGTGACGCTTAGATTTTAGAATACAGGTAAAGAAGTGCACTGATCAACATCAGAGGTCCAATAACTGCTGTTACTTGGGAAATTACAGTGCATTAGAACCATGATGCTTTCTAGCAAAATTCTACTAATGGATTTCTACTAATGGAATTCTATTAATGGACAGAAGAACGTAATTTTGAAGAAGTAGACACTAGAATGTTAAAAACAATATTGCACTCAATTCAGTTTAGGTTGCTTTGTTTAGGTTTTGTCCCAATGCAGTTGGAACTGATCTGTAAAAAATTATGTTGATTTTTTTGCTAAAAATATAATGCAACATTTACATCCTTATTTTTAAGTGTCCCCCACTTAACATTTTAAGTAATTATTTTACTAAGAAGACTGAAAATCTGTATTTAAGTGTTTAGCCTGTCAGTAAAATGAAAGATTTTATATAGGCTTCTTATGACTTATTCCAACTTTTTAGAAAAGCGTGGAGTGAGATTCTCAAAATAAGGTCAATGATTTCGCACATACACAACATTGTGCATGCCCAGCCTTTTTTTTTTTACACTGACCATACACCTTACTCTGCATGCCTCAGGTTTCTGCATATTTTATCATTGCAGTGTTAAAGTAAAACAAAAAATAAATGCATGTAACTGTATTTATTTTTGGTACAAAATATTCTTCCAAACAAAAAAATTTAATGGCCTACCTTAACCACCAGCCAAATCACCTACATGCACTCCAACAACTTTATGTAGGGCAGCAGGAGCCCTGTTTATGAGAGAATACAACAAACCACAGGGGAACAACTGATACGCACAACAATTTGGCACAGGTTTTATGCCAGATGCCCTACCTGATGCAACCCTCCCATTTTATCCAGGCTTTGGACCAGCACTGCACTTAGTGGCTGGGAATCGAAACAGAGTCTTCTGCATGGTAGGTGAGAAACCTCACCTACAGTAATGCCCCACAACTAAACACAGCCAATATTATGTGATATTGGTCAGAGGGGGGAGAGTTTCAGGGGACCTATTGAAAGCCCAAAAATTTTAGGCTGCATTTAATCTTTCAATTAAGCAAATCCATGCCTTCAAATAGACTTTAATTCATAGATCAGTGCTAGCTCTGCATAGCTAGTTAATTTAGCCTAGGCCAGGATCGGCAACCCGCGGCTCCGGAGTCGCATGTGGCTCTTCCATCCCTCCGCATGCATCTCGACGTTTTTAATTTGTTTTTTTTTTTTTATGTAATTCTAAATGTAAAGATTTTGGTGATTTTATAACATTAAAATAAAACGTGTTTAATTTTTTGTAGCTCAAAACATTTGTCACAACCGCCGATGTGCGGCACACGCGGTCTGTTCGAGCCCTGTTTGTATTCAGGTTAACAGCTGACTGCACGCTCCAGCACACGCGACAAAAGGATGACGGCACACAGAAGCAGACAGCATTATTGGTTCGCTGCAGGTGGATAATTTCAGTTCAGCTTTTTGTTTCATAAATAAGGATTATTCAAATAGACATTGAGTATTTTATTTGAAAGTAACCTTCAACTCAGCTTCTTTTTTTTTTTTCATTGATGTCATAAATGCCACACACACTCACGGTTTTTTTTATACGTAGCATAAAAGGATCTTTATTTTAGACGTCAAAGGGGTTTTGTGGCTCCCGGTGTTTTCTGTGAGAGACGGGTCCAAATGGTAAAATTTCTGCAAAATTCTACATATAATGAAAGCAAAAAATATATTAGGTTGCTTGTAAATTTTCACTTAACAAATGAAAAAAATATTTATTTTATAAGCGAACTTTCCTTTCTTTTACAGTGTGAATTCTGGAAAACTTGCTCTTTTTTTGCCTTTTATTACTGTAACGACGCGGCTCTCACGAGGGGTAGAGCCGCGTAAAAATGCTTTGCACTGTTTGGAACGGACAGATTCGCAGGCTGCCGCCACGCGGAGTTCTAAACAGGCGAAGGCGCGGCCATTTATAGACACGCGGTTGCCAGGCAACGCCGCAATCAGCCTGGATACGCCGCACCTGGCGGCGTGTCTATATAAGGGTCCTGATACCTCGGTACGATCACGTGGAGCTTTGTGGATTTGTGGAGCTCTCTTTATTTTTGTTTTTATCAGTTTTCTTTTGTTTCCTTTAAGTTCCCTAATGAATAATCCCACGTTATCTCCAAACGGGAAGGTCTTCCCGTGCGTGTCACATCACTCTCACAACTCCTATTTCATTGACCCCCTCTAAAGCCCTGCGTCAGGGCTCTTATCATTAAAACATCTCGTGGTGCGGCTCTCCATACATGAATCCTCTGGAAGTACTGTATAACACGCTGTTCTGAAAAACACATAAAGCCTGTGGTGCATAAATAGGGATTTTTTCCTCAGCAGAGTTCCATCATGAAAAAAAAACAAGCTGTATCATAAACCACGTTCAAGTGTCATAAGAAAGCTCACGAGCTGATGCTCACAGAGCTGACGAGATCGAGCTCATGGACACCTCTGCCCCCTATTGGCAGATCAGCCCACAAACTTGTTCTTCTCACCCACACGCCCATCATTTCGCTGCAGTCACAGTACATACAGTAGGATGTTCATGCGACTCTGCATGGCTGTTTTGAAGCAACAGACTGGAATGCACTCTGTGCGCCCCATGGAGATGGGCAGGTTCATGTTAAAGTTTGTGTTGATGATAGTATTTTAAAAAATAAAGTTATTTTTCTTTGTTTGTCCCACAGGTCTCATCTCCCTCCCCAGTTGTGCTTACAGAAAAGTAAAAACATGTATAGATGTACACCTCTATACTCGACTAGTTGCCATGTGTGGGCAAGATTTCTACATAATAATACTAAGACTAACTAAAATGAACTGATTAGTGCACTTTTTAATCATATCTGTAGTTTAGAACACTGGCCACATGAGTTGTTGTATTTACAAAAATTGTAGTAAATTCATCAGGAACATGGACGGTGGGGATTATGATGAAATTTGGATTTAACTCAGTGGCCCTGCAGTAATAATAATAATAATAATAATAATAATAATAATATATACTTGTAAACAACGAGGAGTGGGCCCAAGCACTTGTGCAATCGCCACCCGGGCGTACCAGACAGCCTGTGTGCCTTTTGAGCATGTTAAGGACTCCAAAAAGACAATGCCGCCCGGTTGAACCGCACAACCTGTCTGTCTTTTGAGACCTCTAAAAATCCTCGGATGTCACTGAATATGGCATAAGTTTAAGGCATTGTCACAGCTGGACGTGTCTTTCTGGTGCGCCTGGATGGAGTGGTGCAGGTGCTTGGGCCGAATCATTGTTGTTTGCAGCAGTTGCATCGCCAACTGTGCCCAATATACAATCTGTTTGCCTTTTGAGCATGTTAAGACCTCCAAAAAGCCCCAGATGCTGATGTCATTCAATGTGAATATATACATATACTGTATACATGACATGCATAGTGAAACTTGTTCAGCTCAACAAGATCTAGAAGTGTACTGAGTTTGACATGTATATGTCCAAGTGTATATGAGCTATGCAGCAAAATCTCCTGTGAAGACTCACAGGCATCCTAATGGCAGCAGATTCCAACCTGTGTGCCAGTTTCCATGAGTTTTTGAGCATGTCAAGACCTCCAAATGTCCTTAGAAGAACAAGAGGGCCTTCACACATTATGATATCAGCACTATTAAAACAGCATTATCAAAGTGATGGCAAAGATGTCATAATCATGTCGTCATCGCGCTGATGTCATAGTGTATAGTGCAATATTGTTTGTCACAAGGCTTTGGAGTAGTTCAGTTCATCTATACTCAGTTTGCATTTTTTTTTTTTTGCAGTGTTTGTTGTAACTATCACTTAATACTTTCAATAAATTGTTTGTAGTTCTGGGATATTATTTGTTCAATGTTAATATAACTTTGCAAAACTTTACAGCTTAAGTCAACAAAGGTGATTAATTATATACTATGCATTCTGTTCTTTTCCTTGCAATCAGGCTGTGGGTAACCTCTATTAATAATTACACAAGGGCAGGAAATTTGTCAGTTCAGTTTAAATCAGTCCAGGAAGTGACGGTATGATAAAAGTTATACACTGTAAAAACTCACATTACTGTAGATAAATGTTGAATGAATTAATATATTATTGTTGGCCCAACTTCTCAAGTTGAGCCAGTAAATTACCTTCACTGAGATGCAGTCACGTGATTTTATTGGGGAGTAGTGGTGCTTCAGGACTCAAGGGATAAAAAATTCCCAGAGTCACTAACGTTCATCTATGAATGTTATACTGTATCTGTTCATTTATCTGTATGAAAACTGAATTGAGTAGATACCCGGTTAATTTAAAATATCACTTCAAACATGTAGTTACTCCTGAGAATGAATGACAAAGTAAAACCCTTAAAAATATCAAACCGTCAATATCAAACAAACAAAACGTGGCTTTAACCCATCACTAGAATTCCAGAAACTTGTGTCTTTAACACACTCCGGTGGTATATAACCTTATTAATATCTTTCATTTTTATTATAACTGAATATTTTGTGAAATTTATTTTTGTCTTTACAAGACTCATCTTGTCCTCTTGAACCAGAGCTCTGCTGTGGAGAATTGGGTCAGAGGGGTGACGGTTGGAGCTTCAGGAGGAGCATGAACAAGCTGTTTAAGTGGTAATAGTCCTTGATGGCCTAGAGAGAAGTTTGGTCAGGTCTGTGCTCAAACCATTAAATCCTAAAGGGACTAGACAGACACCTTCAAAGCTCTCTCACTCATCATCTATACCGCTTAATCCTGTATTCAGTGTCGCAGGGGGCTGGAACCTATCCCAGGAGACTTAGGGCACAAGGCGATGTACACCCTGGACAGTGCACATACTGATTCACACACTACGGGCAATTTGGGAACACAAATTAACCTAACCTGCATGTCTTTGCTCACAGAGACGGGAATCGAACCCAGACCCTGGAGGTGCAAGGCGACAGACCAAAGCTATTCAAAGCTATTCAAACGATTTTTATTGGACTTGGAGAGCCATGCTCTCAGATTCACCTGTTGAGAAACAAACTCTTGTTGACATTTTTTGGAAAAACACATTGGGAAACAACTGTTCATCTTTACTAGTTTTGAAATATGGTTATATATTGTAATATAAAAGAATAAGTAAGAGACTAATAAGCATCTGGTGTTATCCAGGTATTTTATTGAAATTTAATTGTTGGGGTATTATTAGGCCTTTAA
>JAOVVA010000024.1:5496891-5519354 GCA_028565275.1 Leiocassis micropogon
TATAAAAACAACCACATCAATGGGCTACAATGGGAGACAACATAATTTGAGAAGATGAAGCATGATGAAATCAACCCTAAAGAAATATTTAATTAAGCCCACAAGCAATACTACTAGAGCTGACTAAAATATTTGAATTACAAGTTGATTTCGACTTAATATTTTAAACTGGGTACACTTTGTGTCAACTAAACAGCAATGTGAAATATTGTTTGGCCAGCAAATTTCCTCTGAAAGTTGAGTAAATGTAAAAAGCCGTTTTTTACAGCATAGATGCATTATGAATCAGAAATCTAAATTATAGTTAATTAGCCAAAGAAAGCCTTTATTCATCAGGTCTATAATAAAAAATAAATAAATAAAATCAATTGCAATTAAAATAAATAACAAGAAGCTGAATTATATTGTCTTATAATTATTTGCCCTTTAAAAAAATGTATATGAACTTAAAAATTTTTTATTAAAATATTTATTGTTTAAGTATGCAAGTAACCCCAACAGCTACACTTCCCTTACAATTAAGTTTTAACCCATAGAAAATACAGTAATGGAAAGGTTTGATTTGTAGGACTAAAAGTATGTTTCAGAACCTAAAAAAAAAAGGGTTCAGATGTCTTCAGGTGTTATGAGGGATGTTCTGGTGCTCTGGAAACTCAGAGCTCTAGGGGTCTTCATAAAGAACATCTCAGTTTGCAGCGTACACATGTTAGGGCTCAGAGAGGTTGTTGTGGATCCAAGTGCAGATGTAGGGTAAAAAGAATGTCCTTGAGGTTTGTTGTGAGGATGTCTAGTTAAGGTGATGCTTAAAGCAAGCTTGGCAAACAGTGTGGGAGCCTTATTAACATGCTCGTGGCTGCTGCTCCGCATTGGGAGGTGGTGTGTGTGTGTGTGTGTGTGTGGAGAGAGCCTTGCTGGGATGCTGAAGTGGAAAGAAAAAAAAGCCAGCATGGGCAGGAAAAACTTGAGCGAGTTAGTAGCTGATTATTTGTGGTTGTAATGCAAGCAGGGTTCAAAGCCGGGAAGACAAGAGAATCCACATTGATCCACATTCGTTTTCTGTAAGCACTTCCAAGGTCGATGACAGAAAGGTCTGTGAGCTCCAAGATGCGAGACGAGAGTGTGGTCGGTGAAACAAAGTGTAGTCGAGATCATGAAGGCAAGACAGAGACATGAAATAAAGCTGGAATAGGTGGTGTAAAGAAGGGAGTGGGGTGGATCATAGTGCACAGGTGATCATGGCGATGCTGTTACTTGGTGCGTCATGACAACTCATGTCATGTTGTGTAAACCAGACAGCACATAGCAGCCCAGAGCAAGCCGGAATGCACTCATGCATTTTCCATCATAGTACTCCACATTACAGATGGTGGTCAGGCCATCGTATTCTCCAACAACAAACAGGAGATCGCCCAGCACTTCGATGTCAAAGTCCCTGCGCTGCTTGATCATGTCTGGAACATTTTTCACATAAATCAGTCTAAGGATTATATGCTTCAGACAATTCACACCATCGCATCCCCAACGGCATAAAACTTTCCATTGTAGGTGACCATGCCAAGTCCCCTCCTTTTGCTGGTCATGCGGGGGAGGAGAGTCCACTCATCAGTCTGAGGATTGTAACACTCCGACTTGAATAAACGGCAGGCGGGGCCGAGCAAGATCAAAGCAGGTAAGTGTATCGTCGTTGAAGCCAAATCTTTTCAGCACAGCACTGTGGATGATCCATCTACATGCTGAGTCACCTGCCACTAAATCGTTTTTTTGTACCTCATCATTAAAGTAGTCTTCTGTTAGTAGCCCCAAACGCACCCTAGCAAGTAAGAGTGCAACGTATTTTTTTCGCTCCAGGGGTGCATGTTCAATCCACAGCATGATGGCCTTAACCACCTTCTCATCTTTCACATTCAGCTCATTTTTCTCAATGATCTCACAAAGCTCCTCAACCGTGAGATCCAGGAACGCCTCAGAGTCACTCAGCACCTTCTCGAAGTTGTTCAGGATGAACCGCAAGGCCTGCTGCTGCAGCTTCGTCAAAAAGTAAATGCAAGCAAAGCGCCAAATACCTATTTCACGACCTTGTGTGCGTGAAACTCGGCAACGGCCGCTGTCAAGAGAATGTTACATAGCTTCTTTTCTAAACGCAGCTTTTCAAAGATGCAAGCCCTTCTGTCATCCTTCCTCTCCATTTCTTTTTCTCACTTGTCTCCTGCTCACAGTATCTTCGGAGGAAGTCAGAGTGACTGAAAGTAGAACTATTATGTTAGGCTACTACGACATCACAAGGTATTATGACATCACGTGGTTCCGATTAAAAATTTTGACCGTAACCATTGAGTACAGTATGAAGTAAATCTGACAAACACTAACATTTCATGAGACATCTGTGTGCAGAGGCTTCGTACAACAGCTTTTAAAGCCTGTGTAGGTCCAAACAGGATACACACCTACTGTAAAGAAGAGTTTATCATCCTGAAATAAACCCCACCTCTCAGTGGGAATCACACAAACTCAATTAACTGGACATTAACATAGATTACATATACATAAGAAAATACTTAGTGATGACAGGGATTGATGGAAGATAAGACGGACAGAGAGACAGAGCGCACATGAGGGTTAGTGTAGCCTGTGTATGTATTATTACAGACGTACATCAGAAATTTTATTACAAAAAGTGCAACAAAATATTATATAATCGTTAGACTATACACTCTCATAACCCACTAATAACACACTCTCATAATATCACACTCTCAAAAACACTCTCTACATAACACATTATCTAAACTCACTTTTCCCCACTTTACCCGCAATTTGCAAACTGGGACTTGACCAGACCCACACTTCCTCATCACAATACAGGGATCAACTTTAATATTTTGCTAGCAGAAATACCCATAGTTGACAGGAAAAGAGTTTGTAGAAACAGATAAAACATTAAACCCCAAAATAAGCTAATCAGCTTTAATGTAATTTGTGATATTATTATTATTATTATTTCAGGGTCAAACTCATGTACAAGTCTGCCTGTCTTTCTGTATGTCGTCATAGTGTGTGATTAGGGCCCAAGCACTATGACATCCGCCCTATGTCGTCATAGTGTGAAGGGCCCTATTGTTTTCCTAAGGATTTTTTCCCCCAGCTTTTTGGGCTTTTCGGGGTCTTAACATGCTTAAAGCCTCATGACAATTGGCAGACAGGTTGGAATCTGCTGCCACTAGGATGCCTGAGAGTCTCACACAAGATATTGCTGCATAGCTCATATGTAATGCATGCGAAACGCAGTACACATTTAGAGCTCATTGAGCTGAAAAACTTATTTTGTGTAGTTTGCTAAAATGCATCTGAAAGAATTTGATATACTCTTCCTAGGGAAATAATGTGATCGTAAGAGATTGAGGATTGAGGTAGAGGGATTTTTGAGATCTCAAACAGGTCAGCTGTGATGATGCGTTAGATTGCGCCTTATGTCATAATGGTATTGGGATAGCCTTTAAATGCATGTGCCCACTGTGCCCGCTGTCTTCCTGGTGTGCTTTTCTAATTACTATCTAATGGGCAAGTGTTTGTTTACATTCAGCAAGTGGCTTATTAGTAGTTTATTTTAAAGTTGATTATTAAACCCGGCACATAACTTTATAACGACGCTTTTACTCAACATTTTAATTTCACTTATGGCGCAGGTTAAAATGGAGGAAATTCCTAAGTACTGCACGCATTAAATTCTGTCCAGTCCGTTTTGCATAATGCTGTGACAAATTCTGGCTGGACAGATATACATATAGACATATAAACAGACAGAAATTTTTCTGAGACTTGTTTCAGGCATAGTAATAGAAACATAATAAATACTGAAAGAGCGAGTTCTGACCAATGGACAGACAAAATATTTTTTATATATATAAATTATTGGTCTGTTGATAGTCTGGCCCCTTGGAATGAATTCTTGATACAAAATGGCGCATACTGAAAAAAAAAGATGAGCATACACTTGGTTGAGCCTTTCTCTGTCATGGAGTTGATGGGCTACTCCAATGTGAAGACTGTTGCCTTGTCTCAGGGTCAAGGTATCCATACAACCTAGTTTTGTCACCATGATCCTCGACATGAAGGATGGGTCATCCATTGCATGTTTCTTGGCAAACTCCTGCTCCTGGGTCAGTAACCTGGGATGAACTTGGCAGCAACACAGCACATGTTTAAATCACACGTGATGATTGCCTGGACTGTTCCATATAACAATGACACACTGACAATGGTTGCAATATCATGGATTGTTCTCTTACAATCATCATGCACAAATTGCTGGATAGTTTCAACATTTCCTGGGATTGAAGCGAGCGTGCCACTCAAAACACCTTGAACGACTCGTTTGAGCATCGCTTTATAATTGCCGAATCATGTCAAACATCTCTGTGGCAGATTTGTCCAGTTTTATGCAGAATTTCACACTCACTCTTTGATTTGCTGAACTTGCTGTCCATAAAATAGAAGACATGGTAATGCACATAGTCAGAATAGCACCAGTTGCCCAGCTCCTGATGTAAACATGACTATGTCTTTTGGCACACTGACTTATCAAGGTCAGTGTCTCCTGTGACTGCGCATGCAGCCTTGTGCGGCCCTGGTACATAACCACCCACAGTGATCCTTAAGTTCTTGGTTATCTGGGAAGACAATTTCTTGTCCAGGCTCTCTAACTTTTGAGAATGAATGAATTTGAGAATGAATTTGGGCTTTTTGGGCAGGGAAAAAAAAGAAAAAAGAAAAAAAAAAAAAAGAGTGGTCAGGACCAGAGAAAAATGAGAAATAATAGTTTATCTAATAATTGCATAGATAGTTTTTTTCATAATTAGGGCCCAAGTACTATGACATTAGCCCTATGTTGTCATAGTGTGTGAAGGGCCCTATTGTTTTCCTAAGATTTCTTTTACCCACCATTTTGGGGGTCTTAAAAAGCTCAAAAACTCATGGGAAAACAGGCAGACAGGTTGGAATCTGTTGCCATTAGGATGCCTGAGAGACATCATATTAAGTGACATTATCTTGAGTGACATCATAGTATGATGCTTTTTTTTCCCAGCATCTGAGGCTTTTTTGAGATCTAAACATAAAATTCCCCACCTTTATAAAATGATGTCATAATGGGTATAGGTATGTCCCCTTCAAATGTATGAGTCCAGTGTGCCCACTGTCGTTCTGGAGCACCAGAGTAAGCATAGCAAAATGTGGCTAAATAAACAGAATGAAAACGGTTAATTTCAATAGGATTTAATTAAAAAATAAAACCAAAATAAATCACATCCAAATGCTTCTTTGTGCACCATTTCTGTATATCGTGTTTATAAGGGGGGAAAAAAGCCCTACAGGGTTCTGGGTAAAGCAGGTCAGGTCACCAGAGGAAGATGAATTATATAAACTGTTTTTATCCATGTTTTAAAAAGCCTCAAGCAGTACACTAACCCACTCGTTCCATTTCTAACTCTCAAGTTTAACATTTGAAAACATACAATTCTGTCACTTACCTAAAGCAACAGTGACATAGAAAGTAAATATCAGATTTAGTGAGTTTCCAAGTAAACCAAGATCAGCCCTTTTAAGAGTGACATAGATTTTTCTTTTTAGGGCCATGTATTGCTAAAACCATTTCATGAACAAAGTATAAACATTGTAATACAGAGAGAGTTCATGTTATCATAGATAATAAGCTTATATGTATGTATATGTATATACAAGACTTAAACAGTTTAAACTTAATACCATTAACTCCTGGCCTGTGGACTAGTTTTCTCCATGCACAAATTAATCCAAGTTATCATGCTATTCTGATCTGCCTGTCAGAAATCAGTAAAAACATTTAAGACACTTGGATGAAATGTAATCTCTGTCAGCATACCTGGCTCTAATTCGATATCTCCCTGGAACACTGGTGTATGGAATTACAGCTCTGCTATTGGCACTATGTTTAACTGTCTGCTATAAATAAAAATGAAGGTGCATATATTTAATACTTCATGATTGAAAAAACAAACAAACAAAAATAATAATGTTTTAGGCAGTTGCACAAATGGTTTTTGAGAAGATTCTTTCATGTGTCCATGGCACTAAGATTATTGCTGTCAACAGTAAAATAATCATTCCAAAAAAAAAAAAAAGCTTTTGGTAATGCAGGTTTTTTTGAGTATGTGTGTGTGTGATTTTAATCATCGCTTTTCCACTGTCCCAGCACATCCACTCAGCTCTCTGGATCCAAGATCAACGGTCACAGAAGCCAAATGTCCATGGGGCCGTGGAGTATTGAAAATGGCACTGTAGTCTGTCAGACTGGTGTTCAATCCTAAACATAACATAGAAGAGACAGAGCAGTTAGAGTGTATATATGAGTGTTATCATTCATTGATGTACAGTAGCTACACATTTCAGTAATAAAATGATTAAAACTGAAAATGTAGCACAGATGAATTGGAGAATCACGTTTACAGTTGGGGTCCGAAATTTACATACACTTATCATGAACATGAATATCATGATGATATTGGACTTTCAATGATTTCTTTGAAGTGGTCTTTTCTAGGGTAGTATGACTGTACAACAAAAATCTTTCATTGAAAAAAAAAAAAAAAAAAACGAGGTTTAAGCACAAGGCTTGGGTTTTATGATCATAACACAGGATCATAAATAGACATACACGCATTGGATCATTAATTCAGTAGTGCTGAAATTCCAGAAATGTATTTTAATTTTGCCTCTCAACTTTGTTAGTGAATAGGATTGACTACAACTGGGAGCTTTACTCAGTCAAGCAAGGCTTAAACAGTCACTCACAATGAAGAGGAAATTAGTTCAGATGCTGAGAAACAACTGAGGAATCGCCAAGGACTGGAAACTGCTGGAGCAGCAGTGTCACTGTGTACTGTGTACAATGTAAATGAGTTTTACATTGCCATGGACCGTTTGGCTGTCATGCAAGAAAGGAGCCCCTGCTCCAGAATCAACACTTCAGCTCGACTAACGTTTGCAGCTGATCACATTGATAAAAGCCTTCTGGTGGAATGTTTTGACCAGATGTATGCTTGGAGAAGTCAAGGTAACACATTTGACCTCAAGAGCACTGTATCAGCTGTTAAGCATAGTGGTGGAAGCAACATGCTGTGGGGCCTTTTTGCTGCCAGTGGATCATAGCAAAGTGGTTGAAATAATAAAGAAGGAGAATTACCTTGGAATTCCACCAAACTTGGACAAATTAGAGCATTCCAACAGGACAATATACCTAACCACACATCAAAACTAGTTATGAAAAGGATAAACCAGGCTAATTTTATGCATTTGTAGCCTTGACCCGTTTGTAAGTTTGAGTCTGTGCCAGGAAACCAACAAATATAGTTGAACTCTACTAATTCTGCCAAGAAGAGTGATCAAACATTCATCCAGAATTCTATCAGAAGCTTGCTGATGAATAACCAAAAGGTCTGCTAAAGGTGAAACTTGCTAAGTGATATTCAACCAAATATTAGATGTGCACCATGTACTGTATAATTTTGACTGTTGATTTCAGAAACCTCAAACAGTGAAGTTTTCTTGAAGATGTATGTTGTACAATCATTCCCCCCTCCCACACACAAAAAAAGACAAGTTAAAAAATTAATGTTCATGATGTTCATATATGAAAGTTCTGACCATAACTGCATGCCTGCTCTGTCGTGACACACTCCAGGACATGGGCTGTAAGTGGTTCAAGACTAACACCAAAACTATCACAAGAGCCAGGATAAGACCAGCGGGAAAATGACTTCAACATGCACTGAGAGGCATTAAAGCTTTCTGTACAGTACATGCCAGGCATGGAGAACAGGCCAAAGCTGAAGAAGACCTTTTGTTCCCACAGAGTCACAAATAATGACAAAGAAGCATGGATTTAACTCTAAAGCCAGTGAATAAACAAACAACACAAGAGGACAAAACCATTTGGATACAGCATGAAAAAACAAGCATCAACGTGATACAGCAACAGTGCCTTGAGACAAGTTGAAATTGGTTAAAAAAGAGCTCCAGTGTGTTGCCCAGAAAACTGCCAGATTAGACTAAAAGATGCAATTGATTAAATATAATAATGTATGGCTAGTTAGTTAGTACAATGGTATGATTATGTAGCACACTGTAAGCTCCAATTTTGTTTTTGGGCATTGTACACAAGTAAAATTTGAGACTGGCTAGCATACTTATTCTCTCCTGATATGTTTAACCATCAGGTGTATGGAGTGCAAGAAGAGGAGTTACATAACAACTTTGTGAAAACTTCATAAATATTTCCACATACCTGCATTATCTGTGTATGGTACAAATTGTGCCACAGCGATTGAGAGTAGTACAGCATGTGGTGGAGTAAATAAGGAAAATGACAAACCGTGAGTAAGCTAATTTTAAAGCTGTGATTTCTGTATGGAAAAATCCAATCCAGGTGTAATCAGTAACGATATACAACATTGTGCAGCCCAAATGAATTGTCCCATAATGGCAGAAGTAGAATGAAAGTAGAAAGGAAATGACATTACAATTTCAAAGCACTAAAGGAAGTTGATGCTGCTGAGACATTCACACAAGCACAAAACAAACCCATTACGAATACACAGCTAAACTAGCAGAGATCAGGGCAGAGCGTGCAGGACAGTCCAGGAATGGAAAGCACAGCGGTTCTAATAGAGGCTCACCTACGCTCCCTCCCTTACCTGCGTCACTGGTCACCTTCGCTAGATGAGATCTCCGTCTCTTTATGAACCACTACTTTGGTGACCGACATGTCTGGGTGCTGCTCTTTGATCTCTTTTATGGCCTGAGCCAGAGCCTTGTTCAAAAAAATGCCACATAAGACCAGCAGGGGGCACACAGGAGAATCGCCACAATTAGGATAAGAAAGAATCAGTCAGTGAATTAATGTTAATAGGATTCATTGGTTAAACATTGGTTACACATTAAACATTTTTGCTGTAAAATTACATCCTTTTAATGCACAGAGATTTAAAGATCTGAAGCTTAAACAATAACTTAAAACTAATTTAAAAATTACATTTGTGATTAGTTTGAGATTTTTTTATATTGTTAAGATTTATTTAAAACAGAAGCAAAGCCAAAACCAAACCCTGCAGTTAATTACTCACAGGCTTACACCCAATTACCCACAAAAAGGGAAATCCACTTCTAATAAACGTCTAAGCACACGGTTTGTGTGTGTGTTTTAGTTTGGCTAAGAACCGAAGGTTGGCCAGCCTTAGTACCTGGTCATGATCAATGTCGGCATCGCCAGAGATGACAATCCTCTTTTCGATCCTCGTCTCTGAGATGCCTCCCTTCACCGTCTGAAAAAAGACAAAAGATGAGACAATGTATGAATATAAATGGCTGTGAAAAAGAAATGATGCAATTGACTGAAATAATGTCAAATATTCAGATTGTTTGTTCTCAGCTGACTAAGTGGTGCCTTTCCTTGGTTAACTTCACTGACCTTTGTAATTTGTGTTGTGGTCGTGGTGCTGTTGTTCTCAGAGGTGATGGTCTGCGCGCTCATCAGGACTCCAGGGTCTGTGTCACTGTCGGCATCCACCTTCCCACAAACAGAAAAAGTCAAATCATCTAAAAATATTCCGGAAGTAATTTAGCAAGGTATTGTACAGTACCGGTCAAAACTGGTCTGGTACTATAATGTTATAAACTAGGAAGCGATTTATAAGTACAATTACTAAAAGTTTTTAAAATATGAATTAACTAAATAGATGTGTACCTCGGCCGACTCGTATGTGATGGTTTTGGTCTCAGTATGAACAATAGGCACCTCACTGGTCATCGACTGTGATGGCTCTACTGGCTTCTTCGACTCCTGCACAAAATAGACAGATCAGAGAATAAGAAAAACATGACTAGACGCAAACTCTCTGCTCCAAAAAAAGGATAATAAAGCTGCAAATTCATATTATTAACATTATTGGGTGAAGTATACATTCACATACTAAATTGTCTTTATTTTACTGAAAAGCTTAATCAGACAAAATATTAAACCATAAAACCTACAACATGCACTTAAATGTTGTGACTAAGCTTTCTACTGAACACACTGACAGTGAAACAGATTTGTTTCTAGTTCATGCTAATGTACAGTACGTGGCATCACTCCAGTGGTCATGCAATGATTTACACACAGATCAAAGGTCACTTCAGAAATAAGACAAAGCAAAGAGAAGGACAGAAGTCCTTTTAGAATTAGTCAGAGTTTGTGATAGACGTAGAAAGACTGTGATGTTAAATCATCCAGGTTACAGTACTTCTCCAAGATAGTGGCACTAACTGTGTTCACTTCCTGTAGAACGTCTTGGACTTTGCTCTCATAATTTTTTCCATAACCAGACGTAAACGTTTCTTCCTCTTTGCTTTCACAGTGTAAAGTCTCTAAAGGTATGGAGTTTTCATAACCAGCTGTGTGACCTTCCTGCACAGCTGCAGTCAGCTGGCTTTCATGAGGAAAAAAATGAAGGTTAATGCTCAAATTCTCTTTTGGTTCATGAGAAAAGTTTTCAACGTCTTCACAGAACAACACAGATTTCTTGATAAGGGTATGGCTTTCAATACTTGCAGACTCATACTTTCCATATGGACAGATAAATTCCTTTTCAATTACAGGTGCCACTGAGTGCTCATCTTCACACTGACTTCCTTTAGGCGAAAACCCTTTTACTTCAGCATCCTTTGGAATCGTACCATCTTCATCTACCTCCAAATTATCATCCGCTTCCTGTACTGGCAACCCAGCTAGGGCCAGAACCAAAGATTGTGTTGTGTTGGTATGGGTCTGAGGCAGACGCCCTTCCTTTCCTTAAAACGTACAATAATGGACAATTCTTGATCCATAGCAGGAGTCTGTCCCAGCTCAGAAGTTGTGTGAATAGGAAATACCTTTTCCTCAATATGAGCCTGATCAAGTTCATCCTTCTCTGTATATTTCCCACCAGAAATTATTGGCACTGTGTCTACTGCAAATGTAGCCTGCTTAAGAGATGCTTCTACCATGAGCACCTGAGCATCACCAGCAGAGGGCACCATTGCAGTGTCTTCACTGTGGTCTGATTTAGGTACTGACGTCTCATTTTCACTAAGTGAGGAGTCTTCTGATCTTTCACTGACTGATTTTGAACGCATGTCTCCAGATTCCGAATTCTGCTCCTCAGACAATCATGGAGGAGTTGGACAACCAACGTCAAAAGTAATCACTTCAATTGCCACATTATCTGTATCTTTAGGTGTCAAAATATTCACTAAAACTTCTGCTTCATCTTCCTTTACTACTGCGGCATCCTGTTGGTCACCTGATCTCTGCAACAGACAAATGGCACCTCAGACCATCATCTATGGAAGTCTATTACAGATAGCGTTGTGCTTTGCATGGGTAGTAAGAAAATACAGAAACCTAGCACACAGAGTGTAATTGAGAATGAACAGTCAGTACCCGAAACAGATAAAGGTATTTCACGGATTTGTGGCCTTGCACAGATAAGACCTATGCGCATTATCAAGAATATTATGGGATGTTTTTAGTGCAGCGTGGAAAAAATAAACAGAAAAAAAGAGGGCATGGAGTAAAGAGGTAGAGCCTACAGGTTTTACCTACAAAGGAAGTAACATCCATTATACTCTCTATAATCTTTAAGATAAAGATTTATGTTTGACCAAAACTGTAAGACAAATTTATAGGAGCAAACAATTAATCGTTTTCACAGATTGTAGCCATACAAATTTTAACTGGAATTGTGGGTACGAGAAACTGAATAATGATAGAGTACTGGGATGACTGTACCTGAGCACTTTTACTAGTCAACTCAGTCTCTGTATTAATGGCATCTGTTGTAGAGGAGGCAGGGTTTAGACTAGCAGGGAATGAGAATGGGTGGGTTTCAAAATTTGCTTTGACAAGTTTAAAAAGGGGAAAAACTTAACATCATTACGAAATATAACACTGATCAGAAAATACTACCAAATGAAATGTTAAATCTCTTTTGTTTTTGCAGTTTTGCAGTTCATTTCACTGCTTGTTGGCCTCCAAGTACACTCGGATGAAGAAGCTACTTGGAGTTCTAAAACGTATCTACCTAACAAAAGTAGTCCAGTTGACATGACTCAATTTCCAGATAACCTCCCCTGGATGATTGAAAATCTTCAGACTTTTTACGACATGCTCTTCTTCAGGAGTTTATTTGTCTTAATAGAAATACTGTCTTGATTTTGTCTGCCATCTCTTGGCAAGTTATAGCTGTTCTCATCTTAAGCTTAACACATCAATAACAGAGGAGCACACGAGGCTCTTCCCATTCGAATTTGATCAAATATGGTGTAATGTTCTGGGACTGTCATGGTGTGAGTTTCATCTGGTCTTTTATTGTGGGCCTCTATTTCCATCATAATGGATTTTGCATACGATGTTTTCAAGGACAGTGTTTCTCCTCATCTACATCACAACATATCCTGTACTAAATCCTAGAGGGGTACTAGCACACTGTATAGAAAAAAACAGGCAACAGGAAGAATACATTCACTGTGCGAGTGAATGGCTCCAAAAAAAAAAAAAAAATACACTGTACAGCAACAGTACCAGCATATGCATGCAAAAGAACACTTTAGTGTTTCATGTACATGTTTAAAAAAAATTTTTTTAAATAAGGCTCAGGATTCTATGCTAATGTTTACCATGAATTCAAAAATATACTTAGGCAAACCACAGTGTATTTGATGTAAAAAAAAATTCTGACAAACTCCATACATATCTATGACATCATGTTAAAAACATTCTGTGGTTTCAGCAGTGGAACCCAGTGGATAGTGGGAAAGCAAGAACTGGCAATATTTTCTTAACTTCCCACAACCGCTATATCTGGACAACACTCCCTTTCCAGACATGGTCATTAAATACAAAAGATCAAAACATGGCCATCTGAAGAACTAAAAACCAGCACTGTTACAGATTGTGCTCGGACAGTACAATAATAGAACAGTTGCTTTTAGTGCTACCTCAGCAGAGTCAGCCTCCGTAGGCTCTGGTATTTCTTCCGAAATGTCCTGAGGAGGTTCAGATTTGGCATCTTCTGCAGTCTACAAAGAGAAACAGGCAAACAAAAAAAATTATAATGAGAGTTGTTGAGTTCACAATATTGAAAACCCAAAGTATATAAAGATTATGGGCGAGGGTGTGCATGTTTGGGATGTGGCACGGATCATGCAGACCTCAAGACTTGTGCAAAAAAGAAAAACCAAAGGAATGAGAAACCCACAACAATGGCTTGAAACTTTCCCTTTACGCTTAAACAAACCTGGTCAAATATTCTCAACCGTAGGAATTTAATACAACATTTAGCCACACCTTTTATATTATTTCTGACCCTGCAAATTCTGTGTAATTACTTAAACAAAAAAAATTAATAGCCTTGATATTCCACAGCAATTCAAAGTCAAGAACAAGCACAAACAAGCCACTCCAAAACAGGACACTTCAATACCCTGTACTAGACAGTGTGAAGATAAAACCTCTCACACTGGCATGCATGTGCAGAACTTCCTGAGCCAAATATCCATCTTACTTCCTGCAAGAGTTTGATCATCGTCAAGACAATCAAATGTGGACAGTTAGCAGGGCAAAAGTCCAGCCTGTTGCCCCATTCACTGCCTCCTGACGAGTCGAGGCACATCTCCAAAAACTCTCTTCAGCTCGATGAGATTTGTCTGCCTCTTGAGCAGCTCCTCTGAGATATCAGTCTCCTGACACATCAAGACGGCGTGATGAGTCAGGGCATAAAACATATGGAGTTTAGACTGATTGTAATTTCAATTACAATCCTAAGGTTTTATTTAGGTTACTCTAGGTCTGAGGTTAAGAATCTGAGCTGCATCCACATTCATGAGTCAGATCTGCTGAAACGCTGCTTGTTACCAGAACGGATAAAATGCACCATGCAAGCAAACACTTCAAGAGAACCTCCAAATCCAACACTAAATGCAGGAAAACATTAGTTTTCACACCATTGTTATACAACAGGAAAGAGTAGAAGCGGGCTGAGTGTGAGGGATTCAGATTAAAGGATTAATTTATCGCACCAACACGCCTGATCCTTTTTCTCAAAAGCTTCCTTTCCATGGCAACACCCACGCAAAGACTATACACATATTGCTCCACACATACAAACCTCCAATACAAGATGACTGTGTTTGATAAACACATCATCCCTCTTTTTCTGCCTTATGATATTATTCTAGGAGGAAAATAAGAGATCAGTTTATGAAAAATGTCCCTTAATTAACAAATAAAATACATTTGAGTTATGTCATTGAACAGAAAGAGTAAAAAAAAAAAAACTAAGAGCTGCTGTTAAAAAAAAAAATCTTTTAACCAAACAAACTTGAGTGTTAATACTGTGGTGCATTTTCACCTACAATATAAAAGGAATTGATTTAAATTTGTTTTTTAAGCAAGAATGATAAAATGCATGTAAAACATCACAATGGGCAAAAACAAGTTTTAATGACTTTACCCACAAATCTTACTCATCCAAGATCATAATCACTGATGGTTTGATGGAGAAAAAAATGACACTGCAAACAAGATGACATTGTGAGGGTCTTTTTGATGTAACAGTATGTCAAAATCAGTTCTATATCATGCAACACAGTGGAATGAAAAAGATCTCGACTACTTAGGAGACTGCGATGGAGTACCTGCGACATCAGGTCTGATTCATCCTCTGGCTCAGACTAAAAGCCAAGGTCAACATCAACAAGAAGAAAAAGCAAAGGAACAATGATTACCTGACATCATCTAATAACCCTATAGACTTAAAAGGTTTTCACTGATTTAACATTTATAATTTTACTAATATACAAACTGAATATTATTCTTTGGTTAGTTAGTTTGTAGCCTCACTTACAGACAACAACAGCTTAAAATCTGAGTAGTTTTATTTTGCTAGTCGTCATAAACACAACCAAAGCTCCCAAGATGTCAAGCCCTTTCCCCACACCCCAAACAAACCTCGGTTGACGATGTGTCGTCAGTAGGATCACTGTCTGTCTGTCTCAAAGACGATAACAGACAGGACAGTTTCCATTGGAAAGCAGCAATAGGGGGGAAAAGGTCCATCACATTAGACTGCTGATTCGCAGTATGAATCATGCCATAGGATACAGATGGAATGATAAAAACAGGATGGTATGAAAAGTATGGAAGTACAGAGTAGCATATGGAGAAAAGCCTCCCAAAATATTGAAGATAAGCTTAGCTATTAAACATCTATGCGCACAGAGACCAGTATGAAATAAACAAATACGTCACAAAGTCATTGTATGGTTCTGAAATGGGAAGGATGTAGCTGGCAAAGTTTGGATACTTGAAGGATGATTTACACCTGTAACTTTTTATTTCTATATGGTGGTATTGGCAGAGGTTCCAGAATGGATTCTTTAATTGCAATTTTTGGTGTAAACCAAATTTAAATACAGTGGAACCTTGAATTACGAGCAATAAAAGACTCTTACTTTCAGCCCCTTTCCGTCTCCCCCTTCTCATCTTACAAAGTAAACTTTCTCCTCCCTTATTTGAATTTCACACAAACACACACACACACACACACACACACACACACACACACACACACAAACAAACGGAAAGACTGCTTTGTCAGAAAAATTAGCAAGGGACGTGTGAGCGCATACCAACGTAATCACTGCTGTAAAGTAAAACAAAAACGAACCTGCACTTTATCCGTGCACGGATGTTGATTATACCAGTAAGAGACGTGCACTAAGACCCAGCAGGGGAGACGAATTACCCACAATTCTGCAACGCAAGAGAGAGAAAAACCGTTGGCTCAGTTGTAATCACGTGACACTCGGCGTCAAAACAAGAAGCACATGCGTGATACATGATACTCAGTACTCGTAAACCAAGACTTACTCGTTTTACAAGTCAAATTTTATTAAAAATCTTCGCTCGTCTTGCGGAACACTCGCAAACCATGTTACTCGTAATCCGAGGTTTCACTGTAGGTACAACTCTATTTTTGGTTCAGAAATGTGTAAAAGAAAACCTTTAGTTTTAATAAGTACATATAATTTCAGGTCACCAGAGATTTAAAGCAAGGAACATTTTACATTTACAGGGATTTATAGCCATCTCAAAAAAAGGCTAAAATTTGGGGGGAATCTGGACCTTCAGGATTATGGTCAGTAACTGCCCCACTGAACTGTTCTGATGTTGGTATACCTAAGCATGTACAGCTATATGCACTGATTGTGAGTGAAATCTGAATTTATAAAACAGACCTACAATAAAATCTGAATGGATTTCAGAACATGTGTCTGTTTTCATTCCATGATGATGCAGATTGATATTTCATAGCACCGCCCCCCATGCATGCATGTCTGGTACATAAAAAGTTATGTGTAATGGGAAAATGATGACTGGTGATACTGAGATCACAACAAAGAGACATAATGACAGCCTGAATTGCCACACACACACACACACCTCGTCATCTGAACTGTCTTGAAAGCTGTTGCTAAAAGAGGTGGTGAGTGATGCGGTCTTGGGTTCCAGATAGCAGAGGCAAAGTGCCAGCGGGAAGGAGAGCGTAAGTGCGTAGGGTACAGAGAAAGAGGTAGACAGCAGAAAGAAGAAGATGAAGAGGAAGCAGGGCACGAGTGATGGTGACTTGATGGGCAAGAAGTGTTGAAAGCTCTCTGGCATGAAGTTCAGCTCGGTTAGGTCAGGGAAACTCAGATAGCCATCTTCGTCCAGGAGAGAAGACAGGTCTGGAAGGTGCAGGGAGAAGGAGAAAAGTGTTCCCCCTTTGGGACGACTCTGGTCTGGAATCTGCTTGCCCTTTGCCGGGCTTGCTGAGGCTGCGTGCTCAGAACTGCTCCTTCTGCGCTTCCTCCTCCGCACTTTAGTGGAGGATAGAGGGGAGGAAAGAAGGGTGTGCTCGGAAGCAAGGGGAGAGCACTGATGAAGGTGGGAGTGATGACAAAAGTCGAGGAGTGATGGGTGGATGAGGCCACAGGGACCATGGAACATGGCAAGTGAATCAAACGTGCACACGCATCAGTGTTAGGTGAAAGAAAAAGGGTAAAAAGAGAAAGTAAATTAGTAAAAAGATCGAATATTGTACAGTATAAATACCACAGGCATCAGTATCAGACATGCCCATATTTGAAACACACCAACAATAAAACAATATTTTAAAAACTATAATTACATAATTTGCAATCTTAAATAAGAGTAATACTCCATTACAGGAATACTTTACAAAAATTTTTTTAAATCAAACCTCACAAATGGTTTGTTTTAGAGCTCAGTTAGTGTTATAGTTAGTTATCAATTCAGGCAGAACTGAAGCATCAGGAGAAAACAGGAACAATTTCTATTGCAGCAGTGATTTATTTTCATTTCCTCACCCACTCAGTCTATTTCTGTGAGTGATCTTTCAAACACGGTGTGGTGTTTTAACAAGGCTATTTAAAAACAAACTATCCAGTCAGATGAGGTAAGAAGGAGAGGATGCGCTGGTTATGAAACTCTGATTACCTCTGCAACAGGAGTAGAAGGCTCAGACGTTTCTGTATCAGGAGTGTTTTCAGCTTCGACTGCGTTTTCTTCCTCTGCCTTTTTCTCTGGCGTTACCGTGGTGATGAGGGTCCCTGTGGCAAAAGCTGGTTTGCAGTCCTCGATCAAGTTATCACTGTTAGCCATGGCTGGAGCTGAAAAAAAAAGGGGGGGAGGTGTGAAAACAGTTAGACTGGCAAAAGGTCACCAAGACTTAAACCATGACACTGAATATGTGACGCCGGAATTTCTCTCCAAGAAACACACCTTGGATGAGATAAAATTGGATCAGGAACAAATTATAAAGAGCATAAAAGCATTATGGTATTTTAATATCTTAGTGCACACATGCAAGACAATTATTAAGACATGGCAAACTGCAGCTTACTAGACGCTTAGGAAACAGGAACATTTACAGCTTAGCTCACTTCACATCAGTTTACTTACTTTATTGTTTTAAGGAGACTTTCTATAATTCTATATCTCTATTAACTCTTCTGTGCATAAGATTCACTTTTGTAAAGATTCAAAGCAGGGATGATCCAATGTAAGACCCAAACCAATATTCACATCAGTTACTGTAACTGGTATGCACTGGATTTATTTGCTGGATTAATATTTATACTATTACATTACCTATATCTAGACTGCGGGTGGTGGTGAGCCGTTTGCTGGAGGAGCGTTGGAACAGCGGTGCAGGCCGAGAGATCTGCGAGCTGGCACGGCGTGTCTGCGCCTGCGTCCTTCCACTGTAACGGAACTTGGAGCCCAGCGACAGAAACTTTTTGGCAGGACCTTCAGGAGCTACCAATCTAGAAAAAAAAAAGGCAGTGACGATCAAGCACCACACGTGGGGAGCTATAGAGGTTTTATCCACAGAGTCGATAATTCCCAAAACATTTTTTTCCAAAATGGCCTTTAATACTTTTTATATAGGATTTCCTTTAAGTTTTTTCCTAAGAGCTTTCTTATGCTGACACAGATGTGCCTGGTCTGTTCTGTGCTTTTACCTGAAAAACGTGTGATGCTCCACGCACACTTTCCACAATCTCTTTGCTGCTTTGTGATTTGGAAGTTTGAAACCGATAGTGCTCTCAAACTGCTCTAACTAGGAAAAACAAAAGAAAAATGTCCTCATTACAGGAAATTCCTCATCAGACGTAGCTCCAGTTAGATAAATATTTTCTAAGTACCGTCTTCCCATGAATCTATCAAAGCAAGAGTAATTAGTTTCACTTCCTGGCCAATACCCAACGTCAAATCACTTCATAAGAATGTGAAGTGCCAAGTGTTTCACCTCTCCAGGGCGTATCTTGATGTAGAAGTTGTTCCGCTTGTAGGATATCTTGAGGATTTTGGGCCAGGCGAAACGATTTATGCGCAGTCGGTCCCTGTAGATGAGAAGGCCGCTGCCACACACACCTAACATAATCTCCACTCCCTCTGAATCCTGAGTAAAGAAAAATAAATGGAGTGTGAGGAGAGCACGGCAGGAAAAAGGAATTAAATGACTAGCACAACTATGACAGATTGAAACAGAAAGCTTTTAGGGGATGTAGGGACGAATGAACATAAATCACTAATTGACCTACACCAGCTCACACAGGAGGGACAGGCAGCAATAAAGAAGCACAGAAAGTGACTGAGTTACTGCAGGACACACACACTGGGGGTGATGATCTAATGAACCAGAATATTTAGCAGGAGTTTAGAAAGACCTTTTTAAACGACTGAACTACATGCATAGTTTTCTTGCCTTATTCAGCACAGTTATGTAGAAATTCTGAAAAGATGTTCAGGCATCTTTAATGACGACAGTGCAGAGGACAGAAAGGTGAGGGGAAATCCTGCACAGCACTGCAACGCAGCATTTGGTGAATAAATTCTCTCTTTATTCAATTTCATGCTTATGCAAAGAACACACAGGCACATACGACGGTTCACACGCATTTACTCAAATTGATACACTGAACCAATAATGATGCATGCAGAAGACGTTCATAATGTCAATCATGTCACATGAGACACATTAGACACTTAGATGTATGTAAATATACACACGAGACTAAGAAACATCACCGCATCTTACCTCATCTTTAGCCAGTGCTAAGCTCTCAAAGAGCCTCCCTATCAACTACGTCATTGACAGGCAGAGAAAAGGGCGAGAGAGAGAAAGAGAGAGAGAGAGAGAGAGAGAGAGAGAAGGGGGGGTGCACAGAGCGAGCTGAGCCAATAGCAGCATAAAAATGGGAGGTGCATTTACATTCAAGAGGGAATGCTATGGGGGGAGCTATGGAGCTGTAGAGCCAGAGGCATTGCATTCTTTCAGTTATATTTTATTTTTCCCCCATCCTTGAGTTCCAATATTTTTTCCACCCACAGTACACATCATCATATGCAGTATGTCTACCATTTCTTGAAAATTATATAATAATTATAAATTCTAAATATTACTACAATCATATTTCTTTAATAGTGTGCATTTATTAATACACAAACTTACTTTAATTTGCAATGTCAACAAATGATTAAATACATCCAACCAAACAAATACACATTTTTATCCTTAAGTGGGCCACTCCCTATGTTTCAAGACTGAATGCTTTATTCTTGCAGGTCCTCATATCTTTCTTTCTCATAAAAGAAAAGCTGGTGGTCTTCGTGTTGGTATCAGTACAAATTCATACATAATAAAAGCTGATATCGACATGCAGAATGGAAGCAGGCAGCAGTGACCAAGAGCAATGTCGGCATGGAGGCTTCTAGATCCACGGCATCGACAGAGAGAGCGTGTTAATTTGCATGTTAACACTCTTTGTTCGTATACCCAATCTGCGTATTTATATTTCAGTAGCGCAGTCAGGTTCTAATCTGTTTTTGACAGGAAACCACAGTGCTTGGATTAGGGTTACACAAGTAAATCATCATTCCCAGCCCTACAACCGACACACACACACACAAAATAATAAAACTCCATCATTCAGAAATATTTCAAATTTAGAATGTACATAAGTATATAAAAAAAATACAAGACAAAATTAAATCCAATAAATAAAACAAAGGCAGCCATTATAGTTAACTGGACTGCCATTAGGTGGTGCTACAACAACAACTGCATGCCAGATATTGTAAATTCATAGGTGTTCAATATTTCACTTATTGACAATAATGTTTATTTTCAAACAAAAATAATAACAACTGAAAAATAGTGCAAGTCACCCTTTCATGCATGAATTGACACGCTGCATCAAGTCTTTTATCCCGTGTGTTTTTATTCTTCTCAAGGCTTGCAAAAAAAATTGTGAACTTATTATAACCAACAATATAGATATGTGTAGCCTGTACTGTTGCAAAATATATTTCTATCAACAAGAAATGAAAAGAATTCAAAGACTCCTTTTCAGATAAATCTCAGCAATATACTGTCTTCATTGAAAGTGGTTCTTATATCAGATTGTCAAATATAATTGCTAGAAAATTTGACAATGCACATAAGACACAAAGCCACAAGTCAATGGATACAGAGGTACTTGGTCTTTCATGTGCATGTAACTGACTTACTAATTCTTTAGGGCTACTGCTGAATGAAAGATGCTCTCAAGTGTATTTAACATTGATCTGATAATGAAAAGATCATCAGCATTTTTTGGCTCTGACTGACATGGCATTTGTAACTGAACCAAGATGAAGACCTTCCTCATAATACCAGTACACTTTAGATTTTGGGTATGTGACCAGTGACATTATATCAATTCTTAAGAAGATCTTTATTTCCTTTGATATCATGGCCAGATTTTTTTATTCTGTTTGCTGTGCATACAAGTGTGGCTCCACTATTTCATCCATCAGATCCAGGTGCAATAGATACATGGAAGAGATTTGGCTACACTGCCATTATCACCCAGTAAAACTAATTAGCACAAATTAATTAGGGCCCAATCACTATGACATCACCCCTATTAAACCATAGTGTGTGAATGATGTCATAGTGTATAAAGGGTCCTATCGTTTTCTCACTTACCTCACTCATTGCCTATACCGATTAATCCTGTATACAGGGTCGCGGGGGGCCTAAAGCATATCCCAGGAAACTTAGGGCGGCACAAGGCGGGGTACATCCTGGACAGGATGCCGATTCATAGCAGGGCACACACATACACACTCTGAGAACACCAATTAGCCGAATCAGCAAATCTTTGGACTGTGGGAAGAAACCGGAGTACCCGGAGGAAACCCACCAAAAACGGGGAGAACATGCAAACTCCATGCACACAAAGGTGCGAACTGAACCTGGCCGGGAATCTGTGTAATCTGTGTAGCTGTGCTTTTTGTAAAAAAAGCGTTGCTTTTTGTAGGATTTTTTTTTCCAAAAATCCGGGCCCTTTTGGAAGTCCTAACATGAAAATCAGCACACAGGCTGGAATCTGCTGCCATTAAGACACCTGCGAGTCTTCACAGGCGATTTGGCTGAATAGCTCATACACACTTGCACGTATTAATGTGAAACCTTTCACGATGTATGTCATGGGATTTACTCAACACAAAGTCAGATAATTTGGGTTGTGCTTTTTTGGAGGTCTTTACATGCGCAACAGATATATTTTTTTTCTACACTAATTACATTGCACTGTATGTAATGGTGACATAATAAACCTATTTACAGCCAATGCAATTACTGTAAACTAAATATTTTCAAAATTACACACTAGCAATCGTGGTATCACTTCTAACTGAAATATAACTAGTGATGCATTATATAAACTTTAGTGTGCGTGTGGTTAATTGAAATTTACTACTCACATGAAAACAACTTCTATTTTAAAAGACCACCCCCACA
>JAOVVA010000024.1:5523479-5546268 GCA_028565275.1 Leiocassis micropogon
TGAAAGGCAGTGGGGACCAGGAAAGGAAAACCCCAGACTTGGCTGGTCTGGCAGATTACTGCCTGTGTATACTCACTAACATCACATACAATCCTTTCTGCCTTTTTTCCCCTCCATCTTAAATTACACCAATTTTTAACTTGAATTACTTTTTTTTCTTCCTCTGAAGTATTTGAACACTTTGGAGAATGTAAGGAAGAGCTGTAATGATTCACAGGAATGCGAAATAAATACAATACAGCGGCTGTAAATTTACAAGCAAACTGCTTGAATTTTTTTCAACATACATGAGTTTTTTTGTAACATTACTGCCGCTGATGTTTATAGGTCTTAAATGCAAGCTAAGCACAGCAACTAAAAAGAGAAATCTCTTCCTAAAGACACTGACTCTGAAAGCCCTACAAATACACAGTAATCTCCTTCTGATCCAGCCTGAAACTAAAGAAGAATTAGGAAAGCATTAACAAACACATGATCAGAATACAGCAAAAAACAAAAAAAAACAAAAAAAACGTAGACACGTGTAGGTTCATGGTGATATAGAGGTTATTGCTTTTTTCCTGCTCAAACACATTTTCCTGCTCACACTGATTAGATTCTCATGATATGTAACAATTATACTAGTTAGCTCAGAAACTATGACATACTAAAAAAAAGTGAGTTTAAAGAAACTACTAGCATGGGTACAGGAATAGAAAGACTTTCTGACTAATCAGGATTGTGAATGAAATCCTCTTTAGCGACACCGACCTCAACTGTGCAGGTGTAGTCAGACCCATCCAGTAGGGTGATCCTGCACTGCATGGTGTTTAACTGGTATGGTCCAGGAAAACTTGCTGCTTAAACAATCCTGATATGTAGTCCTGTTCACTGCACTGCTAAAAACATAAAACAGGGAACAAAATATTAAATAACAGTTTTTAGGAGAAATATTTTATATAGGTTTTAAGAAAGAAAAAAAAAACTCTCTCTAAACATACTAAATATGAGTAATGCAGAATCCTGAATTTCTTTATGCAAATACATTTATCCATGATTTTCATTATCAAATCAGGGTTCATTATCAAATCCCTTTATTAAAATGGTGGATTTAATAAACAGCTGTGTAATTTCAGTGGCTGTAGTAATAATAAATGTCCTCCTGGTAAATCCAGTATACTAAAACATGACATTCAATTACATTATAAGACATTTAGGACAATGGTGTTTATGAAGGCAATTCAAGAACATCAGTGTTTTCTTTCCAGAGGCATTGCATTCAGAGTTTGTAATTGAACCATAAATCTTTGCTGCGGTAAATTAACTTCAATCTAAAACTCAGTCATTTTGGAGGAATTCCATCAATGCGGGTTGAGAAAGGGGTCAAAAAAATCATTTGCCATTTTCATTTTTACAGCTTCCGACTCCAGAACTTCAGAAAGTGTCAAAACCAGCATGAAACGGCACAGACAACCTGAATTCAATTCTAATAACCGAACACTGGCATGCTGGCTCTATTATTGAGGGTGTTGTTTTGCTTTTAAAAAAAATTAAATTAAATTAAAAAAAAGTTAATAGGGACAGACAGCTTTGAAGAAAGTGCCATTTATCATCACGAGCAATTTAGTGGTACAAGAAGGAAGAGAGATAGAAGGGGAATTACATTTGTACAGTAATGAGCTGTACTCTTGTCCTAACGTGAAGCTTTTGGGGAAATTACTCTTTTTATCAGCTGTAATGAAAAAGGGTTTCCTCTTGTACTTTATGGAAATAAATGATGCTTTGAAAAGCTTGACAGTTCAACTTGCATACAGATTTATTACTGTCTTAAGTGCTATTGTAAAGCTGTAGTCTATCTTCCATCAGCAGCCTTTTATATTCCCGTGCCAGGAGGCACATCACCACTAATCCCGTTTAACCTCAATCTTCTCAGTTATGGGATACCCGAAAAGCTGGATCTCTTGAAACATTTGCCAAGTCCTTTAGTGTTGGTAGGGAACATGGATTTAGCGATGGATGGATATTGTGCAAAATGGCTTTAAAATCTGATCAACCTCAGAAAACTGCCGCTGGCATAAAGTCTGTTTGCATGCATTACATCACTTATGGCCCTATACAAGCCAGCTGTATACTAAACACACAGTTCAATCTGTGAAAAAAATCTAAATCTCTTTCTATCGTTAACATTAATAGGAGTGGGAATAGATTACAGTTTTGGGAATTCATTTTCTTTCTCCCCTTTGTTTAAAGCCTCTACAATTCTGCAGCGTTTTCCATTCGGCTGATGCTTTAGTTCAGAAAAAAAAGAAGGAAATGAAGTGCAGTGGCTTTCTTTAAAAAAAATCTTCAGATCAATAGTTCACAGTCGTAGCTGCTGATAAGCCACTAGAACTCACTCTCTCCTTATACTAGGATCCTGAATGTCTAGCTCATGAAGTGTGTAGCAATTCTACCTAGAGCGTTGTCACTGTAGCTTGACTTGTATCTCCACCTACTGCTCGAGGGGTATTGGATGGACGACGATCTTGGGACGAACGAAGCTGGTGGTTGTGAACGCTTTGAACGTGATTCTGCCTGGCCGCTGAATCCTGGTCTGCATCAGCAGTCATGGCAATTCACACTACAATTAAGAGAGAGAGGAGATTGGGTTACACATCACATTTATTTTTATTTTGTTAGGCAATTCATCTATTGCCACGCTGACTCCAAAATAGATTTTTTTTTTTAAATAACATTTTTATTTATATGTTTGCATTTGAGATGGTGGTACACTGTAAACTATTCAAACATTGAAAGGCAGAAAGGCATCCTGTGTAGTAGAAGCAAATTATCTGTAGAACTGTAAAAAAAATAAATAAATAAATAAAAAAAATCTGGGGAAAAAAGGAATCGGATATCTATAAAAATGGCAGCACAGAATGCATCGGCACCTAGGTATTGTCATAATATCTTATCTGGTTGTCTCTGGTTATTCCCGTGTCTACTAATTACTTCCTTCTGCAGACATATAAGGAAAAGGCAAATTTCTAAAAACGTGATTTAGTTTTTTTTAAAAATTACAAATTAAAGCTTAATTTTATCTAAAATACTTGGAATCTTGTTTAAACTTGTGCCCGGTGTTCATTGTAGGCTACTATCAAAAGGCTGGTCGTATTACCAGTGGACTATTCAGCATGACACCTCTTGCATACAGCATGGCTCATATTCAACACACCTTTACCACCCAAATTGTTGTGCCATATGTTCTGCCATATGTTCGATTTAAACTGTGAAAGATCAGCCTGTATCTCTGGTGTATCAACCACCGGGATTGTATTGCACAATTTTAACAGGCATAGCGAATAATTCTCTCCTACCACACGTAATGCTGTGCTGCCTGCTGATGTGTGAACAGTTTAAAACAATACACTTGTGGGGTTATCAAGGAACAGTGATTACAAATACATGCAAACATATATAACTTTAAAAGAAGTGGATTTTCTAATCAGTGGGTGATACATTAATTACTGAACACAGAAGAATGGCAATACAAAACCAAATCAATCCCCCCCCAATCTCTCCTTCTGGGAGTGCTCCCCCGCTGGCCAATATTCACATTATTTTTGCTCTCCGTGCTCGGATACACTTGCGTATTTACAGTCTCCCATACAGCAGGTGGCAGTATGCATCTGCTTGGTTTGTGAGCCGCAATTAAACACCAGAGTAGGAGAGAACGAGGAAATTAACCTTCGTGCTATGTCTAATATTATTGATATTATTGATAATGAACCAGATTTTGTGGTCAAGTGTTCACGGAAACAATCTATGGGCCCCAAAGTAAAAACGCCCTTAGCGTACCATCCAATCATCTTACTTACTGTTTTACTAAAAGTCTTAGTCAGAATAGCACACAAGGAACAAGGCGGATCTTCCTGTTACACAGGAACGCATCCAGATACGATGTGCAAACAGAGCCAGGCCAACAAATTAAGCGTTTTTACGCCTCAGACCTCACGGAGAAAGAAAACCGCACTTTAAACGCTGGCAAATATTTATACAAGCTGAGGTTCAATTAAAGTAAAACTATTCATGCTGGAAAAGGCATCTTGCTAATCAAAAACTTTAACAAACACGTCCATTTACAGTGAGGAACACTAACAGCACTTAGGCACACAGTGGAGACTCTGAGGGCGAAGAAGAAAAAATGCAGAGTGAACAATTCCCATCTCTCTCTCGCATACATACAGAGCTTTGTTTTTAAGCTGTGTTTACACACGAGTCTGTGTATCCAGGGAAGCTCATTGGCACATGTGTAGTCAGGACAGGATCTCAGAGCCCCTTAGAAACGTCAGAGCTCGGGGATTTCAGGACTGCAGTGAGACTGTCAGCACCAGGCCCAGGTGTGTAACGCAGGATAGGCACTACTGGGTTAAAGGGCATTTCAAAATGACCTCAGGAATGAAAACATAAAATCTTACTTCCATAGCACACAGGCAGTCATGGGTAATAACAGTAAAAAACGGCACTTAAAACATATTAAGACTAGTGTGTCTTAGTGTTTTATGAGGGTTTTTTTGGCTAATAGTGCTGTGACGATATTTTAACCACAGCACTACTATAAAATTATATTAACCTTTCATCAGATTTTATACTATTATATGACAGACCTGTTAAATTATCAAATTTGATGAGTCAGTAGGTGCGGATTCATTTTCTACAGAAGACTACAAATCTTTAAGACAAAGGATTTCACAGTTATTGAGTAGCATGGTGAAGACAAAACGTCGTTCGACAACAATAAATCCAACTATTAATAAATAGGGATAGAAATCATCAGATATTATTACGATGCCCAGGTGCCGATTCGATTTGTATTGCAATTCTGTCAGTATCACATTTTTATAAATATGCGGGATCGATATTATTCTTTTTTCAGACTTAGTTACAATTCTAAGCTTACTTAGCAAATAACACACAGGACGCTGTGCCATGTGTGCCAGTTTAAAGTGCACCATCTGCAGGATTATAGAGGAATGGCAATATCTCACCACTTTAAATGCAAAAACATATATAAAACAGTTTGGCGATACATGAATTGCCACACAAAGGAATGGCGATACATCACTGAATTGATTTTTCCCCATTTCTATTAAAAACAACATAAAAATTTTAACAGCTGGCAAACTGCTGTTGTGTAAAAAATAAAACACTTCAAGAGGTGCTGACATTAAACAAATAATTTTTTTGTCCGTTTCGCATCAGTGCATTGTTGTTTTTAAACTAAACTATTAATATCCACATTAATAGTTAATATAAAGTGCTTGAAGGCATCATGCTGAATGAGAAAACTTGAAGAAACAAGATCACAGATGGTGGCCATGTTGTGAGGGAAGGCAGAAACGAATAAACACTCGAGGCTAGAAATATAAATTCATCCATTATGCATGCAGCTCCTCCTAGTGCTATTATTCTGGTTTTAGTCTAGATAAATACGATTAAATACTAAACGGTACATATTTAACCATTGTAACTTGAATCACAATTGCAATGTGTCATAATAAACGCAACATATATGAGGTGGAATCAAAAAGTTTTTCGAGATTAGCTCTGTTTACACGAAAGTACTTTATTACTTATTATGTACTTATTAATACTTTAATATTATCTGGCAAGTAGGGTGGGTGCGGAAATTCTCAGAATCGTCATGCACAAGCTGCCGAATGGTTTAGAAATTTTCGAGGGTTGAGCTCGTTGAAGGTCTCCCTGATCTCTCGTAGTCTTTCAGTGATGTTTTTGCTCTTGAAGCATGCCTACCACTCAAAATACCTCCAACTACTCATTGCAGCATCGCCTTAAACCTGCCAAATCAAGACAAGCGTTTAACGCAGAATAATAGTCAGAATAGCACCAGATGCACAGCTGCCGATGTACACGGGACGATGTCTTTTGGCACACTGACTTATGAAGGTCGGTGCTCCCTGTGACTGTGCATGCAGCCTTGTGCTGCCATCTGTTGGCGTGTTGCAAAACTTTTTGATAGGTTGTTAAATATCATTGTTGTATCGTATCCTCTTTATAAACAGCTTCACTTTAGTACTGGATGTAATCCCAACTGAAAAAAAAAAATCACTTGAAAAATCTGTGACTCTGCTCTTATAAACAACATTCACCTCTTCCTGCTCAGTGTGTGTTCTTTTGGCAGCACTCAAAGTAAGCCCTGGGTCATCTGCCTTATAGACAGACGATTCTTAACAGATATTTTGATAGCTCCCACATTTCATGCTGAAAAGTATGTGCGCAGATTTGTGTGTGAAGCGCTCTTATCAAAATCGCTAGCTGACTCTTGCCCAACTCCCACTCACCACTTCAGTTATATGTGTGTAATATGACAGTTATTAACCGGGCAAGGTAAATATCGGATATGAGATCTCTCAGAGAGTAATCCACTGCTGTCATCTAGAAAGCTTTGCTCTCTTGGCTTCCTTACCACATCGTCGAGATTCCTCGAGACACTTTTTACTTGGCGGCCCTGTCAAGACAATTTCAAATGATTCATAAAAAAAACTTAGACATCTCCCTCTTCAACTGCATTCGGTGCAATTAAACCATCAGTAATACAGTCATCCAAGTGGAAAAGAGCTGGAGGAGCCTGAGCACATCCTAAATAGGTCAGAGTGAACCCCAGGGCATAAAAACAGAGCACAGAATTTGTGCTTTCAGTTGTTTACTAATGTCAGAGGAGGAAGAGTGAGAGAAAGAGAAAACCACTTCTGAATAACATGAGAATATAAAACTACTCAAACTGATACTAGAGATCATTTCAACTCTGTCTTTTTTTTTTTAGGAATAAAAAAATCTCCTTTTATCCCAACTTGGTTGAATATACTCCACAGCATTAATTTACAATGACGGTGCGCCTACGCTTGTTACCAGAGAAACGCCATGTTGTTATAGTAACCCATGGTTTTGCACCGAATTCTGTCCGTGACTCACAGAAAAAAATAATAAAAGCTGACCATAATGACTAACACTTATTTAATGCTGTATGCCTACAAACAAAAGAGCAACTGCTACAACGAGAATAAAAGACAAAAGACGTTCTGCCCCTAAACATAAGCGATTGATGCCTGAAATCTTTTTGCAGAGTGATGATCACTTCTGGCAAAAGGCTGATTGCTGCTGAATCAGCGCTAACTGGCATCGTGTCCCGGGGGTCTAATTGACATCTGTCAGAGCTACTGTGGCAATTTTATGCCAGTTTGTCATGGGAGCCATGCTGCTATTATAAATAAAACCGGTGTGGATCGTAGTGTAGGGAGAGTGAGAAGGAGGGAGGGAGAAAGACTAGAAAGCATTTGCATGCTTGCATTTCATTTTCCAGGCACATCTGGAAGCATGTGTGTGTGTCAACCAAAACTAGTGAGGTGTCAAGTGAATTACAGGGCCTTTTTGGCACATGGAGATCCATTTGTGGATCCTAAAGCCTTACAAACACAACAAATGAAAGGCAAAAAATAATAATCATTTACTTAAATAACTGGACTATAAAGATTTTTTCTACCACCAAATTTATATTTTTTATTAGAATTTAGGGTAAATTTCTGGAACATTCCTTTTCACTCCTGAAACATGGGTAACATTTCTCAAACATGTTACTTTAATGCTTAAGATATTCAGAAAGTTTTTAAGTGTTGAATCTGACTCAGTTAAGCTTACAATAAATCTAAACACTTCACCATAATATCATGAACTTAATCCCATGTTTAAAAGTCTGCTATGAATCGCTATTTCATGAAAATAACCAATGGATGTGTTTGGAATTGGAGGCTCGGATGTTGTAAATGACGAGAGTCAATCTTTGTATGAACTTGTTCAAACACAAAGCGAGAAACAAAGCTGCTCGTTTATCCCCTGACTTTTCATTCAACATGAACTTGTTTATCTGAATAGCAGCCATGGATTTGAGGTCAAGAGGTCATGTGGATTCGGCTCATTGAAATGTCATCCAACCACACGAAAAATGGCAACTATTTATGCTGCCTAAGGGCAGGCACAGAAAGATATGCGAGATGCACACAATGTGAGAGCTGTTACACATGTGTGAGAGAACACACAACTCTTGGGCATGATATACGAGACTATATCAATCTACTAAAGTATAAACTGCCCACACAAGCTGTTTGATTCACAACCACAAATGAGCCATTATCAAGAATTATCAAATTAAATCAGCACTTATGATAACGATTCGAAACCACAGCTTTGAAAAGAGACAAAGAATACATTGATATAGAAAGAGTTTCTATTGTTGGTGAAACATCCTATTTTTCTGTGAATGTGTCAGTCTCACCAAAGCAATATATAGGCTACTCATTTTAGAATATTTAAATAATTGCCATTGTACCAGCGTGAGTCATATCCTCCTGCAAATCTTATTTAATCCTTAGGGACTGACAACACAGATCTTGCACAAGTCTTTTTTTGAGGCCTTGTGAACACAGTCAGAGACAAACTGATCCAATATTGGTAACAATGTTGATACTTGTTTGAAGCCCTAACTTGGTTTTGAACCATTTGTTATCTCATCTACTGACCATGTCATGACATCTTTTAACTTTTGCATAAAATATGGATTTAAGCTACTTTTAAGCTGGTTTTACTGTTGTGGATGGAAATGGTCCTCGAGAAAAACCGTTTAAGTTGGGAGTTGAGATCGGCATGACGCGACATGCTCGTCGCATTGCTGCAACTTAAAGACAGACGATGCCAAAATGTCTGACTTTTTATTAAAATCTCAGCGTCAGCACTGCTATGACACTAATCTTAAAACCACTAATTAAGAGGATTATGTTAAAAGAAAAAAACAGCTATGAATATGACAATATCAAATCCTGTCTTAATCTAAGCATGCTTATAGCCAGAAAGAAAATCCTTATTATTTCAGTCTTGCTTTGAAGGATATTTCTGTTTATGACGCACTATTTTTGTCCTGATAATGCAAAAGGAATTAAATAACTTTCATTAATCACAAAGGATCGTTGTTCTGTAATCGACTATGAAGCAAAAGTTTAGGCGCACAGTGTGCTAATATTTTATTCACATCAATGCTTACTACCATGTACCAAATTCACTTTATGTATATCTGTTACATACTCAGATCCCCGCCCCTGATCTTTATTTATGAATCTATACATTTATTGAATGTTGAGTACTTAAGGTACTTTGTTTATAACAAATATAAAGTGTTAAATGTTGGTCTGTACTTTGAGAGCCACAAACATCTGTAATCAAATTCCTTGTGTGTCAACATACTTGGCGAATTAAACCCAATTCTGATTCTGCTCATCTTGTACAGTGTGAGAATTAATTAATTAAGACATGTTAAATGGCAAACAAGCAAACAAATAAACATATAAACAAATAAAACTTATAGGTAACATATTGATGAAATCTGAAAATGCATCTAGCATTAATATTGAAGCATGCATTTATATATCTGCAAATGCGCATGCGCAGTTCCGGAGGTATCCATCAGAACAGTATACTACTCTACTAAGCAGTATTCTAAATAGAACGCTACACGTTGTAACTATAGTTACAGTAACCACGGTGACCTGCTATTCTGTCCTCGCGCACTGTATAGTACGCTAGTATTAAACTTGGTACAGCGTGCGCGTGAGTCCAATGAGTGTACCACACAGCATAACGGTACCTGGTCTAAACCCAGAACCTTGTTTATTCACTAACCTACCCAACGAGACACAAATTAGCCACATTTGCTGAAACATTCAGATATCAAATTATCTTTAAAACAACACACGAGCTTGCACAGCAAACCGGAAACATTTAAGAAAGCGGAGCTTTACGGTTAAACCAAAACAAGCCACAACACGCTGCTACTACTCGCTAACCTAACGTGACTCACACACCCAAGAGGGCACACCTCCGATACACTGCGCTTTAGGTACGGTAAATATCGACATTACCGGAAACTCGGTGTCCTCTCCCCCGCTCCCCCGGTTACACTGCCACGGCCAGCGGTGCGGTTTAGATCAACTGAATCCCCCTCATCATCCGCGCTCGGGCGCTGCGTAGTGGGCGGGAATACGCGCGATTTAACGTAGTGACGTGACGCCGATACTTCAGCCAATCACAGCGTGCTAAGTCAACGTCACATGTGTCGCAGGAAAAGAATGCGGAAGCGAGAACTTCCCAAAGCGTACGCGCGCGTGTGCAGGGTTAAACTTGCATGTTGGATTTTAAGAAGAGAACAGAGCGTCGGCTTATTATTTAACCACAAAAATATGCCTCAATGTGGTCTTTACAACTTTGTGTTCACTCGCCACGATTTCCAGAATATTAAGAACAGACGATGCATGTACCAGCTGTCCCTCAACATCTAGGGTGACCACTGGTATGAGGACAATTGTGTACAAAAATGATGACAAAGGGTAAAATAAAATATGAGGACACATTTGAAACCACAGAGAACTAAGTGAAAAGTTGTGTGGGGATAAGACAATAACATTATTTTAGAACCCAGTGTTCATTTATTCACAGACATTTGGATTTGCCAGTCACCAACCTGTTCCTCCAACAGTGATTGCCAGTTTACCTGTTAGACAGCCGATATATAGATTTGTCAAAGATCTTAAATCAAAAATGTAATGACCATTATTACTATTTTAAAGAGGCTACTTACATGTATAACTACTCACCAGTGATGTTCTACTTAATGTATTTCACACCTTTTGTAGTTGCCTCCAAGAATGTCTTAATGTCACAAAACATTCCTCTAAAAGTTTGATGCAGACTTGGACCTCTGCTTTGACTGAGTCTACCTCTAGATGGTTGCTTTCATTTCGCTAACACTGGCAACTTGCGCAGTTGCATTCATTCATGTAGGCAAAGAAAAAAGGGTTGAGTTTTGTCATGATGCGTGCAACGTGGTGGCAGAGGGTCAGAAATGAGGAAAAACAGGCAAAAACAAGGACACGCAACAGTGTTCCGGGCAGACAGCTGGAAACCCAACTGGCCGGACGAAACCCAGACGAATTGTCACTGTACCCTCAACCCTGGTCCTGAATTACTACCCCTTGTCCTGCACATTTCCTGTTTTCTGTGATCTCAACACACCTGATTTAACCTGACACGCTAATAAACAGTCCTTTCCTGAACTCTAATGTGTGTTAGAATGGAGAAAAAAAACAGGATGTGCAAAACATAGTGTACTCAAGGAACAGAACCTTTAGGAATTCTGTATGTCAGTATTTCTGTATCTGGTTGCCAATAGCAAGCAACCAATTCTAAATCCAACCCAACCCCAAAACGCAAACTCTTAAACCCTAGACGCTGCTTTAAAGAATGAGATCATAACAATCCTTGCCAATTATATTACACTCACTCTCACTCACTCATCTTCAGTACCGCTTTATCCTGCATTCAGGGTCACGGGGACCTGGAGCCTATCCCAGGAGGCTTAGGGCATGAGGCAGGGTACACCATGGACAGGGTGCCAATCCATCGCAGGGCACACACACACAGACAGACATACACACACACTCACACACTATGGGCAATTTTAGGAACGCCAATTAGCCTAACCTGCATATCTTTGGACTGTGGGAGGAAACCGGAGTACCCAGAGGAAACCCACCAAGCCCGGGGGGAACATGCAAACTCCATTAACACAGAGGAATCGAACCCGGACCCTGGAGGTGCAAGGCGACAGTGCTAACCACTACACCACCGTGCCGCTTAGCACTCTCGCCGTCTGTGTGCATGGAGTTTGCATGTTCTCCCGGTGCTTGTTGGGTTTCCTCTCACAGTCCAAAGACATGCAGATTAGGCTACATGGTGTTCCCAAACTGCCTGTAGTGAAAAAGTGTGTGTGTGTGTGTGCTCTGCAATGCACTCTGTCCCCCACCTTGTGCTTAATGTATCCTGAGATAGGCTCCAGGCCCCCTGTGTGATAAGCGGCATAGAAGATGAATGAATGAATGAATGAATGAATGAATGTTTAGAAAAGAAGCTGTTCTCATGAATAACTCTTTCACCATTGGACTTGTATTATTAAACATAGTCACTCTTATTTAATCCACACTAATCCTAAAAACCACACACCAGACAGAGAAGGAAAAAAATCCTGTCAATACTAATCACCACTGTATGAAAAGGATTAGGGCTACTATAAAATATTTTTTAATGGTGGCCCTAATCCTCTTCTGTACCATTGCAAGATTCTATGAACCCATCCTATTCAACTGCTTTTCCTCCAATTAATCAAATTTTTAATTGCCCTTGATAGCATAATACTATATCCCTAAATGCTCTTACTTATTTATTCAATTAAATGTCTCCAATGTCTCCATTTTCTTTGCCAGGGCAAACACTGTATTTCTCTAGTAAGAGATCGGATTTGTGGCATTTAATAACTCTAAACATGCTTGTGAGTCAGTTACAATTACACACTCAAACACAAATGCCAAACACAGATCCAAGTTTAGGTTTGGATGTCCTTTAAGGCGCAAACAAAAATTTAAATGCTTAAATAATTGTGGACATTTCTTTCACAAAGTGAAACACCCCCATCCCCTAAGCTTCTGAATGCACAGCTCAGCTGTTTTACAAGTTGAAGTTGTAACAGGCAACAAATGGACTTTTGGCTAGAGGGGTCATTAAGCAAAGTTATAAGATCTGTTTTTAATCTACTGTGCCTTTTTTAAAACAGCTTTGAAAGATCCAGCTTAATAATCCACATGTTCACTAACAACAGCCTATGAAACCCCACTGTTATTGTGGGGGTAGATGAAATAAAGTAGAGAAACGATGCCTGCCCTCCTTCCTACAGAGACTGCTATAATCAGGAATAGAACGATTAATCTCTTTTCTTTTTTTTTCTTTTAAGGCTATAGCTTTTCTGTACTCCGCCCTTCTCGGCAATTTGCTGGAGAACATGTTTTTGCACTGATTCCAATTTCATTGATGGAGAAAAAGGTTAGTTAGAGGTTGATATTTAGGCAAAAATATTAACTAATATCTAATATCTAATTAATACATATGAATAATACTGTATCAGGACACATCCTTAGAATTCATAACATATCGCATCTTCCACTTCTGATACAGTATGCTGTACTTGTGGGCTCTACATGATCCACATGCTTACGTCCACTATACTTTTTATTAATATTTTGTTTTTAATACAAGAAGACAGTAGTAAGACGCGTACAGTAATGTGTAAAAGTCTTAGGTACAAACTTTCCTAAGGATTTTTTTCTTTCTTTCTTTATTTATTTTAGGACTTATAATTAAGTTATTGAGAACAAACCTGATTTTTTTAACATTAGTATTCCACCAAAACATTAAAAGAAAAATATCTGTATGCCAAAAAAGAAAGCAGCACATTTTGTAAGTGATCACTTTCCAGACAAAAAACCAAGACGGAAGCTACCGGGTTTTGCGTGCAAAAAAAGAAGCAGGTGCAACAGTTACGTTCCTTTCACAAGAAGTATTGTGAGTGGTTCTACAGGATGGTCAGTAAAACCACCATTTTTGTTTGTTTTTTGTTTTTTTTAAGACATCCTTGCCTTACAGCATTTATTTGCCTTAGTCTGGAAACAATAATTTAAAGGCTTAATCGTATAATATTTTAACACAGTAATATAATTTATGACCAAAGATCCACAAGATTTCGAGTGCTTCATTGACCGAATATGAAGGCATGCTCCAGACCAGTAACTGGAAAGCATCCACTTGTGGGAATTCAGCAAATGAAAAAACAACCAAGCAAGTAACCAACCAAAAAAAAAAATCACATTCGCTGCACATTAAGCCACTGAATCATCACCTCAGAATGCAAAGAAAAGAGGAAAAACCTCTGCTTGTTCATCAGCAGCATGACTAAGAGCAGACATCAGCTGATCTCTCTTCTCCAAACTAATTTAGTTTTCATCTATTTTCAAATGGCCTGTTTTTATAGTTTCATCCATTACACAGACACTATTGGACCTTCACCTTGGCCACGATTACTGCTTATATCAAATATCATGTCACTGATATGAGCAGAGTGTGAATTTACTGTACATGCACGTGACAGATGTGTCAATGTGGATTGACTCATCTTTTTTTTATTATTTGAACTAGCTTGATCAGGTTTAGATTACGTTTCCCGTAACAGCTCTGAGACATCTGGTAAAAGCGACTTGAAAGTCTAAAGGTCATTTTCGTTGCCATACTCACAGTGCCACACGTTAACTGTGTGCGCTTAATAAGATATGATGAGACAGCAAGTGCTGAGTGCTTGTTCAGGCGAGTCAGTGATTATCTCATCACAGGGTCAGCACTTTCATTACATCATAAGACACGCTGAATGTCTTAGGAAAAGCATCAGCACTTTCATTAGATCATAAGATGGACTGTAGTTCTGTAGGTTTTTTTTTTTTTTACAACAAAGGTTACAACAAAGTCTCCACACTTTTTCCATAGTTGACGCACAATGAATAGTTACAGTAAATATACAGTACAGTGTTGAAAGGTTTGAGGAACTGAAATGTACAAATGTACAATAGCTATTGTTAAAATCTGATGTATGCCTAAAATGAAAAAAAAATAATAATAAGATTTAGAAATATATAGTCATTAAAACTTTAATTTTTAAATAACATTTTTGAAATGTAATTCTTATTTTTAGTGTAAATACAATTTACATAATTAAATCATCAATTCTGGGGGAAAAAATTACACATTAAAAAACATTTACTATTACATTATAATAATATACAGCTAACACTATACTATACTACTTAGCTCTTAATCAAGCAATGCTATAAACCTCAAACTCTCAGAAATACAATATGCCTAGGTGCTAAATTAAGTAATTTTACAGGAAAAGGGGGTCTCATGGTCTTCTGAGCAATGCTGATACTTTATACTTCTACCTGCTTATAAGTACACTGGCTAGCCAAAATAACAAGCTGTGCTTCAGAAGGGACAAATTATTGGCCTGCTTCAAGCAAAGAAAACAACTAAGGAGATTCGAAATAACTGGAATTGGGTTAAGAGCTGTCCGATGCATTATTAATACCTGGAAGGATGGTGCTAACTACGTGGAAGAAATGTGGTCAGTTCAACACTTGTGGAAGGCGCATCATAAAACAACAGAAATTACAGCTATGTTTAACAGTCAAAGTAAGAGCAATAAGAATTCACAGGATTGGGATTCAACAGCTGTATGGCCATGAGAAAAACACTTGTTAATGAAGCCAATCAGAAAAAAATTGCATAAAGATTGGCCGTTGCAATGCAATGGGAAAATGTTATGTGGTCCGGTGAGTTCAGATTGACCCTATTCCAGAGCGATGAGCATGTCAGGATTAGAACGGAAGCCCATGAAGCGATGCACCCATTATCCATAGTAGCCACTGCACCAGCTTCTGGAGGCAGTGCTATGAACGATCTACTGTACGAGTTTTCCTAATAGAGTGTATAAGGCTAGCATAAGGCTAGCTCACAATAATAATGTTTCATACCCTCGATCCTACTGTATATAACCCACTTTGAAGCGGACACACATGTCTTAGAGTAGTAGGACTGTAATTAATGCGAAAGAAACAAGCAGGTATTTCAATCTAACAAACCCAGGCTTACCAAATACACTTACTCTTTTAATAATGTTGGAACAAGTCTACTGTAGTGCACATTAGAATCATTATAACAAAATTAAGGAGTTTTAAAAGACTAACTGCAGCTTAAGACTTACAGGGCTATGAATGAAATATTGAAGAACTATTGTATTTGACAATCAGTGCACTTCCATAAATCTGATATCTTATCAGTAGATATCTTATCAGTAGAGTACACAGCTCCAGCACTAAATGCTTCATTGGTAATCCATATTAAACAATGAATAATGTGTGCTTGGGTACACATGATATCTGAGGTTTAATTTCATGAAATGATAACTGATAGCTGCTATTTTGTTCTCAATAAAATCATGTTAGTGGCAGTGAGAAGGGGGGCCAAACTTTAGTCAACAAAAATCAATAAATTCCTGCTTTCCTGAATCAATGCAAAACTTTTACAATGCCTAGTCAGTGTCAGAGATAAAATCACTAAAGCACAAGATACAAAATCCTGGAAAAGACATCAAGAACTTTGTTGAAATTATCATCATCTTATCCTTATCTATGCATGATCAATAATCAACAGCCAGAATAAGCTCTGTTGGCTGATAAATAGGTGTGAAAAAAATGACTCCTGTCATGGCCGCAACACCTTTCTGGGAAAATCACACACGCCCACTCATGAGGCTTTTCAAGACAGAGCGGCCCACCTCCCTGCTATTAATACCCACTGATAAGGTGCTATCTCTCCCCTGAGTGCCATGGCTATTTATGGGCAAAAGCAGCATCAAGCTACAAACTCATTCTTGAATGCCAGCTGGTTCGATCGGAGCTTCTTTATCACGACCGTGCCTGTGGTTTTGCTGAGACACACACAGTTCACGTGCAACCCAGGAGGAACGGGCCGTCGGGAGGAAGTCAAAAGTGCACACTGTGCATCAAGACGAAGCCAAAGTCTAGAGGTCTAGAGTATGGCGCAAGTCAGCACAGCTGAAGAACAGAACACTGAGATCAGGGTTTTCCTGCACTACCTGACCTCTGGATCATCTTAAGAAGAAGAGAACTTAGCAGAACAAGAATGAACATGGATTATAGACTACCTTCAACCTTTGAGCAACTGCTTATCATTTGTAGAATTGATAACGAAGCATGAAATGCACTGACGCATCATTTCTGTGACCTTTCATCCCCGGGACAACATTCCAAAAGACACACTTATTATCTTACACCTTTCATGTGACGAAAGGACAAAATCATATTCATTGTTCCTTTTAAAAGAAACGGTCTTCACTATCGGACAGAACTGTACGCAATGTCTCTTACTAGATATAAAAATGCATATGTTGATGTTCTCAGCCATAATCTTTAGTAAAAGTTATGTAGTATAATTTTATTATACCATTATTATACAGTAGTTAAAACATTTATGCTATGAAACTGTTGAAAAAAAACAACTTATATGGAAATTCATGTCTACGTAATGATAAATAATGCTTAGTTAAATTATTTTACTGCATTAATCAACACAATTTGGGCAAAACATTTAGGAAATGTGGGCATGAGGAATATTGCGGTACGTTGCAGAAAAGATTATAAAGCATATTCATACAAGTTAAATAAAAAAAGTAACATCATGCAGATCACATGGGAATGCTTGAACAAAACTACGCTCTATCTATAGAAGTAATATAACTTTCTCCTAAAGCTTTTCCTAAGATATCCCATAACAAAGATTTAACACTCATCTTAATTTTGAAAAAGTTTAACCATAAGTTAGTGACGATAATAATCCTGCAGTCAACGTCAGGCAGGAAGTGAAAGCCAGAAACAAAGAAGGATCATTTCCTCTTTCCACTCGACAGCCAGCACTTCTGACACATCAGTTGATCACTTAACTTGAAAAACTCAGTGCTCAAAGGCACGCATGCCGGATGGACACCATGAATCTAAGTTTTTTAGAATAAACACGATCAAACGATTTCATGGTTAAGGTCAAAAGGGGAAATATGCAAGTGCTGAGAGGTTTCCTGTTCCATAATAAGCATTGAAAGACAGTCTGTTTCCACAAAACAAAGATCTACACAACCTAACAAAAAAAAAAAAAAGTTGATGATTCAAATGATTCTTGGAGGAGTGTACTTACGGTATCAGAGCAGAGGCGATGACAAGGGTGCACACCATGGATCAACATTTGACGGCATGATGGAGAATCCAGATTGAGATTAAAAAAAGATGGTACAAGGAAAAAACAAATTCAGTACTTACACTACAATTAAATGTAGACTTTGGACTATAATTAGGATCTCCAAACTCTACACTGTGTACACTTAAGCTATAAGCTATATGAACTCATCACAGTCAGAGGCAATTGACTTATATATACTGTATATATTTACACACATACACTCACACACACCTTGGATATCATTGCAGTTGTGCATGTTAACACACGTACACACAATTAAAAAGTTTAAAACAATAAACAACCTGGATACATTCCACCGTTTAAAGCATTTAAAAGACCTCACTCACATTACCAGCGCGCGTGAACAGGAGCTAACGGAGGCGCTTCTGGTACTTCCGGCACTTTCGAGTTAAAAGCCGCAAAACACTCCGCGCGCTCACCTGAGGGGAATCCGCTTTGATCCTCTCGGATCTGTTTAAGGAGGCTCTCTGTGAGCGCTGAAGCCACGCCCCGTCCGCGCTATTGACCAGGGAGGCTGTATGTCAGCGTTGAAACGTGTTAACTCCGCCCACTGTCAGCCTGAGGCGAATCAGTTAAAGGTTGCTGACGTGAAAGATAACGTTCATACTGTACACAATGCTGAACAAAATACAAACCTTTTATCCAGTCCGGATACTGAAAGTGGACTTTTTAAAGTATTCAGACACCGGAAGCATTATAAATGATAAATTACACAATTAGAACAACGGTTGAAAACATGACTTCAACCTTCAAAAAGTACCCAAAATGCCTTAGCAAACTGCTAAATATAGTAACGAGATGTAGTGGGAATCAGTAGTCAAGTCCACTAAAATCCCCTTAAAACAAAAGTGAAAGTGCCTGAAGTATTATTTTAACATCACTAAAAATAACTTTATTATATCCCTCCATCCATCTCGGAACCTCTGTAGTTCAACTGGGGACCGTGGAGGGCAGAGGTGACCATTGTAATTATTCCCATTTTTACTACTGTGGTAGGGCCTCCAGTCAACATTCACATATGCGTTCACACACTACAGTCAATTTGGAAACGCCAATTACTCTAATCTGCATCTTACCAGAGGAAAACCCACCAAGCATGGGGAGAAAATGCAAACTCCATGCACACAGACCCTGAAGCAGGATTTGAACCCGGACCTTTAGGTTTAACGCATCAGTGCTAACCACTAAGCCACTGTGCTTTTATGCAATGCCATAACATTAATTTCCATCCTGAATTGCATTAATTTCTCTCCAAGATCTTTGATGGTCTTTGACCGCTGCTTGACATCTTCTCCAGCACATCTCAAAATTCTCAAGAGAGTTGAGGTCTGGACTCTGTGGTGGCCAGGTGTGAAAATGATGTCTGCTCCCTTTAACCACTCTTTCATAATTTGAGCTCGATGAATAATTATTGATGGTATTCATATAATTAATGATAGTAGTCAGCTGACCTCTATTTTGGACACATAACATTGCTGAACCTAGACCTGCCCGACATAAGCAACCACAGATCATAACACTGCCCCACAGTGCGGTAGGCACTAGAAATGAAGGGTTCATCGCTTCGTCTGCCTCGCTTCTTACCCTGATGTGCTCAACATTCTGGAACAGTGTAAAGCTGGATTCATCAGGCCATCCTCCAAGTGGATAAGTGGGTTTCTTAAGGCTACACAGTTGTTTAGTCCCAAACCCTTGACTTCTCTTCACATTGTGCATGTAGAAATGTTCTTACCTTCACTATTAAGCATTCATCCATCCATGAAAGAATCTCTGTTTTGGAAGAACATACAAAGCCTTCTCAAGTTAAGTTAAGCCAGCATTAAGTAATGAATAAGGTTACTCTAATATGAAAAAGATAAAGGAGGAAAACATAAAAGTAATCATGAGAAAAATATGAATATTATTCAACAATAAATCTAAAAGTTATCAAAATGTTCACTACCATTCCTCACCAACAGGGGTCACTATAAACTATAAAAATACTTAGTTCACAAGGCAAACTTTTAATTAAAGGAAATCAGCAAGAAATATCAATACAGTTATTTGTAAGGTTTTTATTTCATCTACTGACTTTTGACTAGTAACAATTGTGCATGAACTTGACATACATTCAACCACAAAATAGTCTCTAAAAAAAACAAAAAAAAAACACTTCATTTATGGCCTTCATCATTTTCCAGCCAGGGTGAAACCTGAGAATTCATCTCTAACAGTTATTGCTGTTTGATTGCACAACAATATCCAGGTACACTGAAACAAAGTTCATGAGGTTGCATAATTATATTTTGTATGTACTGTATGTGTGTATATGTAAAGCAAGATGGGGTTTCTTTTACAAATATAGTAGCTTTGACTAAGAACTGAAGAAAGGTATTTGATTTTAAGTGACAGAGTCATCTATGTGGCAAAAGTTAGTGAATCTGGAGAAAACACAACAATAACACAATTCAATAATTATTACAAGAAAAGTTACTTATCTGGTGACACAATGGAGGACAAGAACAGCATATAAGCCTAACAGATCAGTGGAAGGCACAAGAACAAGAACTCTTCTCTACTTTTGGACTTATCATCTATATACTGCACAAAAGTGAGTGATGGTCTCTTTGAAAGCTGGATTATACCTCCAGTCTTTTGAAATACTTAAGTATTTTATGAGTGTCGTGTTCATGACAAAATCTTACCTTATTTATGCTACAAACTAAGTAAACTGCCCACAGAAGAACTCTAAGCAGTTAGTGACTACACATTATTTATATTCCTGAGCACAGAAACTTGCTCAGACTTGCTCAGACCTGCTCTCCCTGTTGGAGATTTGCCTTTGGGTCCATGTCTACATCAGTTGTGTGAGAGTTCAACATGATAGGTTCTGTGTGCAGCTGTGTGAGGGAGTTATTGGGGAATATTTGTGCATTCATAACATAACTCTGTGTTCCTGTCTGCTCTGGTTCCTCCACACCTGTTTCTGGCACCCCATCTGGGGCTTCAAATGAGTCTCCTCCTAGTGCTGCCAGTTTTATATAGCCCTTACTGCCCAAGCGGTCCAGCCTCGGGCAGCTGAATCTGCGTGACCTTTCTTCGTGCCGTCCAGTGCCCAGGTCGGAAAGGGCATTCAGGGACAGGTGGGATCCCAGGATCCTAAACCCAGAACCGGGAAGCTGCAGCTGCTGCTGGCATCCACTGGATACATCACCTGAGAGCTTGGGATCCCGAGATACCGACAAACCTGCCATCAGTACCTCAGCTTTGGTTTGTATGGCAGTGCTGAGAAGTTCTTCTGAGCATCCAGAACTCTGGCACTCTGGCTGCAGCTTTTCTGTCAGATTGCATGGTGTAACATGCTCCCCCTCCCGCTCTTCTCTCGCCTCCATTTCATGGTTGTTGAGTTTAATTACAGGTAATGTGAAAGCGTTAACAGAGGAGGTGACTATGGAGCGTGTCTCCCACTCCTTGGGAGCAGGTGTTGGTTCTTTAAGCTTGTTCTGATCTCTGTATATGGTGTAGATTGTCTCAGTAAGTGACTGTCTTTCTCTAGACCAGCTAAACTTTCTGCTGAACGATGAGCTCCTGTAATCCTTTTCTTTACATGAGACAGTAGAAGGCCAGGAGCCTCTTGAAGGCATGGCTGTCCTATGTGTGGCTGATGGAAGATCTCCTTCCTTGGACTGTGTGCAGCCTAACAGCCCATTAAGAGGAGCATGGCCCTTGGAGCGCAAGCTGTGGATGTCTATAACCGTAGAGTAAATGTCCCTCAGGTCAATGATTTTGGTCTTCTTGTCCCGGTTCTCATGGAGTACGGCATTGGCGCAAATAAAAAGGAAGATACCAATTCCCATAACCAGTGGTCCAAACACTTTGAGGTTGTCGGAGTACAGATAAGTGGTGAACAAACCATCAAAAAATCCAACAGGATGGAAATTAGGCTTGGTAGCGTTAATCGTACCGTCACTGCTATTCCAGTGCAGCTTCATCCAGAGCTTTGTATTGCTCGTGAAGTTTGATGCTGGCTGGAATTTTTTTTTAGAATCAGTTGCCTGTTTCATGAGCTGCGTCTCTCTTGGTAAGACTTTTGGATAATTTGAGGTCTCTTTAGGCCAGTATCCCAGGACGGCCATTGATATTCCCACTATTAAGACAAACAATCCGATTGCTGCAACCAGGCCAGATACGGAGAACAGCTTCAGCTTCCCCTTTACCACCACCACATTGTTCTTCATCTTTTTCCTGGCTTTTCTCCTTCGCTTGTTCTCCGCTCGGTTCTTGGTGCGGAGCGAATCCTGCCGCCGGGAGATCCTCAGGAGCCCGCCTGTCGCTATCATTTTGACTGCTAGACAATGGTTCTGTCAGTCATCCTGCAGAAGACACAACAATATTGATATATTTTACATAAGTGGCTTACTGGCTGATACTTTGACAAGGCAAAAAAAAAAAAAATACTGGTGAACAAATATATTAACATCATATCCAAACAGAGAACAAGAAGACATGCTTTAAAAATAGCTCTGAAACCCTCAATGAGAATTATGGGGAATTATTAAAGAAATGCACACCCAGTTCTAGTGAGTTGTTTACTATCATATGAACAATGCTCAGAGATACTACGCACTTTTGCCAAATTGCCTGCCAACTAACCATAAGCACCTGCACTACACACCTGATACTTATTTATCACTGGCTTAAAGTAGCCTAAAAGTCTGGGTCCAAACGCAAATTTAATTTAAAAGTATAGATTAGAATAGTGGCCTCCGAGTGGTGCAGTGGTAAAGTGCTCGCCCTATCATCTGGAGATCGCTGATTCGATTCCCGGGTGATGCTGTAACATCTCGCAGCCGGAGGTCTAGAGAGAGCTGATTGGCCAACGGTGCGTGAGCAAGCAGTTCGAAAAGATGCGGTCGACTGGCGTTACGTGCTTCGGAAGAAACACATGATAGTCTTCGGCCCTCCTGACTGAGTGGTAGTAGTAGCCTTAATGTGGGAGCCCCCTAGTGACGGGGAGGAATTG
>JAOVVA010000024.1:5547421-5559526 GCA_028565275.1 Leiocassis micropogon
TGCGTTGTACTGCTGTAACATAATGGGCCAGTTAGCTAATTGGGACGGTGAGTTTATATGTGCTGTATATATTTTCTATGTATAATAATTCCCAAACTAAAATCATATAAGCATTATAGTTTAGCTCGAACTCATTGAGTAGTACTAAATGTCTCCAGATCATTTCTAAAATGTGCAATTTGTGTTTTATGACAGCTAGCACCTCACATATGACAACCCCCTAAACTGGCTCATCACCTACACCAAGTGCTTTGAGAAGATGCCATAGCTTAATTGCATTGAATAATGCACAATTCACCCCTGACTTTGCAGGTAGGTGATCCATTTGCTTAATCATTCATAATTATGTGTGGCTTAAGGTGAATTTATGAATAATTCATCTCATAAATGTCTGTCCTGGCGCAGTTTTTTTTTTTTTTTTTTTTTGGAAATGCCAGGGTTTTAGAATGGCAGGCCTCGGGAATGTGAACTTGAATGTGCTGCTGGGGCTCCATAACTAGCCCAAGGGTCATGGACCTTCAGTGACATTCCTTTCAATGCATTTCAATGCAGAAAGGCACAACAGCTTAATCGTATTTATAATGGCCGTCCATATTGTAGTACACATCAATAGCTAGGACTGCATGCTGTTATAAATGTGTAGCATTTGCCATTCAAGGTATTATTTTCTCGGTAGCCTTTTGCAGGTCGCCCTCCTCAATAGTGAGTAATCATAATGCATGTTCAGCAGTATTCTCAAAGGTCTTAAATCCACATGATAAAGTGAGTATAGCTGAGTACTATTTTTGACTCTAATGTTATTTATTAGGCATGGTACTGAATATGAATTCTTCAACTGATAATAAAACACATACTGATACGAATAAGAAGTGCACTATTCAATACAGAAAGGTTCTGTGCATCGAGACCCTGATTCTGGTGGACACCAAATAACAGGGATCTTTTTATTTTCTTGCTGAAATGAATGAGTGAACAGATATTGAGCTTGCAGGACAATGAGAGATATCATAATAATGTGGAGTGCTGCATGATGTATTTTACAACATCCATTCATTCATCCTTAGTCAGGGGCACTGGCGGCTCAGTGGTAGGTGTTTCGCCCGCTATGCGGAAGGCCCGAGTTCGATTCCCAGCCAGTGCCCAAACCCCAGCCACTGGATGCAGTGCCGGTCCCAAGCCCGGATAAAAATGGGAGGGTTGCGTCAGGAAGGGCATCTGTCGTAATACTGCTGAACATGCATTATGATTACTACAACTGTGCCAAGTTGTAGTGCGGACTGGATATTCCGCTGTGGCGACCCCTTGCCGGGAGCAGCCGAAGGAACAACAACATTCATTCATCCTTAGTAACTGCCTGGTCAGGGTCAGGGTGATTCGTTTAGATTTTCGTTTGGATGTAGAACCAAGTACATTTGGTGGAACACACTGTATTGCAGGCAAGTACAAACAAGAATAATGACTTTGCGAGTGAGATAAAAAAAGACTCCAACACATCTAGTTGAAACCAATTATGAGTGTGAGTGATGTAGCTGTCAGACATAATTCACAAACCATGCTTCCAATTTTAACTTCCAGCTTCTGGATATTTGGATTATTTATATACACAGCCGCAAATACAGAAAGTGGTATTGCATTACACCTATTGTAATCCATGCAAGTCCTTTTTTTCCCCCCACAAGTTTCAAATTAAACTGATAACTGACTTCCTATTTTACCATGTTTATTCTGAGCAAGTTCATTTGTGAAATTATTATTGTCACAACAATAATTCATCTGTGCTCTTTTCTGGTGGACTATAGCTTGTTTTATGGTTTAATGTTAACTATGTTTTTCAATATAGATATTTTTTTAACACATGCAGGTAAATAAAACTAAATGCAGCTTTGTGCATGGTCATATAATGCTGGTGATATAACAAAAAAAATCTCTCTCTCTCTCTCGATCTTTAGTGTTTCTCGAGCAGAGCTAAAAGAACAATGCAAACTGTACATGCATACGCCCACACTCACACCCTGAAAACTCCATATGCCTCCCTCAAAGGGTCAGTAAAGGGTCAATCCTTATCTTTTAGCCGTTTTTAAGTTGGCTGCATTACGGCGTAAAGTTTCGACAGAACACAACTTCACCTCTATGTGTGAAGAGCAGAAGACCAACCTCTTTGGAAAGGACAAGCCTCTAAGTGGCCTAATGTATGTGAAAGCACAAAAGTCAAACACACTCACATACACTCACACACACTCCCATGCACCATACAGATGAAATCCTGAAGCTATTTGCACAGATACACAAACCACCACGGTCTGAAGAATTTCACTGATAGAGCACTTCATCTGATAGAGAACTGATTTAAATTGGGGTTTTGATTAACTCTCCAAAGGCCTTACTATATAATTAATCAAACACACACATCCTAAGGGGGTCTCTTACTTTTATACGACAGCCATTTGCTAACAACTGAAATGATATTTTCTTAATAGAAGACATAATAGAAGACTTAATAGAAGACAATGTTAAATGCTTTTTAACATTTGTACAGTAGGTACAATTAATGTTGTGGAATGTATGCTTTCACGTAGATTATAGCAGTTATAAAAAAGTTACTCTCCCTCTTTTTTCTCTTTTCTTAAAGTTACAAAATACAGCTTGCCATCATGAGAAATCAGAATTAGCAAAATCCTCCGTTCTGAATGATGTTCTAATAGCAGAATGCTTACTGACAGGAATAATAATTTAAAAAAAACAAAACACTGGAGGCTCCTGTTCAGTAAAACGTGTTTTTTTTATCCGCATATGAATACATAGATTATCCACTGTACAAGAACAGGTGAATGCCTTGTCACTATAGTAACAATGATCAATTTGAAAAAGGACGTTGATATAAACCTGTGATTTGAATTACAGCCAACATTATTGTCAGAGCTGCTGTTACAGAAAATTAAGCAACATCTTCTGCCTAATCAGATTTGAGACTTCAGCAGCACTGTGGTTTGAGCAATCTGGCACCCCATCACACTGCTGCTTAACTGTCTATCTTCAGAATAAATGTGAAGTCAAACATTTAAAAGAAAGTAGTAATTTTAATTTCAGTCATGTACGAAACCTGTTCGTTAGCATATGGGTCAAATTTTGTTTGATTATAATGTTTAATATTCTCAGATCAAGGACAAAGGATCATGCCTTTCATCGGCATCCCAGACATAAAATGGTGCATAAAATAGGTAATAATAATAATAATAATAATAAAAAGGTTAATGTTCAGGAAAAAAATAAAAGAAAAAAATAACTCAAACAGCACATAAGCATTAAATCATTACAAGCAGCTAAAAAAACTTTGCTCTGTCCATGGTGCTGATGTGTTGACACACAAAGAGGAAGATTAATGGGATTTATATGACTGACTGCAATTAAAATGAAGCAGTCAAATCAAGCTTTAAACATGTATTACAGCTTGACACATTGCACATGCTGCAGTCATGACTCAAAGGTTAATGCTCTAGCTTAGTGATCAATAGGTCATGAGTTCAAGCCCATACCCTTGCCAAGCTGCAATTGCTGGGCCCTTGAGCAAGGCGCATCACACTCTTTGCTTCAGGGTTGCTATAACAGGTAATGAAAATCTATGTGGAATGTCAAACCAGAACATTAGATTGTGGAGAAAAACTAAACACAGTTATGACAGTATAAAACTACCTTAATTGTTTTATATAGTGCACTAATGCACTTATCCCAGCGTTTCACTAGTGCTTGAAAACCATCATGGTAGAAAGTTCTCAGTACGCCAGAGCCATGATCAGCAACTCTGGCCTCACAGAAACTCATTTAATGCCCCAAACATGTGGAAATGGCTTGGAGCAAGGTCAGGACTGTACGGAAGATGTTCTGTTTCTTTGAATGTTTACAGGAAAGACTGCAGTGGACTCCGAACCACCTCAGCCAGGTCATTTACAAATGTACGGCCTCCTTTAAGACGTTTGGACTTCTCAAATGTTTTACTGCTACTATGAGTTTCATCACTGTACTCCTACTATGAGTTTTATCACAAATCCTGGTTTGACTTGAACACCCCATGTATATGTGATAAATAAAGGCTTCTTCTTCTTAAGCATAATCAGTAGAAAGAGTTAAACCGCACAGAAAAAAAACACAAGTACGCTTTTGGTCACACATAGAACCTAAGGGTTTTATATCTCCTGTTTTGAGAACTGAGGCTGAAGGGCTAATTAAATACTGGAAGGATCTTGAGACTCAGGTGTGTACGAAAATGGAACAGTGTGGACAAGCCTGCAGTCCTTGAAGACTGGATGGAAAGTCCCCTTCTTGTACAATTTTATAAACACAGCAGAATACACCCAAAACATACAGACATACCTAATGCTGCCTCATTACACATTTTTTCAGCTATTGAAAATAAAACCCCAGGCTTACTGAAAAAAAAAAATGTTCATCAGATAATTTCTGAGCTGCATTTTTATGTTAGTAGCTCACGGGCCTTTTTGAAAACACCGTAACATACTTGCAAGATTAAACACAGGCTTGAGCCTTACCTGACTCTCACTCAAAGCTTTAATTTATTCATTAGCATCCTCCATGCGCTTGTTCCCTCTACCCTGAGCATTAATGGAAAGTGAACACAGGGCCATCGCTGACCAAATCTTATTATGGTCTCAGGAAAATTCTCGACAGCAGTGACCCTGACATGATAGTGGTGTGCTTTGGGAGTGTTAAAGTGATAAGGACGCATCAGGCCTACAGGATTGCTGGAATTTTATGCACCTGCTGTGGTTAGAAGCTGACACTAATGAACAAGTAGTGGAAGACTAAAACACATGGTGCATAAAAAGGGCAACAACAACAAGCTAGTAGTGTCCAATACTGCACATCATGCATTCATAATAACACCACCGGCACTATCATGTCAGTATTACTGTTAGAAATAAACGTAGCTTTTCTTGTTGTTGTTGTGGTGGTACATTTGAAAAAAAAAATTACATACCACTCACTCACTTACTTACTCACTCATCGTCTATACCACTTTATCCTTTATACAGGGTCACAGGGGGCCTGGAGCCTATCCCAGGAGACTTAGGCATGAGGCAGGGTACACCATGGACAGGGTGCCAATCCACACACATACACACACTCACACACTCATTCACACACTATGGGCTACTTGGGAATGCCGATTTACATGTCTTTGGACTGTGGGAGAAAACAGGAGCACTCAGAGGAAACCCACCAAGCACAGAGAAAACATGCAAACTCCATGCACACAGACCCCGAGGCAGGAATCGGACCTGGATCCTGGAGGTGCAAGATAACAGTCCTAACTATTAAGCCACCTTACCACCAATTACATATCAATATATTTAAATTAAGGGCAGAATTTCCACTCAGGTAAAAATATGTAAGTTAAACATAAATAAATGATGGTAAATAACTGTACAACATGTATATTTATGTTAAAATCATATAACAGAATTATGCACATTGGCAACTTGAATATATTGCAGTAAAATAGACAATATGTAAAGGCTTCACAAGGCCAATATCATTTTGCATCTTGCGTACGGTTAGTATGCATCTTTTACATGCAAAAGTGAACATGGTGTACCTTTTGATAATTATTTACTATACAGAATTACATTAGAGGACTAAATATAATTAAGAGTACACTGCATACAGTACACATTCAATGTTAAATACACACCCTAAAAGGATCAAAAGTGACAAGAATGGTGCAGTTTGAGAAGGTTCACCACTTGAATCTCTGGTCTGTATTAGTGCTATGGTGGTCCATCTTCACTGATGCATGGGGTAAAGAGGATGACAAATTGTGCCTAGCAACAGATGGGCTATACAGTCAGTAACCATACCTACAAATTAGTACCTGATAAAATGTCTAAAGTGAGTGCATTTAGCTTATAATAGCAATTCGGTTTATAGTGGATATTAAAACATTTACCAGGTTAATCGAATGCATTTTATGATATAACAGGATCTATTACAGTATATGCTATAGAGGAATGGATGTGCGCCAGACTGATGCGCTTTCATCACCGGAATAAAATGACCTTTAACAAAGCAGTGAGCTGACCATTTGCATGGGGGAAAAAAACAACAACAACAAATAATTACTCAAAATGTTCAAATGACTGCATGCACACTTCTGTCTGAGCAGTTACGCCGAGTTTGCAGGGTCAGAACGGAGTGGCGCGCGCGACATCGCGCAAGATCCCTGAGTGATCTGTTTGCATATGAATCTGATAATAAATTCCTGTATTTATACAAATCCCCGAAGCCGATTAATATGATTGCATTACGTAAAGAGATTGCTCAACACAATATTATTCCAACCCAGCAAGGAGACACGCTCGTGCTGATCAGTGCTGTGCTTTGAGCGGTATTATCACGGTTATGCGTGCTCACATTATCAACAAAGGCAACACTACTAAGGCTCGAGCTTAAAAGATGAAATCATACTATTCCACCCAATTCTACAATAATATAAATGCACCATAATGTACACCAATGCCCGTTGATTTCACCTGATCAAGTTTCCAATCAAAGATAAATGGAGCCCCTCTGTCCGCGCGCGCGCCTTACCGAAATGACGCCTGTCCATCGCTCGCGCCTCAGAGCTCGCGCGCGCGCCTCCACTTCAGTAGTAACGAGCCATGGCGCTGGAAGATCGCTCGCGCTCGTGCGCCTCACCGGCCACGGAAATGAACCGACAGCAGAGATCCAGTCGCCTAAAGGGGCGGTCTGAGCCCACGCGCGTCCCTCTGAGGGGGGAAAAAAGAGACACGTTGCCAGATCACGCAGTTTCCCATTCTGGTGTAAATACAACTATTTCAGGGGGTGGAGTCAAACCTGATCCAGCTCCTCCCATATCATGGAGCGTACACTGTCTATACATTGGTCCCAACTCGCTCTTTTAATGACATTATTACTTTCATACATTGGAGAACCAGAAACCAGTCTCAAAAAATGTTTTGTCTGTCTGTCTGTCACAGCATCGGGCAAAACTGGCTGGACAGAATTTTATGAAACTTTGGCAGTACTTTGATATTTGCGTGATGTTGAATCTTTTGCTTTATAAATTAAATCAAAATGCTAATTAGAAGAGCAGTTATAAGCGTTAATGTCCCAAATTACCATGTACTGCGCATGCGTCAAACTATTGGCGCGTCTTAAATCCGCCGCTGGACAGAATTCAGTGACACTTTTGACACTTTTTAGATATCTGCCTGAAGTTTAACCTGCACCATAAGTCAAATCAAAATGTTGAGTAAAAGCGATGTTATGAACAGTTATGTGCTGGATTTAATAATCTACTTTTAAAAATAAGCTACTAATAAGCTACTTGCTCAATTTAAACAAACACCTGAGCCAAAAGATACTAATTTGGGATTACTTATTATTTTCATTTCTGAAATAAAAGCGCTGAAGTGGTATAAGTGAATTAATTTGCTGGGGTCGTTTTAAGACAAAAAAAAAAAAGATTTCTGTGATTCTCTCAGATTACCAAGCAGGGAGTGTATTTGGATGACAATGAAAGAAGTAAAACTTAACATAAACAAGGCATGTATGTGGGCTTCATCCTAAAATAACAATGTTACTAATTACATTAAAGCTGATCAGCTTATTTTTAACTATTAACACTAACTCTTTTCCCATCAACGATGGGTACTTCTGCTTGTTGATTGCTAAATCCTGCTCATTGCAGTTTCAAAATAAATGTTGTTCACATTTTGTGTATTCTTAAGCAACATCTTGTTGCTTAAATAATAATAAAACTAAGAAACACAGAGTATGCTGTTGTGGAAGGGGCCAATGTTTTGAGTTGTCATATGTCCCAGCTTACTATAGGAGATGTATTGTATGAAGCCGAATACGTTTCAGATATAAAAGCTCGACAAAGACCTAAGAAGAGGCGAAGAGGCCCAGCGAGAGGAGACGTGGCAAAGGCCTCTCCTCATGACATTGTTGCAACATGTGTGGAAAAAGAAGCTGTCAATATCTGCAAGACTGCGGTTAACAACGGTGATCATCATACCCAAGATGAACTGTGTAACGTGGTGTCTGCATCTAACGCACTTCCCGTTATAGTGTGACGTTTGCAACTGATGTACTTTGTTATAGCTTTGGCAGTTAGCCAACCTCAAGATAAGAATATGTATTCTGCTGTTAGTGTTAAGTTCAGTAAGAGATAGTATCGTGCAGCGTGATTCATCAGTATTTACCTTGAAAGGTCAGAATCCGCTAATTGGTTAGTAGAATAAAGCTGTTAGAACCTGAGTCCCAACAATGCACTCTCACCAAACACTTTATTAAGAACTTCTGTTTACTTGCTCATTCATGCAATTCAAATATCTGATCTGCCTTCATGTGTAACAGATGCAGATATAGGTCAAGTTTCAGAAACATCAGAACAGGGGAAAATGAATGAAACGGGACAGTGAAAGACCAGATATTTTTCAATCAACTTTCACCTGACCTGTCCGGATGAGCCTGTGCCCAGTGTACCCTCAGATTTCTGTTTTTGGTTTACAAGATCAGAACTATGTGCAGTGTTTTGTGATCTCAAGGCTTTCCATGTTTTGCATTTTGAGATATTTTTCTGGTCAACATGGTTGTAATTGCAACACTGGGCACTGGGAAATTTGAACATTCTATAAGCCTCTAATGTGTGTTTTGGGGAGAACTTGAAAACTCAACTTACACAGGCCAGATTTGAGATTTAAACCCAAAATCTTGGCTTAAATATATTGTTTTATTGTTTTCTTTTTTAACAGGTGTTAAAGTCACCAACATGCCCATGTATTTAAATGCAATTATAGCATTAGACTAAAAACATAATTTGCTCATCACATATTTAAATATGTATTTGATACATATTTGGATGCTGTTGGATCAGGTCTGTCTCTGTAACTGCAGTAAAGAACATCTCTTTATTTCCTGTAAAATGGATTTGGATTGGTAGCTATAACTTGGCAAACTAACAAGTAAATTAATTTGATTGGGCTGTAAACAGAGACGTTGCCACAATCTGGCACTAAAATCTGGCAACCCTTAAACCAAATGTTAGAATTAAGAGCTTGCAAAGCACTCTGTCTTTCCAAAGGAGTCATAAATACATTAAGAATTAAAATGCCAAATGTAGTGATTTATATAATGCTGTTTGCAAATTGCTCAGCATCTCAGACACTGGATGGTCTAATGTTCTTGCTTGCACTTAAAGCCTGAGGAAGTCCAGGCCTCCTAGTTTGTCTCATACTGTTTGGATAGTGAACAGCTAATGCACTGAACCGGAACAGGCTACTAAACAAAAAGTGTGTTTAACATTTTTGGTTGATGAGCTTCGTGTTTTTGTAATTGTGCACTTGACTGTTTTTATGAGTGATCTGGTGAAGAACAATTGACAATGAGGACAGATATCTGTATCATGCAGGGTAGTTTTATAGATGGTGACAGCATGTTAACATTTTGACTTTAAGGTCTGTAGAAAGGAAGGCAGTGACAGAGCACAGGCAAGCCATTAAATTTAAAATACACTGGTCTGTTTGGTCTTCAGCGCCAGACTGCTGAGAATATCGCCAAAAATAGTTTTCGACTGACTGTTGGTGATTCTTTTATGTGAACTGAAGGAATTGACCTGCCACATAGTTAGAAGTGTTTATTGATCCGCACACTCCCAAAATAAACCCCACACAATGTTGTTAGCTAAAAGTTGTGTCTGGTGACTAGCAAGGCAGCTTCGCATTTATTGTTTAGCAGAAAGAAAAAGACTGAAACATCAGGTCAAGAATTTTTCATGCATTCTTACCAAGTATTGAAATATCGCCATATCACACTGTAATTTAAAATGAGCACTATCACCCTAGTTAGCTTGGAACCAGCATGTTTTATGTTGACCTTATTTCACCAGGGAAAAGAACATCTCGCCGCAGCGCTCACTCCCCCCATCCTGACATGATCGCCCAAGGTGATCCTGACAGAGTAACAGGACAGCGAACTGACCCAAAGGACAGATCTTTATAGGTGTGCGGATATAATGTGACAGCTCATAGCGTGAGGTGCAGCACAGAGCAACTGCTGCATTGCTCTCACTGGGAAATAGACTTCAGGGCTATTAGTGGTGCATCACAATATATTTGTAGTGAAATGCAAAAGAAAACCTTCATTCAGCTAATCCAGTCACCTGGAAAAGGAAGGAACTGAAATCAAAGAGCAAGCTTGGAAGGTTTTATTGTATATTGAGCTGCAAAACATTATTTATTATATAAATTATTCAAACTGTGTCTAAATACTCATTATAATTAGATTTTTTTTTTTTTTTTTACAATTCTCAAAACTTAAACACATCTTTTAATTCTATGCTTTTGTGTAAAAGAAAAAAACAAATCATCTGATCATATTGGGTTTTATAGTATTAGGGAAATACAACCACAGACAACAAAAACACAAAACTCAAGGTTTTAGAATTAAGATTTTGGACTGGCCTTGTCAGAGTACAGACCTCAACCCAACTGAAATGCTGTGGTGGGACCTAAAGAGAGCTATGCATAAGCGAATGCCCAAAAACCTCAATGAACTTAAGCATCGTGAACTAAAATTTCAAAACGATTTTGGATTTTGACCAAAATGATGTGAGAGACTAATAAAGTCATATAGGAAACAATTACTTCAAGTTATTGCTGCAAAAGGTTGATCTACTGTACAAGCTATTGAATAATGAGGGTTCTTAGTATTTTTGTTAAATAAATAATGGCCTAGGGGATAAAAGTATAGTATAGTATGCAGTAAATTCCTTAAACGATTGTTCGTGACCTTAAAAAGAAAAGATTAGATATAATAACAAGATAGAAAGATAGTTAGATTTCCCTACAATAATAGAAGAGAAATTTAAAATGTGGAATGTATAACGTGTAAATTATATTAATTATAAGTTATATGGAATGTGCAGATATATAGTAGCTGGTTAAGTTTTGTTATATTTAAAGTAGGTATTTCATGCGTTCATTATTCATTAAGTTTCATCCAAGTAGATATAAAGTATTTTACTTGGGTACAGTTCCACTGTACTGTACATCATCCACCACTGACAGGCTCCAAGGAATCAAATTCTCTTTCTATTTCCCTTGCATACTGATCACACATGGGCTTTGTTTTACACAGGCGGTATTAACCTACATGCCACAGCATGCAACAGTCTAGACTCTCTCTCTCTCTCTCTCTCTCTCTCTCTCTCTGTTTTCCCTCCTGCTTCTGCAAATGAGGTCTGAAACCAGCACACTGGACCTATAGACTAAATAATTTCATAACTTTTCAGAATTATAAGAACTGAGATAAAAAAAGATAGGTAATTCCAAATAATAAGGACAAAGGCATTTACAGGAAGAGTGAAAATGCGAAATGAGCTCTGGGACTGGTGCATGGATCCTCTTTTGTACCTGTTTACAAATATTTTACAAATGTAAACCCATTCAACATTTAAAATGTTTTTATTTTATTTTATTCTACTGCAATAAACAGTTATCATCGTCTCACTCATTGTCTATACCGCTTTATCCTGTATTCAGGATCGTGAGGGGCCTGGAGCCTATCCCAGGAGACTGAGTGCACAAGGTAGGGTGCCAATCCATCGCAGGGCACACACATACACACACACTCATTCATGCACACAGAGATGGGAATCGAACCTGGCCAGGAATCAAACCCGGACCCTGGAGGTGCAAGGCAACAGTGCTAACCACTACACCACCATGCTGCCATGCTATAAATACTAAAAAATTAAATATTATGTAACATAACTGTCAAGAGAAATTATAATTACGTACTTCAAATGTTATTAATAAATCCTAAATGCTGCTCATGTCCTTGCTAATGGAACTCAGAGAAAAGGCATAGACCAATGCAAGTTAAGCTGTTTATAGCCCACAGCACATGCCAGCGGCTTGCATTATGAATAAACATAATTTAAGCATAAAAAACAAATTATAATAAAAATTATTTATATATATATATAAATAATTTTTATTATAATTTGTTTTTTATGCTTAAATTATGTTTATTCATAATGCAAGCCGCTGGCATGTGCTGTGG
>JAOVVA010000024.1:5566308-5585658 GCA_028565275.1 Leiocassis micropogon
GGCCTCTCTCATCTTTTTAAGTGGGAGAACTTGCACAATTGGTGGCTGACTAAATACTTTTTTACCCCACTGTATATATATAAAATATATAAAATATAGCAATAAATTACAAAAATCTTTTTGTGTGTGTTTACATTTTTTTATTATCTGACTCTGTATATAAAAACACTAACAACAACAATAGACCTCACTGCTAATAGTGAAAGTATGAGCAAAATGCAAAAAGAACTTAGGGATTGGCACTAAACAGCTGTTTACCCTTAAGAGAACCTCTTATCAGTGAGGCTAATCGAAAACAAAAAAGGCTTCAGTTTGCTAGGGAGCATAAAGAATAGACTGAGGAGCATTGGAAAAAGCTCATGTGGTCTGATGAGTCCAGATTTAGCCATCAGACTACATGACCTTTTTGCTACCATACAAATCTTAGGGGGCATCTTAGGGGGTTATGATTTAGGATGCTTCTTTTGGTCAGGTCTAGATTTAGCAAAATGAGGTCAGCTAACAACCTTAATACTGTATACTGACTGGCCCGTTTTTCCATCAATGGATTTTTCCTTTTCTGATGTCATGGGCAGATGACAAAGGATTCGTCTGACTCAAATTGTGAAAGAGCAATTCAGGGAGCAATTCATTTTCACTCATGGGTTGGCCACCACCTTAACCCCACTGAAAATAATTTTAATACAAATCATAGCGGGTCTTAGTATTAGGCAAATGTAACCTCAGACAAACAACAACCTATAACTGTTTTTTACGATACCATTATTTATTTATATTATTTATTTATTAAAAATGACGTGCAACCAGGTGCTACTAATCATTAGCCCGTGATAAATTGTTCAGTAGCAGGTGTGCAGATCTCTATAAAAGAAGTTTTGACACTTTGCTGATCTGTTTTCAGGTGTGTGTTAACACATTGTCAAGAGGGAACGACATAAGCAATTGTCTTAGAGAAGCAATTCTATTGATGCTGCACATCAATCTGGAAAGTGTTATAAAACCATTTCAAAACAATTTGGAGTTCAATGTTTTACAGCGAGAAAGGTTATTCACAAGTGAAAAGACAGTTGTTCTCAGGAGTGGATGTTCCCAGCACATTCATACCAAGGCCAGACTGTGCAATGATCAGAAAAAAAAAGAAAAAAAGCAGCGTTTCAAACCCCACAGGCCCACAAGTCCATGACAATTAGAAGACTGAACAAGTACCGTTTGTTTGGAAGGGAAGCCAAAAGAAAACCTTTTCTCTCTAAAAGGAATATAAGCGCACAACTGTTTGCAAAACTGCATCCGACCAACCACAAAACTTCTGAACAAACAGATAAGTCCAGAGTGGAGTTGTTTGGCCTTACTGCCCAGTGCCATGTTTGGTTGAAAAGCAAACAGCATTTCAGCAGAAACACTTCATACCTGATGTCAAGGTGGAGAGATGATGATTTGGGCTTGTTTTTGCAGCCACAGGGCCTGGACACCTTGCAGGCATTGAGTCAGCCATAGCCATCTGTACAGCCATGACCAAAGTTTTTGAGAATGACACAAGTATTGTCACTATTGTCACAAAGTCTGCAGCCTCAGTGTTTTTAGATATTTTTGTCAGATGTTATTATGGTATACTGAAGTATATTTGCAAGTATTTCAGTGTGAGAGTGTCAGAGACTTTTACTGACAATTACTCTACAATTCACTCTGGCATGGTGTCAATCAACTTTTCAGCCACATGCGGACTGATGGCAGCCTGTTCTTGCATAATCAATGCTTGGAGTCAGAATTTGCGGGATTTTGTTGGTCCACCTGCCTCTTAGGGATTATCAAGTTCTCAAGGGATTAAGGTCTGGGAGTTTTCTGACGATATACCCAAAAATCCGGTGTTTTGTTCCCCAAGCCACTTAATTATAATTTTTGCCTTACCGCAACATGCTCCATCATGCTGGAAAAGGCATTGTTCATCACCAAACTTTCTTGGATGGTTGGGTGAAGCTGCTCTTGGAGGATGTTTTTGTACTATTCTTTATTCATGGCTGTGTTCTTAGGCAAAATTGTCAAAACTGACACAGGACTCAGTGAGTGAGGCAATAATCAGCAACCAGGCCTGTTCAGTTAGGGCACCCCACCCCTCCCCTCTTCTCACATACAGAACCTGTCCAAGATGCTGAAAGGTCTGTGAATCCTCTTTATAATGCTCGAGGGCGGAGCTGTCCAATGTAAAGAGGCACTGGCTTTCAGCCCGCCATCACAGCAGGATAAAGTGCCTTTTAGATAGTACTTCAGCTCCTCTATTGACCACTTAATGGCAACGGCTTTCCTCTCTATTGCTGCATATTTTTGTGAGTTAGAAAGTTTACTACTCACATATAGGACTGCATATTCTTCGCCTTCAAACTCCTGTGAGAGGACCACCACAAGCACAGTAACCAGTCTCAGAGGCATCAATGTGGACCAGGAATGGGCAGTCAAAGGTTTTGGTGGTAGGTTTTCAATTGCTGGAATGCTTTCTCCACTTTTTTCCCCACCTTCTCTGGGAGTCCTTTTTTGAAGAGATCTGAGAGGGGTGCGGCCACAAAATGCTGATAATAGTTAACTGAGTTTATACCCAAGGTACTGTGCTTCAGTCAGCCCCAAGTGACACTTTTTTGGGTTGGCGGTAAGTTCGGTGAGTCCAGTTCTTCTAGGACTTTCCTGAGGTGGAACAAATGATTTCGCCAGCTGCTCAAACAGATGACAACATTGTCCAAGTAGGCTGCAGCGTATTCAATGGTGGCAGTGGAGAACAATGTCCATGAGCCACTGGAACATGACTGGGGTGCCATGCAGGCCAAATGGGAGGGCCTGGTACTGCCAATTGCCCTCTTCAGTGCTGAAGACTCTTAGGCATGAGTGCATCCCACCAATAGTCTTTGGTTAAATCTTGAGTTTAAATAAGAGCGAGGTTCCAGGGCTCAATAAGGGCGCTGTATGACAATTGCAACGGGCAGCGTTTTAATGTCATGCTGTACCAGATGTGTGGGCCCCGGTTTGGGGAAGAACATGTCATTGAACTAATCCACGAACTCGGTCAGCTCTTGATGCTGCGTGGGTGTCAGCTCCTCTCCTCACTGCATCAACTCGTGGTCAGATGAGAGAGTAGCAAGAGCTGAGAAGCGTGGCAATGGCTCAATCCACCTTTTAAACAGATTTACATGACAAAGCCCATTGCTTTCCCTTTGTTGCAGTCTGTAGTTTACTGGATCCAGTCTATCCACAACGGTAAAGGGTCCTTGGTGGAGCTAGGTAGCAAGAGGTCGGGTTGGAACTCCTGGGGCTTCACAGGCCTATCATAGGCTTTCATCTGTTCAGCCTGAGCTTTCTTCATATGCTGTTTCACGATGGGGAGCACACAGTTAATATTATTTTGTAGCATTCGTTTCAGCATGCATTTTGTAGCATTCTTTTCTTTTCTTTAACTGATTAAAGTGTTTGACGCGCCATCTGTCTGCGGGTGGTACACAGAAGTGTGGATCTGCTTGATCTGCAGCAGACGACACACATCAAACATTAGTTTGGACATAAAAAGCACATCATGGTCTGTGGGTATTTTTTCAGGTATTCCTACATGGCTAAACAAATACACCATGCAATGCAGACCATGCAAAACATTTGCAATGTTCTGTGACATAGCCTTATAGAGTGGCACCACTTCCGGGTATCGTGTTGCGTAGTCTACCCAAACCAAGATGAACTCTTGGCCTTTTTTGCGATTTTTGGAGCGGCCTGACAATATTCATCCTGATGCACATGAACTCACGCTGATGATCAGTGGGGTGGGGGTGAGCTTCACCAGTGTAGATTGAGTGTGAAAAACATATTGCGTATGTTAGTGGGCTGTCGCATACCCACTGCCTTTCTTCTTTCCTTTTAGCGATTTCTAGTGTTAAATGCTCTGGCTGGAGCCAACAAACGGTGATCTGCTTCTGCTGGTCCGGCTGAGCATGCCCATATTTTCCCCCAGTGTAGTGGTTCGACAAGGCCCAGAGAAACAGACACCAAGTTCCACAAACATGCAATCCTTTTACAGAAAGGCAAACAGCAGAATCTTCTCAATTTAATGAATGGTCAGACACACTATCTCAAGTCAACAAGTCACAGTGACTCCATGTGGTCACCCAAGGCAGGGGCGTGGGTTCAGCTGGTGTGGGTTCGGTGCGGATTTAGCCCTTGTGGTCACGGCACAAAGAGCCAAGATGAGACAAGGCGAGCTGCGCAGAGCAGAAGGCACTTTGGATGTGGAGGCGGTAGGGCGCGATCGGGGACATACTGCAGACCGCTTTTCCAAGGCAATGTCTCTTGAGTTCTCAGAGTCTGTGGGCACAGGAGACAAACCTAAATGTGTTAACTAAAAGAACTATCGCCAAACTGGTAGGCAATAATCAGCATCCAGACCTGGTGAGTTAGGATGCCCCTCTCCTTTACACAAAGGAGCTGTCCAAGGTGCTCTGTGATCCTCTTTGTAGTGTATGAGCACAAAGCTGTCCAATGTAAAGAGGCACTGGCTTTCAGCACACTGTCACAATATATAAATTAACATCAAAGACATGAATTAGAAGTAGAACAATTTGATACAAGCACTACAGTTGTCAAAACCTGTAGAAAGCAACTTTCACCCTGTATAATTTTGCAACCAATCCATATACAAAAGCCTTCATCACTCATCGTGTCTTCAAATATGAAAGTAATTCACTATGGCAGTGCCTCTCTAGCGGAATGAAATCAAACCATACCAATTCACCACGAAGAACATCAAAAGAAACGAAAAAACGCAAATTGCTTATGAAATCTCATTGGCACTTGTGGGAGTTCAGGTTTGAATTAATTCCCATCTACTTTGACACCTTCATCCTCTTTGCTTTCACATCTGACTCTAATGCATCATCTCCATTATAGCGGAAGCACAAAATAATGTTGACAGACTTTTCATTGCTGTATATAACTATGAGGACCTGGAGAAGTGATTTGTGAAAGCATTTCAAACTAAATGTGGGGATGACCTTTGACTGGCTTGCACAAACAACATGACATACATGAAAAGCCTATGCTTGGTTTTTACAAACAAACCATGCATGATGGACAGAGAGAATGTGAAGGTGTTTTTATCTTTTGGCCCCAGTTGCGAAGCTGAGGTCAGATATGCAAAGACAAACCACATTGTCAATTCATTGATTGCGAAAATGGGTCAGAGAACTCAGAGAGTTTGGGGTTATTTAAAGTTATTTAAAAAGTACAAAAACACATTTTAGAATACAAAAAAAAGTCTGTTTCGCAATGATGCATGGAGGCCAGGGAGGAAAGGGGAGGTAGTGGAGCGTGTAAATTCATCACAGAGCTGAATAATTGCTTGCAAGAGGGAATATATCACCTAGCGGAGAGGACTATCAGGCTTTTCTCTCAGAGTTATTATATAACTCCATTTACTCATGTGTGTCATAGGTGACAATTCACAGAACTCATTTATAAAGTGTGAGCTTTGAGATTCATTCTAAGCAGCCAAAAGAGCAGAACAGGAATCTCACCAGGCACTGACAGGTCTCATCAGTGGAGCTGCTGGGCATCAGTACTGTAATCTCATAGACTCGGAGTCCTTTCTGCAGCAGATGGGTGGCAGGTGTCTGTGTGTCTCTACAACATGACCTGTGGAGAGAAACCAAGCTTGTGTACAGCATTGCTTGTGAGAGTGAGGCTTCTTGTTTTAACTGAGATCAGGTTGCTTCAGGACCAGAATGGATGATACAAAACATGTCAAAAGAATGACATAAAGAATGAGCAGCTAGAGACCTAAACAGTGAAGAGAGAAAACTAAAAAACGTCAAATAACATGGAAAACCGCTGACAAAAGCAAGCAGCTTTGCTGCAGTGGGAGCCTTGATTTGCTCAGAGAGAGAAAGAGAGAGAGAGAGAGAGAGAGAGAGAGAGAATTCAGGACATTACGGTAACAGCATAGACAAACCTATATTTTAATCCTTTTTTAATCCATTCATCAAACTAGAACATGGTTTTGTAAAGAAAATGTGTTAAATAGGTATGTACTCATATACTCATGTTCTGTGCAAATGAAAATGACTCTCTGACCTTTACTTCAAGGAATGATATGCAACATGTCTAAGCTACATATAACACAGACAAGTGCTACTTAGCATGTTGAGTTTGGCTGTTTAAAAAAAAGCATGGCATAAGATGTCATGAACTGTAAGATACATTTATTAAATATGAGTCAGAGTGCTGTTTAATCATTCTTATAGCTCTTAGCCTCACTGGGAATGATCTGTGGTAATTCAGCCAAGTAATAATGATTGATTTTATTCCTTGTAACCATGTTCTAAACCTAGTTATTATTTATTTCCCATATGATTGGAGATAGACACCTTGGAACGGAGCCTGGTTTCATTCTAGTTATATGCAACAATCATCTGTTTTGGGATTGATATCCTGCCGGAGAAAACATTGTTTCACTGTGTAATTGGAATAAGCCGGGTGGATCCCATCAAACGTGGGAACTAATTAATTTTTACTCTTGTTTTAACTACAGATCCAGGATATATTTAAGTGCTTACAAAAATTCATTGTTGGGGATAAGAGTATTTGCTAAGTGTATGACAACAATACAACCATCAGAGATGATTAGAGTCTTGTAATATTTTTAAACATATCAAAACCATTCCAGCTCACTTGATGTTAAACCATTTCTAAACCATTACAAAATCAAAAGAAACCAAGAGGATCAGTGCAGTATAATGCGCTTGTATTTTGAGCTTTACTTGTTCTTTTGCCTTCCATCTAAGCCTAGCTTGTTATTTTGGGCTTCTTTCTACAGTAGTAAAGATCTATCTACAAGACAGGATGTATCCGTATATGCGTATATACACAGATACCTCAGACACTTCATTTTGTGCAATGCAAGAATGTATTTTTTCTAAAGCTGTCTAGACACACACACAAACTGCAGGTAACCTGCACCTGTGGTTTCTGTGTGTGTGTGTGTGTGTTGTGAGGTTTGTTTAATCAGGTCCTTATGTACCTACTAATTTATCTGCTGCACTACAAGACACAACTGGAACAGTCTGGATTTTGTCTCTTTCGTTTTGTCATAAGGCACCATCAATGTTCCCAAAAATAAAATACATAATATTAACAACAACAACCACAACAGTAATAATATATATATAGAAAGTATTTACCATACAACCAAAAACACACAAAGGGCTTTAATTTTGCAAAACCAGCATTTCACCAGTGCTTAGAGATCATCAAGGTAGGAAGTTTTCTCTGTTTTTAAGTACACTGGAGCCATGATCAGACTGCCTGCTTCATGTCTGAAACACTGGCCTCCCATGAACTCCTTTAATCACCAAACACATGGAAATGGCTTGAAACAAGGTCAGGACTGTACTGTGGATGTGGCAAAAAATCCCAGATCAGTTCCTGTAATGTGCAGGTGGTGTTTGTGAATGATTGTGTCTGCAATTCCCACTGATGCATCTCTTCTCTTCTGGGGACCAGCTATCTGTCAATTTTTAAGAATCAAGCATTGGCTCCAGCTGGGATCATCATTCATGGATGTACAGCCTTCTTTAAAATTTTTACTGAGGCTAAAAGGCTCTTCACTGTACTGAGTTCAAACTCTTCTGTAAATATCAATCCAAGTCCCTGTTTACTTGAACACCTCTCATATTTATAAAAAAAAAAATATTCGAAAAAAATTAATTTATGTGTTCTTGGCAGTCTTTCCAAAGCAAATCTCAAGTTTTGACCTATAATGTCTAGGGTTATTATTTCTTAGTTGTTCCTATGAGATCATGCTATTCAGTAACTACATAGTTACAGTACAAGAAAAGGGACTGTATGGTTGGAACCAATGACAGGTCCTGGATGTTCAGGGGGTTAATGTTTTAGTCATTTAGGCAAATCTTTTTGTGTAGTTGCACTGATTAAATGAGTTTTTAAACATATCTCTTCTGCCAACAATGACATTTCAATTCAGCTCTAGACTTTGCTATTTGCCTCACTGCTCTTTGGACAGGTCGCATCTAACAATGCCCTCAAAATAATGAAACTATTCACATGCAAATTTGTTAATCAGTGTGTCAAAAATGAACTCAGGCCAGCGCTCTCCCAAACCCATTTGCCTTATCAGCTCGACTCGTGATAAACAAATTAACCTTAACTCACTTGAAGACAGACTTGATTCTGCAGGCTGCTTTGTTCTTGTTGAACTGTGTTAAAATGACAACACAGAAGACACAGTGTGTATGCATTCTTTAAGTGTATGATATGTACAGGCAAATAATGAGGAGTGGGGGATTTTTAGCGGAATAAAAAAAACGTATGTAACGCAAATGTGAGTATCATTAGATATATTATGATATAAAGAAGTCCGCAAATAATTTGACATCCATATGATAAATAGCTTACTATGAGATAATTAGCTGGATTATTCCTTCACAACATGTTTTAGATAAATAACAACATGTAGAATATGCAATTATTCCCAGCCAAGACTGATTTCACTACATTTTTACCTTGAAATATAATTAAATCATAACATCTTTGACCATGAATCATTCATTGTAGAAATGGAAAAAAGATATATGAATTAGATTTTTCTTCTTGTCCCTAAACCTATTACATAAAATTATTCACCCCAATTAACACACATGTTAAACAGAATATAAAGTGTTAAAAAAATCACGCTTTGCTTTGATCCCTTTGATTCACCTTAAGTTTGCTGTTCTTCTTTACCAGCTGATATTCAAATATTAGTTTTCCAATTAAATGTACTCCGATTTTTTCTTTTTCATTTTCTTAAGCCCATGTAATAAGTAAAAGGGGATTTTCAAGACTTGTTGATAATAAATTTCTCATTTAGTCCTTCTGTGGTGCAATTAGAGGCACTGTTTACCCAGCCTAGTGTGCCAGCAGGACTGCCATTGTCTTGCTCATTAACTTCATCTCCTTTATAGTCTCTGGGAGGATATATGGGCACCAGCAGCAGGACAGGCTTATCTTACAGTCTCGGCAAGGTTGTGCTAAGTGTCTCCTTGATGGCATCTGATTTGTCAGGCTCTGATGTTAACACTGTGGCCTTGCACAACAGGGTAGGGGTTCAATTCCCACCTTGGGTCTGTGTTCATTGAGTTTGCTTGTTCTCCATGTGCTGGGTGGGTTTCCTCCAGGTACCCTGGTTTCCTTACACAGTCCAAAGACATGCAGATTAGACTAACTGGCATTCACAAATTGCCCATAGTGTGTGAATGTGCGTGTGAGTGTGTGTTTGTAAATGAGTCCTGCGATTTATTAGCACCCTGTCCAGGGTTTACCCCACCTTGTGCCCTAAGTCACCTGAGATCCTGTATACAGGATAAAGTAGTATAGACGATAAGTGAGTGATATATAAAATTATTGGCAAATTATTTCAGGATGCAGAAACAACCCTATGTCATAATTTAAAAATATTCAACTTTCAGTTACTATTTTTTCTATAACAATACTACATTAGATTTAATTCCTTGCTTATAATGGGTTTTTTTTTTATTCTAAGGTTTTCTGGGGGGGAGGGGGGGGTATTCTTGATTTTTGGTGAGATATCACGACAGTAACAATTGTGTGTGACCTTGAAAACATTACCAGCTAATACTGAACTAGTATTCAAGCCCCAGCACTGCCAAGCTGCCACAGTTAAGCCCTCAAGCAAGGCCCTTAGCCTAATCTGCTCCAGTGCCGTTGTATCCTGGCTGACCCTGCTCTCTGGCCTCAGCTTCCTAACTGGGAAAAATATTTTTACTGTGTGGTGCAATTATTTGTAAGTACACATGACAAATAATTAAATCTTAATAAGGGGAAAAAATAATAATTGATCCAGTTATGTATCTCGATTGTTTTGTTTAGCTACTCATGTATCGCTTCTCTGACTCCATAATATTATTTTTTCATTACATTTTTTATTTAAGATGGTAAAATGTTGCAGTTCCTTTATAATCCTACATTTTGCACTCGGAAATATTCACACATTGCGAGGTAGCACACCATCTTGTGTGGTATCTCAGTTGGTCCATGACGATTCTCATCCCTAGAATTTAATATTAGCTTGTGCAACCGACATGTTGGTTGACTGATTAGCTAGCTGTGGCGTCAAATGCACACCACCTCAGACATACTCAGACTATACCTTATTAGCTAACAATTCCTTTCAGTAACTTACTGTAAGAAAGTGCTAAACAAATCCATTACCGCTTTTAAATATTACTCACACACTCACTCATTTATCTATACCATTTATCCTGTAGATGGACCTGGAGCCTATACGAGGGGATTCGTGGGACAAGCCTGGGTACACCCTGGGGCCTGTACAAGGGGACTCGTAGGACAAGCCTGGGTAAACCCTGGGACCTGTACAAGGGGACTCGTGGAACAAGCCTGGGTAAACCCTGGGCCCTATATGTGGAGACTTGTGGGACAAGCCTGGGTACACCCTGGAGCCTATACAAGGGGACTCATGGGACAAGCCTGGGTACACACGGAAGCCTGTACAAGGGGACTTGTGGGACAAGTCTGGGTACACCCTGGGGCCTGTACAAGGGGACTCGTGGGACAAGCCTGGGTAAACCCTGAGCCCTATATGAGGGGACTCGTGGGACAAGCCTGGGTACACCCTGAAGCCTATACAAGGGGACTCATGGGACAAGCCTGGGTACACCCGAAAGCCTGTACAAGGGGACTCGTGGGACAAGCCTGGGTAAACCCTGGGCCCTATATGAGGGGACTTGTGGGACAAGCCTGGGTACACCCTGAAGCCTATACAAGGGGACTCATGGGACAAGCCTGGGTATACCCGGAAGCCTATACAAGGGGACTCATGGGACGCATGGGGAGAACATGCTAATTCTATGAACACAGACCCAAAGGCAGTCTTTTAAAGATTACTGAGAATTAAAATGTCAGTGTCTACTGTTACTAGCTGCAGCAATGGAAATAAGCCAGCTAAAAGACGGAGCAATAATAAAAAATAAGGTGAAAATATGGTGAAGCTGTTGATAAAGGAAATAATTACTTGAATATATGTGTACTGTAGATATAAGTTCAGATATTTCAATCATTTATAGCAAATATTAAATTACTGTATAATTTCCTTAATAAAGCCTTTTTTTAATCAACCCATTTATGGGTTAATTTCCAGGACCCATCAAATATAAATCATGCACTCTTGTAACCACACATAATTTATTTGTTTTGGGGAAGTTATTATATTGCAGTTAAATGATATAAAAGCTAAAGGACTGAGTTATTTGATTTGGCTTTAAGTGATTAATGGATAAAAATGTCTACAAATGGCATTCTATGAGTACATACTGTACGTTTGTATAATGTGGAACATTTCCCATAAAGAGAGAAAGCAGACTACTTCATTTGTGGTAAATGTCTTTTTCCCACAGGAATTACATGACATTTGTTTGCACGCCAACTTGTCGAAATATATGCAGTCCCTCAAGAATACACCACGTTCGATGATAATCATGCGACATGCATTCGAAGAGTTGCTGTACTGTTTCATACACGGATAATGTATACAAGTTCATGTCCTAAACATGAACAGCACTCGACTGTGTCACCTCATGATCATGATCCCTAGCCTTCTCTCTTTTCCTGTTTATTCGAAATTGCCTGAGAATGGAGCATTTCCTACTGATGTATGTAAGTGTCTCTACCAGTGTGTAAACCCCTATACGGAAACAAAACCATGAACGACACGATGCACAATTAGATCCCGTTGATTCTACATCACCTCCCCCTGCCACTTCCTCGCCATGGTAACAGGTGCGGACGTGCAATCCCGCTCTCTTTGGTAGGGTTTGCCACCATTTCTCTTGCTCTGATTCCCCGCCGCTGCCATGGCAACAGGCCGATCGTATGCAAAGAGGGCCGACGCAGGCGTAGCGAGCCGAGGCCAAGCCATCATTGCAGTCTTTGAAAATCAAATTGACTGTTATGAGGAGTTAGTCCGGGGTGTGTTGAGGAATAGAGGTAAACAAAAGAACAAGACGAGCACCAATTTTTCTTCTCTTATTACTGAAAACAGGAATTCTTGAAGATCCTTATTGTACACGATGTTTCCTTAATACTTTCATTGTGCATTAGACCAGAAAGATATTATTCGTAGACTGTAAGTCATAAAACCAATGACCCATAAAGACAAAAATACAAACACTATACTGGTTCACTTATCCTGGATGTTTACGGTGAAACCAATCCAGCCATCCTCAAGCTAACGTGTCTCTTCTGATGAGGCTGAAGGATTGAAAATGCAATTTTATAGCTGTAAATAATTTGGCAAATTACACAAACCACCCTCACACGTCAATATTATGGATTGTGTGTGTAACTTCACAATTTCAGCCCCAGGTAGTAATACTATAAAATTGTGAAAGGTTCAAAAGGTTACTAGGGGTGAATACTTATGGATGGCAGAATTGCATAACCTTTATTAAATGAGTTTGTTTATATTACTCGATAAAATTACATGCCAGATCAGGTTACCTAAAAGCACATTTCTGTTGAAGGATGAAGAAAAGCTGAGTAGAACTGCTGCTGCTCTGCCAGACCCTCTGAGGGAGAACTCATCTGTTCTTTGTGTAAACATGACCGTCCGGAATAAGCGGAACACAGGGCTGTGACTTAGAGAACGGAATGCCAGAGATGTAATCCACCTGAGAATATCCAGACAGCATTCCGTGTTCATTTCACATAAAGATGAATTATGGGCATTACTTAGATCCAGAGTGTGTGTGTGTGTGTGTGTGTGTTGCTGTTTTCCATCAGCAACTTAAAACAGCTACTGCACAGTTCTACCAAGACTAGGCATTACACATAAACCATTATTTCTTATGGCGAAACATTTATCATGAAATACAGTAATAAGATCACTAGGGACAAAACATATTTCTACTTTTTTAGGTTAGTCTTACTAAAAATAGTCAAATTAGAAGTTCACAATTGAATCCTGTTTGTTGGGCCTGTGGCACTGTAGATTTCATCCAAAGCATATGATTTATGGACTTGGGTTCCTCGATGGAAATGGTGAGAGAAGCCAACAGGAGTCTGTTAAAAAAGTATTAAAAATAAGCCCTGAAAGAAGAAAAAGGAAAAATACATTTTGCTGTATCCTGACTGACCCTGTGCTCTGACCCAACCTTCCTAACTGGAATGTGCGAAAAGATCCATTTCACTGTGCTGTAAGGTACAAATAATTATATCCCAATCTATTAGGTCTTGGTTGTAAGTTTTCAAAGATCAACCTTGGTCAGTTCGGATTGGCATGTCATAATAGTTCACATTCATAATTAAGTGATATTTATCTGACTCTAATGTGGACACTGTTCTCTGAAACGGCATGCATGCACATCTCAGTCATACACGCTCGTGCTACCTCAGTTAAAACCCATGTTTTTGCATACATTTTAAACAATGTATGTGATTTTAACAGAAATACTGTATGTATACTAGAGGTTTTGCTCTGGAGGATGGCAAAGAGTTCGCTGGTTGTGTTTATTGAGGTCCAGAAGAAGAAAGAAAGTCAGATGTCTCACTTTAGTTGTTTTAGCAGCTGTTACTAGCACTGCTATGAAATCACCACGCTCCCGGGGCTGACTGATGCCAGAAGTGCTCTATGTACTTTCAGAAATAAATTAAGTGTAAATTAACTGTGCATTAAGATGGCCCTAATTATGAAAAAAAATTGCATCACTTTAAGCCGGTAATTTGAACATAGCCATAGATAAGCCTTTTCCTTTCTCCCACCCTCTCCGAGTTGCCCATTAGAAAACAAGATCAAATCTGAACAGTATTTCATTTTTGTTGATGGGGAGAGGAGTAGACTTGCAAAAAGAACCCTGATATGACAAAACTAGCAAGATGCATGTCAATATTTCAAAGTTCTCAAACTCAAAGTTTTTTGTGTCTTTAAATGTATTTAACTCTTAAACTACATCCCAGCATGGATTTACGCTAAACAACAGGCAGATTACAGCTAACCTTCTATTCTCCATTAACAATGCATTCTCTGTATCTTTATCTTTAGCATTCTTTTTAAAAATACATCAGATGTGACATTTGTAGACCTCCTGTTTTCTGGATGCATTTTTCCCCCATTCAACATTGACACTTTATTTTGAGACAATTCAAGCGCTCTATTCCACTCAGACTGTCATACGTGGCCTAAGGGATGCTAAAATGAGATGACAGTCAAAAATACAGACGGGAGCATGAATAGAAAATGAAAATACACATCAAGCTGAGTAGAAACGTCTGTCAAACTAATTAAGTCACACTGCATTAAATAATTCGGCCTGAAACTTGTTTAACCTCATTCGAACAACCGACTTCACTGGAAGGCCAAACACCGAGTTAAGATGTTCAGTACTTGTTTGAATTAGTTTGATTTAATTCTGGCTTTATATTGAAATTAGATTGAGTGTGGTCAAGATTTCTTGCTGTATATGACTTCTGCCACTATTTCTACTAATACTCTTAATTTGATACTTCATCCTCCTCAAATACTCATACTACTATTACTAATACTAATCCTGCCTCTCTAATGAATTAATAAATAAATGAATGACATGCCTGAAAATGCAAAGCCTGCCCATTACAGTGCTCTATTACAGGACTTGTTCAGTGCCTTGCTGACATTTGGTCTGACAATGCCTCCTAGTGGCTTGTCATGAAGCTCCAGTACGATTTCCACCCTTCTCAAAGACTGTAGTCTTATTATGTAAGAAATGCATTCATCAACTTGTCAGTGAAATTACTTTCAGGCCCATATCATTATGCAACGTTATCTTGATCTGACACATTATCTCAATGGGATGGAAAGTAATTAATTACAGCACCTACAGTATCACTTTTTCTAGTGTCCAAACACACATCCCTATCTGCAAACTTCGTCCAATTTTACTAACATAGACCATCCTGAAACTTTTTCTATAACTAGTAGTGGAAACATTGGAATCAACAAAGTAATATTTCTAACAAGGTAATACTAGCACTTGCATTATGGTACTCACATGTTTTGAACAGCACTAATTATGTATATTTTAGATGCAAAGGTTATATGCAGAGATTAAAGAATGATGTTTCTTAATGTACATGCAGCCCTTTCAATTATTCTTTAACCTATGCCCTAAAGCCTAAACAACCATCTTTAATGGTTATGAATTCCACCCAGTCACTAGAAAACAGATTAGCAATATCCTTTTGATGTGAGACAGAAATGAACTGAAAATAATTACTCCTTCATCTACTTCTAAATCTGTATTTACTGGTAAAGCTTTGCACTTTTAAGTAAGCATAATTTTATTTGCATATTATTATGGTTTTAAACAAATGCTAAGGAATATAAATACAGTATGTATTTAAAATGTAATTTATTATTAAATACAAGACAGTTCATGCAGATGTGTTTAGTGGTTCAGTACACTCTTGTGTGTCCTGTTTTGTCTTGTGTTTCTTGTGAAGTAACAGAAAGGAAACCATAGTCGGTCTGGGTTTCAGGAAGCAGAATGGCAAATGTTCTTACAATTACTAGCATGGCATGTCAAACACTGTGAGAAAGAGCGAAGCAAACAGGGAAGAATTCTTGATTCTTGAATCAAAACCTAATTCATACACATTTACACTGTCATTTTTGGCAGTGAAGATGATTTTTTTTCTACATGAATAATACAAAAATAAAAATGTAAAAAATTAATAAATAAAAGCACTCCTTATAATGAATACATCAGAGCTACATGGAAAGGATAAAGAATGGCAACTGTATCTACATCTACGACCAGTCCTCCCTCATGTTGAGAGCTAGTGTGGCCACAAAGAACCTTTAAAAAAATCTTAGTACCCTGCTGACATTTGGTCTATAAACCTTAGTGTTCCAGGATGCAAAATGACAAATCTTTTACAGTTACTAGATTTCCATGTCAAAACACTGTCAGAGGGCGGCGATGAAGTGGCGGAGAAATAGTTCCAGACTCAGAGTTGCAGGTGTGGTGGCGAGGCCTTGTGAGGCTGTAAGATCGTGAAGCTGTGTGTCGAGAAGAGACGTGAAGCAGAGCCGTAGTCTTAGTGGGCAGTTTACAATACGTCATAGCTGTGAAACGTGGAAGGTAGTGTTGATCCGTCGCATCGAAGATGGGAGCAGAAGAGTTTAAGAGTGTAAGAGTTTGTGTGAGAACGTTCTCAGAGAGTTGTCCCTCATAGCGAGCATGACTCTCTCCGCTACACGATACCTGGGAGCATTGGTATGGTGGTGGTCAGCTTGTCTCTTGTATAACCTGAATGCTTGCAGCAGGGATCGTCTCGCTCATAACCATGTACGTTTGCAGTGGCAGACAAAATGTTGCGCCAAGGGAACCTCTACCTCCTCCTCTTGAGTTGGGAACAGCGATGGCTGGTAACCCCAACAGCACTGGAATGAATAGAGCCCTGTGGAAGTGGATGGCAGGGAGTTGTGAGCGTACTCAACCCATGGGAGGAACTTACTCCAGGTGGTAGCATCATGAGTGGTCATGCACCGGAGGGCGACCTCCATTGCTTGGTTCTTTCATTCTATTTGGCCGTTGGATTGGGGATGAAAGCCAGAAGTCAGGCTAGGAGTGGCCCCGATGAGTTTACAAAAGGCCTTCCAGAAGCGTGAGGTGAACTGAGGGCCTCGATCTGAAACGATGTCAGTGAGGAGACCGTGAAGACGGAAAACATGGAGGATCAGTTGCTCTGCTGTCTCCTTGGCGGAGGGAAGCTTGGGAAGTGGAACCAGGTGAGCAGACTTGGAGTAATGGTCGACAATGGTCATAATGCAAACATCTGACTAGGGTAGACCCGTTACAAAATCTGGGGGAACGTGGCTTGGGTTGGGCTCCTGAGTCAATTTTTCCTTTAGCCTTAATGTCTAGTTCCACTGCTTCTATTAGAAAGCGAGAAGGCAGGATAGTGTCGTAGTTTCCTAACTGTAGAAGCGCTGATCAGTCATACTCATTCTGTCATACTCTGCTGGATCCATTATGTTGGCCGGATTATTCTGTCAGAGACCGACAACAAAGTGGCGAAGAGATTGAGCCAGACGCAGGGTTGTAGGTGTGGACACGAGGCATTGAGAGGCTGTGAGATCCTGAAGCTGTGTGTCGAGGAGAGACGTGAAGCAGAGCTATAGTCGAGGGACGAGAACTATTGAGTCTGGTTCCTCTCAAAGTTTCTTCCTATTGCCATCTCAGGGAGTTTTTTCTTGCCACTGTCGCCGTCACCCTTGGCTTGCTCATCAGAGACATTTCATTCATCATTCATTCATTCATCTCATTATTATCTAGACATATTTTTCTCACACATACACATTTCCAAAAATTTTCTTTTTTAAAATTTCTTTCATTTTTGTGAAGCTGCTTTGAGACAATGACCATTGTTAAAAGAGCTATATAAATAAAATTGTATAGAATTGAATTTAGAGTTCAAAAGCCGTGTGATCTGTCAGCGAGGACGTCGAGCCAAAAATGCGAAGCAGAGCCGTGGTTGGGGAAACGAGAGGGAGAGTTCAAAGCTGTTAAATCAAAGAGAAGCAACTAATCCAAATTGTGAGACGAAAAACGGGAAAACAAGGAAACAAAGCGCAAGAATATTGAGGCAAGAAAACACACAATAATCCGGCAATGAGATCCTTGATGAAAGGATGAGATCCTCAATGAGAGCCGGAAGAATTCAGCACCGGATGAGAAACCGGTGTGCAGGTGGGGCGGTCCGGGGGCGTGTAAGGAGAGATGACAGCATGGGAAAACATGAGCGCGGGGTCAGAAGCATGATAGGGTGAAAAAGGAAATGAAAGCAGACTTTGAATGTGGTGTGTGCGTGAGTTCGTGACAAACACTGAGAAAACAGAGCAAACAAGGGAAAAAATTCAAAACCAAAGAAGAAACAAGAGCTTGATTCATACACTTTTATATTGCCTTCTTTACAGCTTCACATATGCACATAGTTTACCTAATGAATAAAAGAAATGAAAGAATATTATCTAGTAAGTACTCTTGCATTACTAATTGCTATAGGAGGAGTTCTTGAATTATTGATCAGAAAATTAAACTAAGATTAACTGATGAACTTGACTGTACCTGAATTAAATACGTATATATAAATTATCCAATTTAAGATCCAATTTTGGTTTTAAGCTTGCGAAGCAATTTGTAAATGCTATAAATCCCAGCCACCAAAATATCATTTAAGATTTTCTGTTAAAAATTAAGGTACAAAACCCTCCCCAAAAAACAAGAACTGAATTATTTAGCAATGGTAGTTCTGGCTGTAACATGAACAAAAAGTTTACGTGCTCATTATCGTTGCTAGAGACACATGAATTTGTATGAAGATGATCCACATAATCCGAGTTACTGTATAACAAACGGATATTTAAAGATATGTTACTATTTTTAACTTTATAATAAAATTGATATATTTTACATACAGTTAAACCTTGGATTGTAAGCATAATTCGTTCTGCAAGCACACTTGTATATACATGGAAATTTCCCCCATAAGAAATAATAGTAAATAATAACTCCAATAATAACCCCAAAATATTCATATAAAAGAATGAATACAAAATTACCTCTGCACTTTACCTTTGAAAAGAATCGTGGCTAAAGTAAGACAAGATAGGAGAGAAGGAGGGTGGGATTACTGTGTAGGATGACTTTCACACACACACACACGCTCTAAAACACACTTGAACACACAAAAAATGCTTTACGTGTGGAAACACATGGACACAATGTTATAATAAACAGTAACCATGCGTACGGATGTTGACTATACGAGGTACGCATGCGCACTGAGACTGAGCATGGGAGATGATTACCCACAGTCCCACAGCACGAGAGAGAGAGAAGAACCATTTGCTCAGTTGTGATCGCGTGACGCTCAGCAGAAAAAGTGCATGCGTACTACTTGTATATAAAGCCCTTGCTCGTTAAAATTAAGATAAAATTTATTTAAAATTTTTGCTCGTATTGCAAAACACTCGCAATCCAATGCTCCACTGCATAAAATTAAAGTTAAAATTGTGTGAATTTCAGCATGATCCACAGATAAAACAAATATAATTTGGAACCATAATGAGGAGAGTTGGACATACTTTTCAGAAACTGTACAATGTGCTGTTACCTGCCATCATGTACCTTTGTAAAAAAAACTTTGTCTGGTAAAATGCACCAAACAACATGTACAAACCAGTGGCGATTTCTTTAAGACTGCAAGGGAAGCTCAGCTTCCCCTATAATGTCACAAAATTAATGGTCAAATTAT
>JAOVVA010000024.1:5594229-5605911 GCA_028565275.1 Leiocassis micropogon
GAATTTTATGATGAAGGCCTAATATGAGCTTCCCCTGTTTCAAAAGCTAGCAGCCGCCACTGACACACACACACACAAATTTAAAGTGATAGAGAATATCACAGATTTTTTTGTGTATTGAAAATAGATTAACTTGCATGTATCCATTTACTGTATCTTCGTTCAAATTTTTCGGCTGTCTCTAAAAAGCTGCTCGATAAAAATAGAGTCTTTGTTAGTGATAGTAAGATAGTGATGCCATGCTGTAAGCAACTGTAGAAATGAGATGAAACAAAATGTGAAAATATGTAGGCGATGCGTCTAATTGTTTTGTTAAAGCTTTATTGAAAGAAGTTAAAATATTTCAGTTTGCTTTTACTATAACAAAGAACAAACTTCACATCCTTCACATCCTGAAAAAAAAGCATCTGAACAGAGTGTAAATGTAATTACTAGCTCAAGGTCTGGTATTTACAAGTGGCGTTCAAGTGAAACTGGGACTTTTATGAAAGATGGGATTTCATCTCAGTGGTTGAAATTTCTCATGAATAAGTGCATAAAATCTTCAAGTGCAGTACACTGATGACACTCATACCCACAGTAACACGTTTGAATAGTGCAAATGTTTTTAAGGAGGCTGTACGTCCGTGACTGATGATCTCAGCTGTGGTGGCTCGCAGAGTGCTGCAGTCATTCTCGTGAACAATCAGCGATGTCTATTTATTTCATATTTTACTTCATTTACATGTCTTTTCTAAATGTTTTGATTGCTTTTATATGCAAAAATATAATTATAGTGTTGGAAATTGGTAATATTGCCTATGTAATATTACCTTTGTAGCCTATGTAAGCTGTTTAGACAAAAAGTATAAAATAAATTACAAACTAAATGAGTGAATGGTGATTCCCAATGTCACATGATTGTCGATCACACGGAAGTTGTGTTACAAAACTGATGTCGCAATTCCCACGTTACATTCCTGTTTAATTAACATAATATTAATTCTGTACATTTTATATTTGTTGATGCAGAAATATACAATACATACTAACACCCTACAAATCTAAAAGCATGTACAAAACGTACATGATTGTCTCGTTCTCTATATCCTCTGCAAAAAGTATAGACCTACTTCTACTAAGACCTGCAAATTATCTCTGTGTTGTAATGATATGTTCTGCCCTGACGTTCTACTACTGTGTAATTGCAGAAATAGAAATGCTCATGTGTAACACCCCCTCTCCGCTCGCACTTCTCTGGCTGCTGAGCACTGCCACATCTTCGGTGGTGCCATTAAATGTGTGCCCACCCTTGCAGCTGGCATCAGTCCTCTTGGCCTGAGGAGCTGCTGGCATCCCAGGCCATGAATACCCGCCTCTTGTTCACCCCTCTTTTCTCTCTTTCACTCTCTTGTTCTCATTTTCCTTTGCTGTGTCAGGAGTGCTACCACCTGGACACTGGTCTCTGTGGAGATATGCTGGAATGAGTGTCACTAACAAGCTTTTTTAGATCCACAGCCACCACCACCATCATCATCATCATCATCATGCACATCCACCTCCTCACCCTGGCATAATTTCATCCTCTCTGCTTTCAGTGCTTGTTTGTTTTTGATGCCAGACCCCCTAGCATCAAACACACGCACACACAGTTGCACAGCTGCAAGCTTCCTCGATTGATAAATAACAGAACAGCAGCATTTAAGGCACTTTACACTGGAATCACTTTGAAGCAGCCATTTTTTTCTCTGCTTAACTGCTTAATCCTTCTCAGGGTCACAGCAAAGCCCTGGAACAATGACCATGAAATGGAAATACACCCTCTATGGGATTTCAGACCACCTTGTACATATATTCACACACTTATTCACACCTTGGAGCAATTTAGATGAAAGAGATGAAATCCCAACATCAATTTCTGAAGTAGGAGGAAACTGGTGAACCCACATGGACGGAGAGAGAATGTGCGGAAAAATACCACTTATTCAGTATTCCAAACTTTAGAAGCCTTTTTAGCAGGAAACAAAAGTATCTAAGAACATGCAACGTACAACAAGGTCGATGACCACTTTGGGTTCCACTACTATCAGGCTAGAACGGGAATCTTAGGCTACAATGGGCACAGGCTCAAAAACATGGACAGTTTTAGATTGGAAAAGCATTTCCTGTTCAGAAGAATTAAGATGGCAAAGTCAAAATTTGGCATCAACAGTACTGTATGAACCAACCTATAGACACTTCAGACTGGTGGTGGTGTATCGTCTACTTAAGAATACCTATATTGATATTATTTATAAGAATATTTGAATGTCATCTGCATATGGTTTCTACGCACATACAGTGCAACCCCTTATGTCCACAATTTATCTTGTCTTCTATCTCTTTGCATGATAATGGCCCGTGGAACTTAAACTGGTTCCTTGAACACACCAGTGTCTTCAGTGTACTTCACTGGCCATCTCATTTTCCAGATCAGAATCCATTTAAATACCACTGGGTTGTGCCAGAACAGGAGATTCATAGCATAAATGTACAGCTGACGAATGAGGTAATGCAAATCATATGACGTGAACAGCCATAACATTACATTGCCAAAAAAATTATGCCCAGTATTATGTACTCCAGGTGCCATCTGGGAAGCTCTGGCTCCTTAGGCAATGGCTCCACAAGAGTTCTGGAGGTGTGCTGTGGTGTCTGGCACAAAGTCGTTGGCAGTGGATCCCTTTGAGTCCTCTTAGATCAGACTTGTTTGTCTAGTGCATTCCATGGGTGTTCAATCGGATTGGGATCTGGGGAGTTTGGAAGTCATGTTGCCATTCTTGGGCTCTTTGACTAATGGGCCAAGTGCATGGTGGGTTATGGTGAATTGGGTGTTCTAGTGCCTTTCTATTGTTGTCAACAATTACTTTTTTCTGAATTGGCTTTTCTGTGGGCTCGGACTAGAAGGGTCCCCACCGGTGTTAATGTCACAACTGAACAGGATATCTAAAACCTTGGAACCAATGTCACAAAAAATATGTTAAAAGAGGATTTACAGTAGCTATTAATAAATTGCCCATAAGTGTAAATACTTATAGCTAGTAATATACTATATATGCAAAAAAAATAATTACGTTAATTAATTTTAACAGGCAAATTTTAAGATCTCTAGAAAGTTTTACTGCTACTCAGAATGCATCACAGCTGATTTAGTGAAGCTGTGTATTTAATGCTTACAGTATGTTTTTCTACTCCCTTAGGATTTTTCTTGATTGCTGGGTTGTGAAGCACTGCTGCTAAATACTGCTTGTTCACAGAGGTTTGTCATGTTTAAAGAATCTATTCTCATATTGTTTAAAAAGGTCTGATCTGATACCCCCACTAACATGTTAGATGTACAAATGTTTAGTGCAATGGGGTTCAGTGTAATGTGCATGTGAGTGCGTCTGCATGTGTTCCACATCGTGTGTTCCCTCAGGACGACCCACATAGTCCCAGTGCTGGTACTCCATCATGCGGCCTGAAGGTGTCAGCAGCACAATTGGTTCGTAATATGTTGCACTGCATCAGCACCATGCTGACCTGACACACTGCTTTTTCCTGCATATGCCTCCTTTCTCTTGTTTTCTCCCTTGCTCTGTCTTTCTCTCTCTTTAGTCTTTCTTCTGACTACCTATTTCAACTGTCCTCTCTTTTGTAGTCCATCTCTCTTCTTATCACTAGAGATTCTGTCTTTACTCGGGGAGTTAACCTGGATTGCGATCCCTCCAGGGTTGCTCCAGGCTCCATTTATCATGATGCTCCAGTTTAATGTGAAATTTATCCTCCTCTTTGCCGTGGCTTTACCTTGCTTGCTCTGTCTTTATACTACATTTGGCTTTTCTCTCAGGGCTCCTGTTGACTCAGTTACGCTTGCCACATTTCTTATTTTTTTTCTCTGCTTTTGGACCAACACGAATCCTGTGTGAGCCTGTATTTGAGTTTGAGTTGAAAATGTTAATTTGTTGATCTGCTCTCTTGCCTCCAGAATACGCAGGTGGGCCACGAGGTATCAAAATGTGCACTAATTATTCCCCTAATGAATTCTGTACCCATGCATCACTGAGAGAGTGGAACTTTATCCTCCACTTCTCAAAGCTCATTTAGAACTTGGGAATATTTTTGACCTGACTGAAAACAACCAAACCATAGAGAAACCCACCCCTCACACACACAAACTATTATCATATATTAACAACTAAAAATAATTAATGCTGATTGTAATATCTGCATCTATTTTCATAATTATGAACTACCAAGGATAAATGTAATTTTTATTTTTTGTTTAGAAATTTGCACAGGGATTAGTTTGAGAACACAGACTGGTTAAGGTATTCAAATTTGAACTGCAATTAAAAAAGTGTCAGTGTTCTCAATGGGTGCTTCGTGCCAATTTGGATTTTCAGTTGGCTTTTGGACTTTTTACGTATAAGGGATTTCTATTGTGACATTTCTGTTTGCCCTAAGCTGTAGCTTTACTGTTACATTTTTGTTTCACATAAATTTTATATTATGGTTCATTAGTCCCTCATTAGTCCACACTTTTCTCACTTTTCAGTAGTATCTTTCTTAGAGCGATATGGGTGTCCCATTGGTTTTTGATGTTTTGGCCCCTTAGGGCATGACTCCACAAGACCTCTAGGTGTGCTGCCATGAGGATGTTGGCGGTGGATCATTTAGGTGCATAGGTTGTGGGCTGGAGTCTCCTTGGATCAGACTTCTTTGTCCAGAGAATTTCATGGGTAATCGGTTGAATTGAGATCTGGGGAATTTGGGGGAAAAAATAACAACCCCAAACTCTTTGCCTGCTAAGACCCATATGCAGCAGGCTGTTTTGGTCCCCACAAGCATAAGTGAGCCCTGGGTGCCCATGATCCTGTCACAAGTTTACTGGTATCTAATGATAATGAGTGTTATTCAGTTGACCTGCTGGTGGTGATTATTGTTGTGACTGATCCTTGTGTGTGTGTGTGTGTGTGTGTGTGTGTGTATACAGGAAAAGAGTGTGTAAAAAATAATAAGAAAATAAGCTGATTAGCTTTAATGTAATCAGTGGTATTATTATTTCAGGTTGAAGCCTGTCTGCCTGTCTGCCTGTCTTTCTGTACGGCGGAACTCTCTGCCTAACATATCAATACAAAGTGATAACATTTTGTTAGGTTAAGTATCTTACGCATTGTTGCTAAGTTGTACTTCTTTCATCGTCAGCCAAATACACTCACTGTTCGGTAATCGGAGAGTGAATCTCAGATGAGAAATCGATCGGATAAAGATTTGTCACATTAAAATTCACTTATACCACAGCGCTGAAAATATTAAGTAATCCCAGTAAAGAATATTCAGTTTGTTTGTTCTAATTACTATCTATTGGTGCAGATTGAGGAAGTAGCTTATTAGTAGCTTATTTAAAAGTAGGTTATTAAATCTGACACATAACTTTGCTTTTACTCAACATTTTGATTTCACTTATGGTGCAGGTTATCTTCAGGCAGATATCTTTTGAAGTGTCCTGAAATTCTGTTCAGCGGTTGATTTAAGACGCGCCCACATTTTGACGCATGCGCAGTACACAATCAAAATTTGCGGTTTATAATCTGGGGCAAAATTGCTCGTAACTTCATTATTATCAATTTTGATTTCATTTATAGAGCAGGTTTAACTTCAGGCAAATACTTAAGGAGTGGCTAAGTTTCATTAAATTCTGTCCGGGAAGCTTTGCGTGATGCTGTGACGAAATCTGGCTGGACAGACATACAGACAAAAGATTTTCTGAGACTGGTTTTGGCTCCTCCAATGTATGAAATGTCGTATGAGATATCATTAAAAGAGTGAGTTCTGACCAATGTGCAGACAAAACCTTTCTTTTATATATACAGTATATCTTTGCAGTTGTTATTTCCTAAAACTCTGGGTCTATGTGATTGTAAAAGCACACATGTACACACAGACACAGTGATACAGACAAACACCCAGAGTGAGAGTGCTGGGACGGCAGCAGGTAGAGTCTCATTTGGCACAGATGTAGATAAACAAAGTAAGACAGCGTAAAGGATAGCAGCAGGACAATCCCGTCAGGATGCAGAGCAGTGAGAAGTGACTAGAATGTTCCACACTACACTGACAAATACACATTTACTGAGCCTGTACTATACAACTCTAGAAATTAATAATGATTCGGCAGTGGAGTGTATTTTTCTGTGAATAAACAAAAGGTTTATGAACCATTCTAATGGAAAAAAGGGAATTATATTATTATGGCTTCAGAACAAAGGGCTTGGGATTTTCGTAGTATTATGACAAGCTAAAATTTATGTCATATTAAATTCAACAGAGAGAAACAAGAGAGTCTCTGATAAAAGGAACTAACTGATGTCACAGACGTTGCATAGTCACAATTGCCTTCCAGGACTGATTATTTCCGATAATAGCATGCCCTGTCGTGTTTTATTCTGTAATAATAATAATAATATAATAATTATTATTATAATAATATTTATATATAATTATATATAATAATGATTCTATAATAAGATTAATGTTATTATACTTCAAGTCAAACAGACGATAACTTTTCTTTTCTTTTTTGCAATCCTTGTAAGGTTCATCCAGTGTAGCTGTTGAACTAATGCTGATAAGATCTGTTGCCTTTTTCAGAGTTGGTGATCAAGTGTGTCTGCAGTGACGTGCATGTTTTCCATAAGCAGCTCACACATACTGTACAGACAAGCTTAAAGTATTTCCATTCGGATGAGCATACTGTACTATAGTGATCAAATTACTTTGCGGAAAGAGCTCTTATCATTCCAGTTTATAACTATCCAGTATAAATTCATGCACAGAAAGAATTTTATAATTTATCGCTCTATTAGGACCAAATGTCTCCATAATACGAATATATACAATATTTGAACTTGTAGTGACAGAATCAGATAATACGATAATGAATGAATGAGAAAGAAAGCATGCATCTTTTAATTGAATTATGTATATTATTTATGTGGTATGTACATTTTTAGGTACAATCAGTCACAAAATTAGAATTGTATGAGAGTTATTGTGTGTGTGCTGGGAGTGCATGGAGAGTGCTTTAGCGTCTGCCTATCTTATGATGCTAAGCAGCCCTGGCTAAGGGACTGGTTCGCTCTAAGCTATAGTGACAATGACAGCTGCTAAGAGAGAGAACGAGCAAGCAAGAGAGATATGCTGCCTCATCTGCCTCGACAGAGGCACAGGATAGCTTCATCAGGACAACGAAGCTCTCCAACTCATACACATCGGCATAACTCTGCTTGGCCTGAGGGGGAAAAAAGTTTCCTGAGTTCACATGGACACAGCGGTTAATATTGAAAACTAACTAGATTCTTTAACTTCTGTGAAGCCCAAAAAGCCCTGAGGCTGAAAAAACGAAGGCTCCTCAGCTCCCTCGGGTAAGCCACAAGTCTTCAGCTTTTAACAGTAATGTTTAGCTGAATTCCTCAGAAATGTCTCACTGTTAATTTTTTTTTTTTATGTCTGGAAAAGTGTCTTAAATGGAAAAACCCTTATGCTAAAACTGAAAAGCCTAAGAACAAATCTGTACATTGTTTAGGGAAATCGTATCTTCAATGTTTCTCCTAAAGCAAAAGATTTCTCAGCAGCAATCTCATCGAGATATTGGTTCAAGGGTCCGGGCACCGTGGGCCCCTAGAAACAGCACATCCAGTGATGTAAAACACCAAAAGAGATGCAAAGCCAGCTGTGAAGAGAACCATTCTTCTGCAGAGAGTCTGCGCAAACACGCCACCATGAACTTTGGCTACAACACCCTCAGTCTGTCCATGAGGGGCCTGAATGAGGCTCCAGCTGTCCTGTGGGAGCTCCATGAGCTAGGTAAGCTCAACTTGTCCCATAACTATCTATACTCTCTTCCTTCTGGCCTGGGAAATCTGAAGAACCTTGTGGTGCTTAATATATGGGGGAATGAATTAGAGAGACTTCCCCCAGAGATTGGGCTTCTCCAGAATTTAAAGGTCTTGTTTGCCTACTGCAACCGCCTCAGTGAGGTGCCTGAGGAACTCTGCTTCTGTGCCAAACTTGAGGTTCTCAGCCTTGCCAACAACCAGCTGACTGGACTCCCAGGCAGCCTAGTCTCCATGCATAAGCTGGCCAAGCTAAACCTGAGCCACAACCGTATGTCACATGTCCCCACTTGCATCTATGCCTTGAAGGAGCTTGTATTCTTGCATATGGCCTACAATGTCCTGGAGAACATTGCCAATCAAATCCAGGAACTAGCCAACCTCAAGATTCTGATAGTGGAAGGAAACCATATCCACACACTACCCCAGACTCTGTGCAATTTGACTGACCTGGAGCTCCTCAATGTGGACTTCAATGACCTGCAGAGCATCCCAGCAGAAATGTATATGCTCAAGAACCTCCAAAGGCTGGCGCGTCATCCACTCGATAAGGGACTACATATAGTTCATAATCCACTTCTGAAACCTCTACAAGAAGTGCTACAAGGAGGACTGAGTGCTTTGTATAACTACCTCAAACCTACCTGAGACTACTACTGCCAAAATCTTTACCCTAAATCGAGGCTGACGCCCTGACTAACAAATTTGTGCTCTAACACACCCAATTCTAGAAGAATTGATCATTAATTCACTACAATTCTGTGTTAGAAGTTGAGAGAACACTAAAATGTGACTGACATGACTGACATGCTGCAGAATCAGAGTTGAGAACTTGTGCTTTAAAGTAGAAAGCTAACGTAAAATATAATTTAACAGTGATGCACATTCCTGAGATTTGGGCTTCTCTGGAAATAGTACTAGTTCTGAAGGAGCCCAATCTATTCGTGCCAAAACTTGCTACTTGTTACTTGTTACATACGTGACAAAACTTGTTACTCAGCAAACTATAAACTATATTTTAAGCTTCAGTATATAGTGATTGAGACACTAAACAACTAATGTTTGAAAGATACAGCATGTATATTAACAACTAATATTGAAAATTATTTATATTATTTATTACTGTGTGCTTGAATGCTTATTTTATTCATTCTAAGGTGTTGTGTTGTCCTCTGGCTCAATTTAGTCTAATTTAGTCTAAACGTGCCTCTTAATTATTTACGGAAATGCACTGAGCACTTATTTTATGTTAATTTAATTTAGTCCACACGAGTAGTGTTAAATGTGCATTAATTTTTTTTCACTTGCATGCTATTTGCTATTTGAGCTCAGCAGCACTTGAGCATATGGCTTAGTGGTCACTGAGCTCAGTAGCCTATTGGCATTGGCCCAGTGGTCATTGAGCTCAGTAGCCTTTGGCAGAAGCCAACCCAATGTCCAATGTCTACCTTTAGGATAACTATGCCCAATGTCCAAGGACCTCTCAAAACCCAAAGTTCAAGGTCCACCCAGCACAAGCACCATCTGGTGCAATGATCAAGAACCCTGCGGTGTATTAAAAACAGTAGAGAATAAACTTCATAAAACACAAAGAAATTCATTGCTCAAGGACCATCCAGTCCAATGCCAAATGAGCCCCAATGTCCAAAAACAACAGGAAAAGTCCAATAAAAGGCAAATAAAATAAAATTTTCATTCTAGTTGAAATTTGTAAGATTGCTACAGTATCTAAAACAAAATGTGAACAGGTTTTGACTAACTGGTATCCATTGCCATGATAATTGACACTGAATTATTGACAACATGCAGTTTGGTTTTTTATTTTAGGTGTATAAAAAATTTTTTTGATAAGCTTCCAAAATAAATTGACCATAGTTTACCATAAGGACCACAAACTGATTAAGTTGGGAAAGAATCATTCAAAGCTGTGTGCGTTGTCCTGTTGTCAACCTCGATCATATGAGTAACATCTCTATTTTAGTCGTGTGTTTTAGCTCGGTTAAAGCTGTGAGCTTAACACCACGCTTTTATCACAGGTCAGGACAGTTCGAGAACTTGATCTTACTTGCCCCACACACTCACACAAATGACTGTATTTATGGATGGTGTTATTGTCTGCTAACATTGCTGAAGCTTAACTCAAAAGGAATATTCCTGCAGTGCTTCAAAGGAAACAGCTTATGTGTAGCATAAGTAAGATTATGATATACAAGAATTTTAACACATTTCCAGTTATGACAAAAAAAACTGAATCCCACATAAACTTTTTTAGTTGTTAAGGTAAAACTTTAAAAAAGTGCTAAATAAATAATGTAAAAACAAAAGTACACCCATAACACATATTCATTCAGCTTCTATAATGTTTATCTTGTACAGGGGGGCCTGGAGCCTATCTCAGGAGACTTAGGGCACGAGGATGTGAATCCATCACAGGGCATACGCACACATGCAAACACACAACGGGCAATCTGGGAATGCCAATTAACCTAATCTGCATGTCTTTGGACTGTGGGAGGAAACCCACAGGGGAGAACATGCACGCACCCTTGAGGTTGGAATCGAACCACCTACACTGTATAAGTACAGTATACAGATGGTTCAATTCCCATCATAATTCCCACCTTAATTTACATATAGGCACTACAGTGCTAGCTACCTTGTAAACATAATTATAGTATGCATTGCCTGTCAACAAGACCTCCAACTCATACTGGAATTCACATTTATGTCCTTTTAATGTTCTTTTCCCGACATTAGGGAATGGTTCAAACTCATATATGGTGGAATATTTCTTTAATCGACTTCACCATGTAGAAATGGTTTCAAAATGCCGAGAGAAAGCTACGCTTGTATGAAAAATGTATTCTTGGGGAAGCAACAACATGCGGTCACCACAACAAATATTAACATATAAATATGCAAACACTTACAAGCGCTTATGCACGCACCCCAACACACACACACACACACACACACACACACACACACACACACACACATATGCACACACACTGTGATCATTCAAGGCAAATGGAAACTATGGGGCTGGTGGGAGAAAGATAGTCTGGGGGCGTTGGGAAGTTTTAGTGGGATTAAAATTTGATTAAAGTTCCACTCCATCACCCAAGTCAGTGCTGTCACGCCTCTCTTTGAATCCGAGGGCTAATTAAATTATTTCAAGAGGAACAAAAGATAATGCTCGTCTCTATTTATATACAGCAGACAACAAAAAAATATTATATTCTAGAGGTCACTTTATGACCTTGCGTGATTAAACTTTCAAACCGGAGTCGTGGAATTTCTTTCCTTGGCTTTTCCTTCATGCAGTTCAAATATTTATGTACTGTATTTCTTTATCACAGATCTAATCACAATATGGGACTTTGGAATAAGGAGGCTGTTCATCACTACTCTAGTAATGTACTGTACATTCTATTGTGTATTACAGATTTTAAAAAAACATTGTATTACCAAAACAACGTAGTTATATGAATTTCTGACTTATCGATCTATTAATATGTCCTGGCCTTCTATGCATTTTAAAATTTTGCTTTAAATGTTCTGCAACATTCTGCATTTTTGGGTATATGCAGTAACAGAGTAGGTAATGCTATGATATGCAAAAAGAGGATATAAGCAAAAATATAGCAGGTAATGTCCAGAATGGTTGGCAGGATATACACATGTGTATGTGGTATATATACATTAAAGATAGAAAAAAAACACAAAATTAACTCTATATGTAGAGATAAATTGTGTATATATTAAGAGAGTCAGGATATATATA
>JAOVVA010000024.1:5606011-5651593 GCA_028565275.1 Leiocassis micropogon
ATATATACAAATTGACGGTTAAAACTATGTGGAGAATAGGGAATAAAAACAGTAATGTAGTTGTGAGATGTACTGCAGGTAAAAGGTATAAGTGGTTTAAGTAGTTCAATGGTGTACTGTACAGTTTAGCAGTGTGTTGGTTGTGGGAAAGAGGCTGGACCTGAACCTGCTGGTTATGGTGTAAATGTTCCTGTACCTTCTCTTGGATGGAAGGAGGTCAAAAAGTTTGTGATTTACAGTAGGTGGGACAAGTCTCTGTTGATACTGTGTGCTCTGTGAAGACATCTAATGTGGTCAAATGTTGAGTGAGCTCCAAATGTTTTCAAAGCGTTGCAGGAATGTTATTTTTGCAACATCACAGACAACCGTTCATGTTCATTCATCTTAATATGGTGATCCTGATGAATCTGGAGCAGCCTATCCCAGGAAGACCGGACATGAGGTGGGATAGTATTCTGAGCTCAGGGCCAATCCAGGGACCATACCTGCTGCAACACCATTCAACCCAGCTGTGAGACATTCTACTAGATTATTCTGTCTGTTAGCATGAAACCTATTATTGTTTCTGGTTGTAACCATTCTACAGTTTGACAAAGTAAATATTTGTATGTACTGTAAGTACAGTGAACATTTATCTTGAAACTGGAATGGACCTTTTTTCTTGCTGGTCCATGTCCATAAATCTATTCAGCAGACGTAATATGAGACAATGATAAAAAAAGAAAATGTTTTTCCACAACCTTCACCCCATAACCTTCCCACAAACTGCATGAATACAAGACCATGCATGCATACAGGTAGGTTGGAAAACAACCTACAGCATTAACCTATTAACCATATCCAGTTATAGACACAGTCTAATTCAAAACATATTACGGAATAAAATTGTTGCATGAATTGGCTTTAATTACAGAATGATTGTTGCATTTGAGCATATTATGGTTTTAAATATAATATAAACCACATCATTCTTTTTTGTAATCACATACATTTTATCTTACAGTCATATACTGGAGTGAAAAGTGTAATTTTATTTCTATTTTTATTCCTCCATATCTCCTTAGAGCACAATAATTCCCTCTATGGGAAGGATGCTGTTACTACACCACATCATGATGCGCATCCTTCCTGAAAACACACTTCGCTATAACAACACCTAAAATAATCATCCCTCAGATGACCTCAAATGACCCCTATAGCTGACATTGATAGATTTTAAATACAGCATGCATTAAATGTATTATTCAAATTGCTTCTACTTGAAAAGCTCAGATGTATTTGATGTCTTATCTTTATGCACTTAAAAAAAAATGACCCTTTCGCTTTTACCATGAGGAGCTCTGAAAAAATGTAGAGGACATTAAACTATTCTGGCTGCACTGTCATGGAGATGCTGTTTACTCAACTATGCCTTTGTCTGTCTTGGGTACGGTTTGCTAAAGCTGTACTCTGAAGACACATCCTTGCAAAGGTCAGGCCTGTTATTTGCAGTAATCAGCACTGCATGATAACAAATATCAAACATGGCCACCAATCAGCTAATCAAGTAATGATGCTTAGACCCTTTGGCGGGGTCAGAGAGAGGGAGCGCGTGTTAGCCCAGAGAAGGCTAATTAGCAGAAGACATCTTAAGCATGCAATCAAACTAATGTATAGTGTTTGTACTCCGAATGTGGATTTGTGTATGTGTGTGTGAAGTGTGTGCAATTGTGTGCAGTTCTGTATGTGTGTGTGTGTGTGTGTGTGTGTGTGTGTGTTTGTGTGTGTGTGTGTGTGTGTGTGTGTTAGTCTTTCCGTGTTGATGTTTCATTCCAAGGTCATTTCTCAGTGGTCAAGTCTTATCGTGCCAAAATTTTTAAACCACAGACACAAAGAGTCCACTGCCCAAGACATTCAGGGCACAAAACAACCAATTTATTTCAATCCAAACCACAAATTAATTCCTGTGTGACCCACATGTCTGTTTTGCCGAATAGTCAGTGGGTGTTTTTATTTTTTATTTTTTTTAACATGCAACTTCATACTACATTGTTGCAAGATTCCAAATGAGCTCTGGTTTTTTTTTTTGTTTTGTTTTTTTCGCTTCTGGTTTTAATCAGCCAATTTTCTGCCAAAAACCTAGTTCTAGTTCAGCGCTTATGTCAAGACCTATTTTCTGGCTTATACAGTAAAATGGAAGTTGCCTCATTGTCTCTTAAATTACAGTTTAGTAAAACACAATGTGTCTATAACATATGGAGTAAATAACTGCAAGCTAAGCCATTAATAGATCTGTATTTGGGGGAACAGTCCTCATAAACCATCTTGGCTCATTTTCCTACTCTTAAAGACACAAGCTACTGTACCATGCAGCAAGACTCTTTTGAAAGAAAGTCTTGATGTAATTCATTTGCAATTTGTTTAACCCTAACTGATGCAATATGTATCTTCTTATTTCTTAAACTATCATGTTTGAAGATATATCCCATGGCTGTGGAAAAGGAGTTACTGTGTTTCACTGTGTTGAATCTGTTGAACCGTTTACTTCACAGAAGAACTGTGGTTAGAAAAATAAAAACTTTATCGACTGATAGATAACTTAAACACATGGCGAAGTGGCATCACAGGACTAGATCCTGGATTAGGACTAATGAGTCCATCAGAGTGACAACCCATGTTAGATGTTTTGGAGATGAAGTCAGAGAGGCCGAATTGAGGTGGTGTGGACATGTTCAGATGAGATTGTAAATACAATATATATTGGTAAACGGATGCTGAGGTTGGAACTGCCAGGCAGAAGGTCTAGAGGAAGAACAAAGAAAAGGTTTATGGATACAGGAGACTAGACATAAAGTTAGTTGGAGTGAGAGAAGAAGATGCAAAGGCTTTGCCGATGACCTGAATGTACTGAATGGCCGCGTTATCACGACTATGTTTTTCCTTCCCTGATAGCATGGCCTTATTCCAGGACAAAAATGCCGGGATTCACCATGCTTGAATTGCAAAACAGTGATTCTAGGATCATGAGGAAGGAATCATTTTCATACATGAAAAGGACACCATCGAAAGCCTTTGGGATGTGCTGGCGAAGACTTAGTTAAACTCTTTTTTTGTGGGTGGGGGGTGGACAGTGAGGGCAGGCAGTGTAGATCCCTATACTCACTTTATAGCACTGTAGAAACTATACTCACTTTATAGAACTTTGACCTGTGGTGAGCAGTGTTGGGGGACGTTACTCTTAAAGTAACTAATTACATTACAAAATTACTGTCATTAAAAAGTAATCAGCTACATTACAGCGTTACTTTCTGATAAAAGTAACTAGTTAGAGTACTTTTCCATTGCAGAAAATGAAAACTCCTTTGTGATTCCTCATGCATGTTGTTTTAGGCAATACCTTAATAATTATTCTACCATCATCACTCAAGTTGGCCCATAATCTGTTAACTACTAATACCCCTATCTCACCTACGCAGTTTCGCGCGGTGGCCGTAAGTACGATTCATCATGATTCACCGCTAGTTTTGGCGCTGTGATTAGGTTTCCATCTTTCCTCATGTCGGTCCTCGCGAAAGCTCGCAGACCTTGCAGAACTTCAAGTGGTCACTCACGGCGGCTTACGGTGCCTAACACCGCTTTTCATCGCGAGTCAAACTGCAAAGGTGAGGTAGGGGTATAACAGCAGGAATAACACGGGGGGGCGGGTTATCGGGGACGGGGCTTGTAGGACGACTTTCACATACACATACTAACAGAAGCACTGCTGCTCACGGATTACATAAATTGTCTGAATAACAGATTACATTTTTGAAAATATAACTAAATAACCGAGTACTTAAATGGTGGACCTAACGCGTTAGATTACTTGTCACATCAAAAAGTAATCCAAGTTACTTTGTAACGCGTTACACGCAACACTGCTGATGAAATTGTCATTCATTCTTCCTTTTCGTTTTAACTCTTTTGCCCGCAAATAATGTTGCTAATGTCAAAACCGTAATTGTGCTAGGAAGGATGATTGTACATTGTGAACACAGACAAGTGGAGTGATGCACACAATAAAATGTCTTAGTTTAGTACTCTCGGAAAGCCATTTGACCAACCAGATTAGTAGACTGGCACTAACTTTTGTATAAATTGCAACTTGGTTAATATCCAAACATTCAAGAACAAAATTACATTAATTAAGTACACTTTTCAGGGGTTCATAGATAGCTAAGGGCTTAGTTTAGCTTCTGTAAAAGGTCCTACAACCTAAATGTAATGTCCCTTTAAAACAAGTACTTGTATATAACAGACCCTAAGGACTACAGTTGTACCTTTCAGGAGACACCTTACCTTTTTCTGAAGAATCTATTAATTAATTTATCTTCTATACCGCTTTATCCTGTGTACAGGGTCGAGGGGGCATGAAGCCTGTCCCAGGAGACCCAGGAAATGAGGCAAGGTACACCTTGGACAGGGTGCCAATACATCACAGGCCACACACACATACACACACACACACGCACACACACACTCACACACACAAATACACAGGCAGTTTGGGAACACCAATTAACTTAATCTGCAGGTATTTGGACTGTGGAAGAAAACCCACCAAGCATGAGGCGGGAATCGGGAACAAATCAGGACCCTGGAGGTGCGAGGGCACAGTGCTAAACATTACACCACTGAGCCACTTCTGAGGAATCTTTCAAATAAGACATGCTGCTTTATGTTAAACTGATGTATATATACAGTATGTTGCATGGTCCTGTGTAAAAGGCTTGAGCAACCCCTCATTTCTTCATTTTTTTTTAACGAGTCAGACTTTGTTGTATTTAATGGAATCTTGAGAAATAGTCCTTTAGCCTTCGTGAAAGACTTTTTTGTCTTATTTTTGGCATGTTTTTGGCCCTCTAATTTTTAGTCCGGTCCCTGCACCTGACCTGTTTCAGAGGACAGTGTTCATTTGTTATGCCACACAGTGACCTATGAATCATTCAAGCATTTAAAAAAATCACCTAACCAAAGGCAGCACCATTACCAAGCCTTGTTCCCTGATATTGACTCATGCTTTTCTGCTTTACTCTCCTTGCCTTGCCTAGTTTATGATTTTTGATGATTGCCTGACCTTTGCCTGCACCCTGACTACAATTCTGGTTCATGTTTTTGCCAAGGTTAATAAAGTTCAGTTGAGCCAAGCTTGGTATCTGAAGTTGACTTATTTAGCATTGCATTAGACCTACAGTGGTAATGGAGATAACAATTACGCCTTTTTTTCATGACATGCTGTAAAGTATAATTCCATTATTTTCTTGTAACAATAGTAAAACTAAACAGCCAGTAGACATGTCAATGCTAGTTGACTCTATTTTCTGGGGGAATTATACAGTATGATTTTTTCCCCCCCGGAGTATTTCTTTATTGTGCATAAGTGGTGACAACCTAACCTACAGTATACACAGCAAATTCCTCAATGTTGAATTAATATTTAGACTGTAGAATTAACACCGAGCAGGGTTTATATGACTCCGGTTGGTTTAAAGCATTAAATCAATGCTGGGGATTTTACTGTGTTTGCATGGCCTACACCAAGCAAGCATGTCATGTAATAAGCCAGAAGGTGGCATGGTGGTGCAGTGGGTAGATGTCACTTCATATCTCCAGGGTCCCTGGTTCGAAAGTAGACCTGAAAGTGGTTACATTCTCTGTGAAATTCATGTGTATTTTTTCCTGTTTTTTTTTTAGCTCTCATTAACTAACTTCCTCTTAAATAGGTGGCAAGTTCGTGCACGCAAGTGTGTGGTTGACTTGAAACTGTTGCAAATTAATTTACATTGCAGTCAATAATGGAACACTAGTTTGTGATTGTGTCGTGTTTTAATCATGTAACAATGTTGTGACTTTGTGGTCACGTTAGTTTGCACGTTGTCCCAGTGCTAGGCGTGTTTCCTCTGGGTAATCTGGTTTCTTCCCACAGTCCAAAGACATGCACATTAGGCTAATTGGCGTTCCCAAATTGCCTGTAGTGTGTGAAAGATAGTGTGAGTGTGTGTATTGTGTGTGCCCTGCGATGGATTGGCACCCTGTCCAGGGTGTACCATACCTCGCGCCCTATGTTTCCTAGGATTGGCTCCAGGCCCCCTGTGACCCTGTATCTATATAAATAAAAGAAAGTTTTTGTCTGTACATTGGTTAGAACTCGCTCTTTCAATGATATCTTTACGATTCATACATTGGAGGACCCAAAACCAGTCTCACAAAATTTGTCTGTATGCACTGAGGAAAATACAGGAGGCAGAGTTGGAGGTAAGAGAGATGAAGATGTTGAAGTGACAAGGATGGATAGGATCAAGAATAATTTCATCAGAAGGACAACCAATGTCGGATGTTTTGGATAAAGTCATAGCGGTCAGATTGGATGTTTTGGATAAAGTCATAGTGGCCAGATTTAGGTGGTTTGTACATGTTCAGAGGAGAGATTGTGAGCATATTGGTAAAAGGATGCTGAGGTTGGAACTGGCAGGAGGTCTAAAGGAAGACCAAAGAGTACATTTACAGATGCAGTGAGAAAGAAAATGAAGTTAGTTGGGGTGAGAGGAGAAGAGGATGCAGAGTTAGACTCACTGTCTGTCTGCATGTCTGTCCAGACAGATTTTTGTCACAGAATCACACAAAACTGGCTGGACAGAATTTAATGAAACTTTGCCAGTCCTTAAGTATTTGCCTGAAGTTAAACCAACGCCATAAATGAAATCAAAATGTTGAGAAGAAGTGAAGTTATGAGCAGTTATGCACCAGATTATAAACCCCAAGTTTTGACAGGCTACTGCGCATGCGTCAAACTGTGGGCGCATCTTAAATCGACTGAACAGAATTTTGTAGTACTTGATGAGTACAACTTAATGTAAACAAGGCGTTAGATACTCAACATTGCAAAATGTCATATCTTTGTATTAATAAGTTAACCAGAGAGTTCTGTTGTACAGAAAGACAGGCAGGCATGTAGATGGGCATTAACTTAGTAATAATAATAATAATAATAATAATAATAATAATAATATCTCGATTACATTAAAGCTGATCAGCTTATTTCTAGCGTTAACCTTTAAACTGTTTCTACAAACTCTTTTCCCGTCAACGACGGGTACTACCGCCAGTACGGGATAAAGCGGTATAGGCGATGAGACGATGCGGTTAGTCATATTCCGTGGGTCCCAAACTCCACAATGGGAGGAGACAGACAGACAGCGCGCGCGCGCTCTTTCACCGAGGACCGTTTGGACGCTCGCGCAGTCACTCGCGCGCGCCTCTCCTTCCTGTCTGCGTTCCGCGCGCTCCTCAATCACATAACGGTCGGAGCGCGAGAGCTCGAACACCACCCTCTACCGGAGAGAAAGAGAGAGAGAGAGAGAGAGAGGGAGAGAGAGAAGGAAGCAGAGAGAGGGAGAGAGTCTAACCGCTCCTCTTGGAAGAGAAGAGACCTGAGAGAAGTCAGAGCGACTCCGGGAGAAGGAGACTGAAAGGGGGGGAAAGACGGTCCGAGGTGCCGACTCCTAAAGAAGACGGACGTTTGCGCACAGTTTGGCGTTGTTACCTCACGGCCGCGGGGGTCGACACACGCCTGAGACAAACTGAGGACATGGATAAAGTTTTAACTTGGCTCGTCACCGCGGTCGGGCTCCTGGTGTCGGCGCGCGGACAGGTGTACAAAGGTAGGACTAAGTCTAACCGTTTTTCTAAATCCGTTTAATTTAGTGTGAGAAAGTGTGCGCGCGCGCTTTCCTGGAGGGACCGTTATCTCCGAAACGTCTCTCAGAAACTTAAAGAGAGATGTGCTGGAAATATTTAACGCAATTAATTGATAAAGCATGCCATCTCTAGCCCAATTATAGACTGTATATATATATATATATATATATATATATATATATATATATACACACACACACACGCGCGTACACATATACGCGCGCACGCGGCGGAACAGACGCGCGCGGGTTCCAGCTGTGCATTTATTCCTCACACAGTTTACGGTTAGTTTTGTTTCGAGCAGAGGAAGTTTCAGTGGATGTTGGAGCTCTGGAGCCGAGCTGCTGTAGACGTGGTGGTGCGGAAATTACAGGGTCCGAGACCTGATTTAGAAACGTTGTGGTAAAGCAAAAAAAAAAAAAAAGGTTTTATTTGAAAATCCTCTACAAGGAGTGCACGTTTGTCCTGAAGCGAGGTGTAGTGAACTGTAACTCTGTTTAAAGCACCTACCTATTTGTGCATCAAAAAACAAACACACACACACACACACTTTAGGAATGTCTAAGCGTGTTTTTATTTCTTTTACAAGAACTCATTAAGACAATAGGTGTTAATTGCACTCACGTATTCCATTTTATTGATGCTCCTCAACTCATTAAACATATTACTGCCGATCTGTTTATATCGAATAATCGATCCGAAGCATCGACTACTTAATGGTCGGAAGGAGCCCTCCGGCGGCACTGTGTTAGATTTTGATGAGCTTTCTTTTCCCAACATGTTTTATCCCCCCCTCTTCTCAGTTTTTCACAGCTCTGTGTGATAGTCTGGCAGTTGTGTCACCCTCAGCAGGGTTGCGATTAACAAGTGGCGCTTGACCTTAGCACTTCATCACTGCCACGCTCATTACGGTTATCAAGCCTATTATTAGAATTATTTTGCAAACTCTGAATTGAATAGATACCCTCTTGAAGGAAGTGTAGAACGGATAGGAGTTGTAGTGCTGCACTGTAGTAGCAAGAATAAATTGAAGGATTGAAGGAATGCCAGACAGAGAAGCTGTAATCAAAAGACATTATAGACTTCCCATGGCAAGCCGTCCTGCTCCAGCTAATGCACTGCATGTCATGGGCTACTGGAGGAAGGAAATTGATTAATGACCTTTGCACTTACATTGAGCCTGAAGAGACACAAAAGTGGCTAATTTATCTCATTTGACAAGATTGTTTGTTTCATACAGGCATCATGCACATCAGTGTATCCTCAGTCAGTCAGTCAGTCTGCGCTGCACATTTACTGATTTCCCTGAATGCCTCAGCTAATTACTACCCCTTTCATAAGGTTAAAATGTGCACATTAAACTGGCAAAAAAAAAAACTTAACTTGTTCAGTGTTAATATTTTTCCACTGTAGGAAATATTTTTCTATGAGCATGGTTAATATTCTCGAGCTGGAAACTTTTTATTTTTTTTTATTTTTGCCTGTTGCCATATTTAGTGAGTATTACTCACACCGCCACCTGTTCTGATGGTATTGATGAGCATATAAGAAATTTTCTGTCTGTCCCTCAGGAGGTACTGCATATGCCAAATGTAGGCTAGATTTCCTCTTTTGACAAATGTATCACTTTTATCAGCTACACCTGTTATCCCATGCATTTATTAGATGGAATGATAAAATATACAAAAAGACAGTGCATGAAGTAAAAATGTCTTATTTTAAGGAATGTCTGTAAATATCTGAAGTTTTGAAACCATAAGATTTTATTGCCAGTTCTGAAGTATCCGTTATCAGTTCCGTTATGTGCCTGAAGGGGGCAGCATGGCTCACTCAAATTTGCTGTGTAGGATTAAAAAGCTGGAACGATCCGTAGATCAGAAAACTTGAGTTTTTAATCTTATTAAGATATTAAATCGGATATAATCCATTAATTGAAATAGATATTTATTAAAAATTATTATTTATCATCGAAACCATTAGAAGATAAAACAGTTTTGTGTCAAGTCATTCAGTGGCTGTTCATGCTGGAGATCAACAGTTAATGCATTACTTGTTGGTTGGACTAGGAAGGTGTGGGAAAAAAGCCTACATCATAAAAAAGGTACCAGTAATAATTTAAAAGGGGGTTATTCTTGACAAAGTATAAAAAGAAATATCTAGAAATAAAATAAACCAATAAAATAACCAAATTTTGTTTTCATAGGGGTGCATAAGTTTGTTATATTGTAAATAAGTGTTATAAATGTTATTTTTCTATTATAATTATTTTTATATTATACCCCACTTATTGCTACTTTTAAATGCAACAGCTGCATCCACTATATGCACTGGAGCATAAGAAACCCTGGAGAGTGTTAACTGAGAAATCATACTTTAGATGTACACCTTGTCTGCACTACTGGATTAATGTTAAACTTTCATGTAGCTACTGTTTGAAGTGATTCTATGCCAGCAGCTTGTGGCAAATTAACACAGTTTACAATAGCATGAGTTATATCGGTGCTGTAACCTTAGCGTGAACTGCAGTATTGGCAAAAAGTGTTAACACAATGTATTATAGTTCTCCCTGTGCAAAAAAAAAGGTGATTTCAATAATTAGTTCTAGCCTATCTCGGCTTTCTGTTAATTACTTGTGCTAATTAATAAATAACTAGTGAAGAACTGGCTATGTGACAATGGTATTCAGCTTCTGGAAGCATGGCCTGGGTCATGATCATCTCCAGAAATAAACCCAGTACAAACCAGTTGGACGATGGTGAAGCCCACGGTAGCAGTTAAGAAACCGTCCTCTGTACAGGATTTTCAGGAAGCAATCAAGCAGGCATGGATTGAGCTGTCTTTCCATCCAGATCAACAGGTTTTGAAAAATAAATCATGGTGACAGAATCAGGAATTTACAGGTATACGGACAACACCGCTAATAACATAGGACAGTGACAAGCTGGATTAGGACTGCATTAGTAACTCTGTTACACCATATTAGTTTGTGAGAATCGTACGCAGTATCACAAGTATCGGATTGTGACCAGAGTGTATTTTTTACACCCCATACTTATTCGTTTCAGTAAGTCTAACCAACCAGCTTGTGTGTACACAAATATTACATCATGGTACATACCACCTTTAGATAATTAGGTTTCTGGGCAACAGAAATGCAAGAGTCTGGGCAACAAAAACAGCTTTTACCTACAGAGTGTACTAGCTAATGGCTTTATGATTTGTCCACCCTGACGTATCTGACTTGTAAATAAGCAACTGGAGTTGCAAGCAGACTTTTTTTTTTTTTTGCGTGACTTCATTGATTACACTCAAATCAGTGTCATGAATCAGATGCAGAGCAGTTCAACATAAAATTTTAGATTTTTGTTTAGTATGCAACTTTGATGAATAAGGGCCATTGTGTGTGTTTGTGTGTGTGTGTGTGTGTGTGTGTGTGTATGTGTTTAAGCCAATGTAATGTTGTGAACCAAAAACATTTATGCTAAGTGATTTGTAAGAGTTTTCTCTCTTTGCCATCTTCGCTGATTAGCAGACTCTGGGCTTGTTCCAGATCATGTGTAAATATGTAATACTGGCACTTGGCAAGTTTATTCAGACTTTATGAGAACAAACAAGAAAAATAAAGTTCCAGCCTTCTGTGAGCGACTCTGACAGTGATTAAAGTGCAGATTGTACCCTTTAAATGGCATTAAATAATATATAGCACAGCTGTGATACTTCACACAGACACACACACACACACACACACACACACACAGTCAAACATTGCTGATAAAGGTAAGGTATTCATAAGCAAAGTAGGCTTGTATAGAAAAAGCCAAGTTGTTGCTGAGGTTGTTAACTTGCAGGAGGATCAACTGGACACTCGGTCAGGCTCGACAGCTCAGTGAGTGTATGGACAGCTCTGTGTGTACGTGGGTGTATTTGGACATACAGTACGTCTATGCGTGTGTGTGTTCTGGATTTTCTGATGACCAGGTCAGTCAGGTTTGTTTTCCATCTGAAGAAAACAACAGCAGGTAAAACTCATTTGCTCTAGTTGAGGCTATAAAACCAGCTCGTGTTTCCTCATGTGTGGTCCAATTTTTTTCTCCCTCTCTCTCTACTATATTGATGCGGTGATGGATTTCTGATTTTTCTGTTATACACTCTTTTTTTTTTTTTTTTTAATGAAGCACTTTTAAAAGTTACACTACTAGTATTACTGCTACTAGCAATTCACACAGTAAATAGTGTGTTAGCGTATCCCGAAAGGTCACAGCTCGGAGTGTACTAGCTGTGCGTGAATATGCGCAATGGACATTATGGAAATCAGCATTGTTCGAGCACCAGTGACCTATTCTGTGCAACCTATAAAGTAAAAATACACTTCATTATTTACACCTTGCTTGCTAGTACAGGTTTGGACCCAATTTTTCCTTCAGAACTGCATTAATCCTTTGTGGCATAGATTCAGCAAGTGGCTACAAACATTCCTTAGAGAAATTCCTTTTGGTCCATATTGATGCGATACTGTAGCATCATGCATGTCCCGTTGCACCACATCCCTAAGGTGCATTATATTGGATTGAGAACTAGTGACTGTGGGGCCGTACAGTACAGCGAACTCACTGTCATGTTCACGAAACCAGTCTGATATCAGCAATACTCAGGTATGCTGTGGCGTTTAAACAATGCTCAATTGGTACCAAGTGGCCCATGAATATATCGTACTGTATCCACCTCACCATAACACCACCAGCAGCCCGGACTGTTGATACAAGGCATGATGAATCCATGTTTTCATTTTCTGTATGCCAAGTTCTGACCCTACCATCTGAATGTGGCAGAAAAAATTGAAACTCCTCAGACCAGTCAATGTTTGTCCGTTCTTTTATTGTCCGGCGAATAGAATGAGAAGACTGGTGAATTGTAGCTCAGTTCCCTGATTATAGCTGACAGGACTGGCACCCGGTGTGGTCTTCTGCTGCTGTATCTCATCTGCTTCAAGGTTCGATGTGTCATGCGGTTGTAACGAGATGTGATATGAGTTACTGTTGCGTTTCTATAAGCTCAAACCAGTCTGGCCAACTTCTTTCATCAATAAGGCATTCTCACCCGGAGATCTGCCACTCACTGAGTATTTCCTCTTTTTCAGACCATTCTCTGTAAACCCTAGAGATGGTGGTGAGCGAAAATCCCAGTAGATCAGCAGTGTGAGAAATACTCAGACCAGGCTGTCCGGCACCAACAACCTTGGCTCGTTCAAAGTCACTCGAATCGCCTTTGTTGCTCAGTTTGAACTTCAGAACATCGTTTTGACCAGGTCTACATCCCTGAATGCACTGAGTTGCTGCCGTATGATTGGCTGATTAGATATTTGCATTAACGATTTGATTAACCTCCTAAATCAGTCCACATATAAGGATATAAAAAATCTGTTTAGTATATTCTGATAATCTAATTAAATTTAATTGTGAAAGCTGTATTGTAAAAACTCCTAGTCACAACAGTCTCATAATAGGAAAAAAAGAGATCTGGGTTTTCTTTGGGTTTCCCTGTACATGTGGGACATACAGTATTTTTAAGGAATAACGCGAAAGCAGGATGAGAAAGAGGAGCAGGAATAAGTAAAAGTCTCAGCATGCATTCTGTATGAAGTGGGCTGATTGAGAGTATCATCATGGTGGTTGACCAATGCTCTTGTCTCAGGGATGTAAATTGAGGAAAATGCTCAAGCATGTTCATTAAGGCTGGACGATTGAGAGGCTCAAAAAGGAATACTATTGTGTGTTTGATGTCTGAGTGAGTGATAAAAGTGCACCAAAATCAATGTCACCTAGGATAAGATGTGAAGTGCATAATGAGTTTATAGTGATTGTACATAGGGGAGTACTATCGGAGACAGTTAATAAAACACGGTGACGCTTTTTTTAGTGATTCAGTGGACATACATCACAAAACTGAATAACAAGCCCGCTGTATTACTAGAATGCTGTAAATCACTCTGAATGAGGGCATCTGCCAAATGTCATTATCATAAATATAAATGTAATATGTTGTATGTGGTTAATGTACTGTACTGTGGGGGTGAGTCTAAATAAATCATTGGTTTGTTTTCAGGTTTCAAACAGACTAAAGTCATAAAGTCAGTGTTTTTATTTTCATTTAATTTAAATTATTTTATGACACCTTTTTGTTCGTTAAGCGTGTTTTTTAGTAACGCAAACATCACGCCTAGATTGACATGCCTAAAAAGCCTTGACGCTTTTCCTATTTATTTATTTTTTTTATAAATTGCCTTGATGAGCTATAATTGTCATCACACCGTAAGCAGGAATGATGACTATCGAGGATCCGAATGCAGGGAACGGTTCCTACCGCTGAGATGGACTGTAAGTGGTCTGTTTGTGAAAAATAATGCATATCGCGAGCGATTCCCAGTGCAGTATGCAGTTTTGTAAGTGCTGGAGGGAAGCCAGGCCATACAGTTCAGGTGGAAAAAAAATTTCAGCAGCAGTGTAACAGGTGGCCATGGGAGGAAGCGAAAAATGTAAATAACTTAAGGTCATGGCGTCAAACTTGATGCACTTTCCAGTTATTTCCCAGCAAAGTATAAATTAACAGGGTTTATCAGTATAAATGGGTACAAAAATAAAATAAAACAACAACTTTGGACAGAAGAAAACAGTTAAAACCAGCTTCTCAGGACAGAAACCCAGGAGCACAGCAACACAGTAAGAAAGACAAGACTTGTTTGAATGTAGCCACACCAGCACAGAGCGGACCGAAGCACTGAGGGCTGAGGTTAGATCACTGAGATGCATCATTCAGTGTAATAGTCCAATTAAGTAGCTAATTAGATTAAAATTTAACTTGATGAAATGTGAAACAGTTTAAGCAATAGAGGGTGATATAGCAGTAGAGGTAAATCCAGCCTTGTAAAGAAGAGGAGCAGCGTAAAGTATGATTAATTAGTGGCAAACTATAGCAACAATGACCAGTATAGTAATAAAAAATATCCTGTGACAGTATAAAATAGTATGAAGGCCATTATGAGAGTAAAAACTACCTTTATTTCTCTTTGCAATCCCCTGCTATACTAATGCACTTATCCCAGCGTTTCACTAGTGCTTTGGTAGAAAGTTTTCTCAGTACACCAGAGCCATAACCAGACTGCCTGCTTCGCGTCTAAAACGCTGGCCTCCCAGGAACTCCTTTTATGGCCCAAACATGTGGAAATGGCTTGGAGCGAGGACAGGACTGTATGGGGGACTCCTGTAATCTGCAAGTGGTGTTGGTGAATGATGGTTTACACTTTTCACACAGACAGACGGGTCTCTTCTGCAAGTCGGCATCGAATCATCTGTCGCTTTCCAAGGCTCAGGTGTTCCACTCGCCAAATGTTCACAAGAACGACTGCAATCAGCAAGGATCGTCATTCATAGATGTACGGTCTGCAGTCCCAGTTTGACTTGAACGCCACTGGTAATACTAACAGCAACACTAATAATAGCTGCAAAACAAATAATAATTCCTTGACCGGCTGCTGACAAAAACAACAGCGTTCACTCACCTTGAAGCAGTTAATGGCATCCCAGCAGCTCTATCTCTATCGACCAGATTGTGTGGAATTAACAGGAACTCACATTCTTCTGGTCACAGACGTCCTGAACCAGCAAGACAATCATTATAAGAAAACCTGAGCCCAGTATGTGTTTTTGTTAAGCCTCCAATAGAAACTCTACTGAAAAGTCTGAAAGGAACAAGAGTTAAGGAACAAGCGTTTGAATTATTAATTTCTCCTTTTAATGTAAAAAAAATATATACACATAATCCAGCAAACTCAAAAAGGCGAAAGGCGACCAGTGTTATCGCCCTGATCCACCATGTCTGGAAACTTAACCCCAACTGTACTGTAGGACATTTTTTACTAAAATCTCCAGTTCATTCAAAGCCACTATTGTAGGTGCCATTCAAAAATTAATAATATCTGTGCTTTGAGTATGTGCTGAGATTTCATAATGATTCTCTGTTGCATAAGGTCTGATGACAATATGTGTCCTGTGTTCACATCTATGATCTTTGCTGTACCACCCAGGATTGCACATGAAGTCATGTGAAATACAGCAATGAAACAAATCAGAAAATCCATTTTGTACTGATATTAACTGGATACAAAAACGCAGATCACTACTGAGATGAATGCAAATTGTGATCAAAAATGAAATGTATTGGAAAATATTTATTTAGTCTCATCAGAGGAATTTTTAAGAATTACAACATTGCAGTTGTTAAAACGCTACATTACAGTAAAAAGTTTTATATTGAGAGTTTTGAGGGTGTTGCCATAACGTAAGTGGTTCAATTTAACCAAGGGATGAAAAAAAATAATAAAAATCCTCAGACCAAGAGTTGGCGATGGGAATCTCCAGGGACCACCTGGTACAATTTTATCAAGATACCGAGGTGCTGGTGCGATATTTGTTTGCGATTCTGTTAGTATCACGATTTTATAAATATCCTTATTCAATATTTATTTATGTTTATACATTTTAAGCAATCTTTGCTTATGATGCTATGCTGCCTGCCAATGTTTGAATAGGTTAGAGTGCAGACTGTATACAAAATATATACATTAAGAAATAATTAGCAAAATTGTTTTATAGTCACTGCTTTTTTATAGTCATCTCTAAGTAAGAGTTATTCACAAAGTTTCTCAAGCCTAAAAGTTGCCCCTAATAATGAAATTCTTAGAATTATGATATTTTTGTTAGGATTTCCCCTTAAACTTAGTGAAGATAAAAATAATTCCCAAAACATCTTCGACCTAAAAACAGCTCCTAAGGTAAAAATTGTTAAGAGTAGAGAGGAGGACCTTTAATAGGCTTAAGAGTTTCTATAGCAGAGGACAAAATGGCAGAAAGAAGAAATATTCTCCAAAAGTTAAAGCTAAAAGTAAACACTGCTCTTCTGTCCAGTTTGGTTTTCTTGTTGTTTTACTTCCTTCCATCTCTCTTGAATTGTTGGCTGCATACCATCCAAAAGTGCAACTTAAATAGACTCTCCTGCAATCATGTAAACTGGTAAAAGCTGAGCCAACCACACCTCTCACCAGGGTAAAGGTTTTTGTACTCAGAGTTGCTCTGAGACTCGAACTTCACGTAAAGGCATTGTAGAGACATGGTTCACATGCTGCTTTTTCTGCATTCCTTGCATTCACACCGCCTGGGTTTGTGCTGAGGGTATGACTAGCGATGCCATCTTGCCAGGCCGGAGCTCAAAGTCAGCACCTCTCCGCTTAGTTGAAGCGAATTCTGCTTTCTAGCAGGAAAAGATAAACAGCGCTTCATTTAGAGCAGCCCAATAATTCAAAGCCTAGTGTTTTTTTTGTGTGTTTTTTTTTGTTTCTCCCCGCTTTACCTCACTCAGATGTGTTGTGTTTTAAACGGCTCAATGGTAACGGAGAGACAGCATAGAGCGATGATGAAGAGGCTCTCCTTCGGTGAGGCATTGAAGAATAAACTAAAATACCTAAAGACGACTTAAACAAACGATACAACAGCAAAAGTAATAAGAAGAATAAAATTGCTCTCAATGATTGATGACAGTATATAGCAGGAAAGCAGTTAATATAGAGCACTTTGTCTCACATTGATGTCAGACAATGAACGTGCAGTGCGCTGACGGATCCAAGGCTGGCCGTCTGCTGTCTGGCTCCTACAGTTCCTCATTTATTTACTGTGCTCACGTTTTATGTTCGCGAAGCATGATGCGTGTCCTCGGCCCAGCAACAATTACAGCATATTCCTTGAGAGATGCGTTTCCCAGGCGTATCTCATCACAGTTTTCCTTCTCAAAAAAGAAATCATGCGTTGTAAAACAAGAGTGTATCTGTCAGGGTTTTATCGCTGCTTTGTGCGTCTTGTAGTCCAAACTACTGAAGCTGACTGTTGAAAGGAATGAATCCAATGAAGATATACGTGTGCGTACGCCTCTAAGCGAGTGTCATTTCATAATACCATGTTTTGGTTTGTTTTTATTTTGTGAAGAAGTAGCAGGCGGCACGGTGGCTTAGTGGTTAGCACTGTCGCCTTGTACCTCCAGGGTCTGGTTTCGATTCTCAGCCAGGTTCGATTCTCCCCCTCTGTGAGCATGTTCTCCCCGTTCTTGTTGGGTTTCCTCCGGGTTCTCAGGTTTTCTCCCACAGTCCAAAGACAAGCAGATTAGCCTGATTAGTGTTCCCAAATTACTCATAGTGTGTGAACGAGTGTATGTGTGTGCCCCGCCCCATGCCCTAAGCTTCCTTGGATAGGCTCCAGGCCCCCCAGGACTAAAGCGGTATCGATGATGATAAAATTTAGCATCATATGACACACGAACAAATTGTTACCATTGCTGTAATAACCATTGAGTGTATTAGCCTTTACCTTGGTGAGAGCTGGGATAAAACATGCTAATTCCTTTTAAAATACCAACCCAGTTCTTCCAATGTCTTTTATGCTTAAAGCAACCAATGATAGAGTCATAAAAACAGTTGTAATGAGCACCACAGTTAAAACCATTATAATGGAGCAATAGTATAACATCTCCTGTACAGATTAAATGAAGTAGCATAATAAAACCTAGCAGTAAAACAAGTATTTTATTGACACACACATTCCTACCCTGAGGGAAATTTTCTGTAGGCTCCAGTCCACCTCCTGGTTTGTTTTTAGGATGTGGGTGGAAACCAAAGAACCCCGAAGGAACCCACTCGAACACAGGGAGAGCATTCGAAACTTCACACAGATTGATCCCGAGCTCAGGATCGAACCAGGAACCCTGGAGGTGTACGAGGCGTCAACACCACCTGCTTCTCAACTGCGCAGCCTGTTTCAAAATTTGAATTTCATTTCATGTCTGGATTTTTTCCTTTGCTTCATATGTGATTTGGATCTTTGTGTCATCCTTCGGGGGACACAGTGGCTCAGAAGTTAGCACTGCTGCCTCACAACCTCTTTGTTGAGTGATCGAATCTCGCCTCAGGTCTGTGTGCCCGGAGCTTGTGTGCTCTCCCTGTGCTCCGTGGGTTTCCTCAGGGTGTTCGAGCTTCTACCACGGTCCAAAGACATGCAGGGCATGCTGATTGGTGTTTCCAAATTGCTCATGGTGTGTTAATGTGTGCGTGCTTGTGTCTTGCGAAGGGTTGGCTCATCCATGATGAAAGTTACCTTATATGAGGTCTAAATGTCATCGATTTTGTGTTTTCAATTGATATTAATTGTATGAACTGTAACTATTATATTATTAACTTGAGCGAACAATTGGAATTATTCACATGAATGACAGAATTCCTTAGCATTTGGTGCACCTTCTATTTTCTTTTTTAGACAGCATGCACTCAAGCTAAAACCTGCTTTGAAACCCAGTTTCAATGTAATCTCTTGAACTTCTACGAGCGATCAGTGAATACAGAATCCTTCACGTCTTAAAGTAACAACTGACGGTTAAGGTTTTTGTTGATGTTGTTGTTACTTAATTCACTAATGCCATATTATTTAATAGTTTTGAAAGAAATTCAGTATTGTTTTAGTTAATTAGTCACTAATGCCCTTCCTGACGCAGCCCTCCCATTTTATCCGGGCTTGGGACCGGCACTGCATCCAGTGGCTGAGGTTTGGGAATTGGGTGGGAATCGAACCCGGGGCCTCCCTGCATGCCGTCGCAAAAAAGACTGTTTTGAAAAGTTAGTTTGAAGCTGACACCCACTGGCCTTTTGTATGGCATTCTTATTTTTTAGACATTTTAATTTTGGAACGTGCCACAGCCAGATTTCATAAAGCTACACTTCGAACAATTAATGCTTGGACTGCCGCTATGGACTTTGTTAAAGAATCGACAACGTGATTAGTTTTATGTAAATTGAAGTCATGTGTGTAACACTGTTTATTTATTTATTTATTTATTTATTTAAGTATGTTTACATTTCTTTACTCTGTGATTCGCTTATTATTCATTTTGTCTGTCCCTCCCCCCTTATATTTTTTCCCAACTCTTGAAGCATTGCATTTGTTTGTTTTCATAATTGAATTTCTAATAAAAAGTTATTAACAAAAAAAAAAAAAAAAGCAGTTTATATACCTTCTGTATATTGCAATGTGTTGTTGTTTGTCTTTTGGCTGCTCCCGTCGAGGGGTCACCACAGCAGACTATCCGATCCGCACAGCAACTTGGCACAAGTTGCCCTTCCTGACGCAGCCCTCCCATTTTATCCGGGCTTGGGACCGGCACTGCATCCAGTGGCTGAGGTTTGGGAATTGGGTGGGAATCGAACCCGGGGCCTCCCTGCATGTCAGACGAGAAACCTACCACTGAGCCTTATATTGCAAAATAGTTGTCTATAAGGCTTCATGATGACTATGAGGCTTCGTGTAGTGCACACACCTTTTTGTGCACTAGTTCCGATAGCATTTTATCTCTCACTTTGTGATGACAGTAACGGCAACACCACGTCAGACTCGGATCCGAATTCAATTATGATGCCAATCAAGCTCAAATCAGTCTCGATGTGCTGAACCCACAACTCATGCAGAGGTCACGCCACATTAAATTATGCACACTGGACCTAATGTGAGCTGCCCAATGCTTAACGCACACACTATAGTGTGTGTGTGTGTGTGTGCGTGTGTGTGTGTGTGTGTGTGTGTGTGTAAGAGAGAGAGAGCGAGAGAGAGAGAGAGAGAGAGAGAGAGAGAGAGAGATGGATGATGTTTGCAGGGTGATGTAGGCACGTGGTAATTGGCCTTGAGATGTGACTGTGTGAAAGGATGCTGGACAAACAGATACACTGTAATTATCCTCAGCCCCTTGTTCAAATGAAGAGGGCAAACACTAATGAATCTCACACACACAGACACCAAGTCTGCTTAATGAAGAGCAAGAAAGAGAGAGAGTGGGAGCAAAAAAAAAGAAAAAAAAGAGGACATTAGTGGTAAATAAGATGAAGTAAATAAGAAGAGAGTCAGAGTCCTGGGGAAAAAATGTACAGTACACACCACAAGTGGAAAAACAGGATTAGAAAGAAAATGAGGAAGGGAGGCTAAGAAGGAGAGATTTATGAGCAGTGCTTGAGTAATTTATACTCTGCTCTCATCCTTGTATCAAAAAAATATATAAAAAATGAAGTAAGAAAATTTGGTGAAGGAGAAAAATATGAACATATGCAACAAATGGAGTTCAGTAATGGCTGCAGCTTTGTAGGGGTCCAAGCACTCAGCATGAAATAATGCTAATTAAAGCTCAAGGGCCTCTTTTCTGTCTAATGAGGAGCACAGGAGTTTGGAAGAGAGTCTGTGCAACCAGGAAGAAATATGGCATGTTTTTTTTTTCCAACACAAACAAACATACATGTTTTCATGAGTAACCCCTGACCCCTATCCCTCACTCGGAGTTTATCTGCACAATGCCAAACTGGCAGAGTCTCAACGAGTTCTCCATTCACTGGCTCGAAGTTAACATGTTGCTGCGTCCTTTTGGGAGAAAGGTGCGAACGAGCTGGAACACAAATCACCCTTCATCCTGCTTTATTATCCGATTTGATTTTGTTTTCTTTCGCTTCAGCCATTATGCCTTTTTTTTTTTTTTTTTTTCCATCCAACGCTCATTAATGAGCATGGCTGTGGTGTGGGCTGCTGGGTAATTGAAACAGCGGATGCTTAGCGCGCCGACGGGAACGGCGAGGAGTTTTTTCATGGCACTTCACGAGCGCTGAAACGCCGCAAACGAGCAGAACGAGCGAGACGACGTTGCCGGAGAAGTTTGGCGCACGGAGGAGTGCTAGCGTTTGAAGAGTGACCTCCACTGTGCGAGTGTGTGCTCACATCTCGCCAGCTTGGAGAGATCACTTCTGTCTGCCAAGGAACTGTCTTCTATATTCTCTCTTATCCCACTCCACCCTCTCTCTATACTTCCCATACTGTAACTGTTTCTCCTTCTTCTTGAATGTCCATCTTTCTTCATGATTTTTCTCCGAATATCCTTCTATTTATCAGTCACATTCGATGCAGTAGACATTTTGGCACATACCAACGTTGTTACAGCTTTGCCAGCGTGTCATTGGAATGGCTTGTGATTGATATTCAGGGTCACCAAAAAAATCTAATGTTTACAAAAAAAGATCTAGTTAAAAATGTTAAATGAAAATTTAGTTAAAAGAAATTGCAGTTGCGTGGGAACGAGAAAAAAAAACAAGTAGAAAATCCGCCCACGAAAAAGTGTGTATAAAGTACAGTAGGCATACTTGATGCTTGATACTTAGTTATAAGTTATACTATACTTATACAGAAACAAAACACAATGAAAAGCCTATAAAGAATTGACTTAAAAAACACAATAGATACAGTAAAGCTACAATAGTGTAATAGAGTTCCACTGAGCCACCTTTCATTCGTTCATATTAAACTAATTTTTTTAAAATGTATATTAAATTAAAGAAATGAGAAGAAACATTTTCAAAATGCCTAAAGATGCAATTGAATAATGTGTTGTTTATGTAACAACCGCTGCAGCAACCTCATTTCCCCTCTCGTCTTGTCAGTATACTCATCACTAGGCCTCATCATCTGCACCTGTTTCTCACCGGTTCATGTCTTAAGATTTTTTAAAATTATTTTTTAATGATTTTTAATGACTGAATGATTCACCATGATTCAGATGGTGTTTTTGGTTCTCATTTTCAGTCCAGTTCCTGTACCTGACCAGTTTCAGATGAATGTTTTTTTGTTCGCTAAGCCACACCGTGACCTGTGAATCATAAAAACCATCTACCTTAAGGTACCAGTGAGAAACGTGCAGATGATGACAGACGATCAGACTGTTGATTAGTTTACTGGTGATGCTGAAGAGGGAAAAAGAGGTTGGTGATGAGGTTGTTACAGTTGTAAAAAAATAAACAAAAAAAAACTATTTGTAAATTATATGTTTAAACAACTGTACTCATTTCTTTAATTTAATCTACATCATTTCATTTAATATGAAAAAATTAGCACTGGCTGAAGACTTAATCACAGTATTGTAATTTCAAATTGTGACCATGTACCATTTCCATCCCTCTAGAGTGTGTAAATGAGTCTCACTCAAAGTGTATCTGTCTTTTCCTATCCTCTGTCTGCTTCGTGTGTTCTTGCCCTGACTACTCTTTTTGAACTTAATATCTTCTCTTGACCATCCCACTGTGTCCTTTTTCTTTTTTTCCTCTCTCTCTCTCTCTCTCTCTCTCTCTCTCTCTCTCTCCTTTCCTTTTGTTCTCTTTCTCTCAGTCCCAATCAGCATCGCTTTTTTCCGATGACAGGTGAAGACAGGCCCCTCCCGCCCCGTCTCTCCCTCCCCACCTCCCTCGCTCACTTTATGAATATAACCACAGGCCAAATCTTCCATTAGTGTCAGAGAGCATCTGCGTTAGCCACATTAGCACTCGTCTCCTGGTGATTAATGCATTAGAGCACACGTTAGTAGGTCACATTAGTGTTGGCCTTTCCTCCCCACCATCGCCCCCATGTGTGTGTTTGTGGGCGTATCGATGAGGCTTCATGTCAATAACGAGAGAGCGGGAATGAGGTCATCAGTCGGGTGGGTTGGATGAAGTCACACCACAGCAGCAGCCACCTGATCGATACAAGCAACCGCTTTAACCATACAATAGCCGCAGTATTGGTCTCTTCGCGAGGCTTTCGGGGAATATTTTAGCCATGAGAATGATTTATTTACTATTTAACAAGATTTATTTTTATTTATACTGACACGGCTTTAATACGTCCATTTCACCACATACAATACATCTGAAATGAGAAGAAGTATAACAGACTCTGATGGATTACAGTAGAGGCTTTGACCATCTTTAACTTTCGTGCTTTGGGTTAATGCAGAGTAAATTTAACTGATGTCTCAAAGCGGCACTAACCACAGGTCATGTATAAATTCCATTCCGTTCCGATCCTCCGTACTCACATTTCTGGTGTCTTTACTCAGTTCAGTACTTTTTATACAGTACAAGCTGCATCGCATCATGTTCAGGGTGTAAAGCACCGAGAAGTGGCAGGAAGAAGATGAGTGCAATTCACCTTGTTACAGTAAAGAGAAATCTCTGTTTCACTCTCGCCGGCACGCTGCTCTAATAGCCATCAAACACCAAGCCGGGCCGAGGAGGATCCGCAGGGAGGAATTGCTCTGATAGTCCATCTGATACAGTAAACATGAGAAATGCTCTTGAGAACGAAAGCTGGTGCGTTTTCGTCTCTCTCTCTCTCTCTCTCTCTCTCTCTCTCTTCTTCTCTTGTTCTCTCTTGTTCTGTGTTCTGTGCTGTTCACTCTTGCACTTGCTGCCTACTTCTTTCTCACTCTTTTGCTATCCTTCTCTCGCTATATTTAGTTCACTTCAACTCATTTTCTACTCTGTAAACAAGTTCTTAATTTAATTAATTAGAGATGTGGAAAAATCGATCCAGTTAGGTATCCTGATTCTTTTTGTCTATCACGTCATGTATGACTATAATTCATTTTTAATTAATCTATGTTTGCATTTGAGGTGTGAAAATGCCACTCCTCTATAGTCCTACACATTCACAGACTGCCAGGCAGCACAACATCCTGTGTGGTGGGAGTGAATTATTAGCTAATTTTGTTTAGAATAATAACAAAACTTTATATTTCTAAAATCTTATGTGGTTCCATCACAATCTCACACCTGGGTGTCCTCAAGAATTAACCTAGTTATCCAACCAAGGCTAGGTAGATTCCGCGTATGTCCAACAGAACAACAAACCAGAGGCATCAAATACCTAAACTGATTTCATATACAGTGGTATGAATTTTATCCGCTTCAGAGGCGAGGTCTTTTTTTCCAACACAAAATTCGAATTGCGAAACTTTTTTTCCCATAATAGATAATAATCCATTCCAGCCACCCAAAAATATTACCAATTTCCAACACTATAATCATATTTTTGCATATTAAAGCAATCAAAAAATTCAGAAAAGACATGTTAATGAAGTGAAATATCAAATAAATAAACATTAAACCTTACTTAACCTAAATTTATGATTCCTCTTGGCACCGGCTGCTTTCAAAACGAAGCTGAAAAGAAACTAAAAAACGTTTCGTTTTGTTCTTGCTACCCACAGTCCTTCTTGGACTGAATATTGCACAAAATGCAAAAATGTATTTTTTCATTGACGCAAACAAGTTTCGCACCGCTCCCGAACGTACAGTATGCGCAACCTTCAATTGTTTGTGTGAAAATGCTTCGCTATTTAAAAACTTTTTTTTTTTGCAAATTTCTTGCAAAATTTCAGTTTTTTAAGGCAAAAATTCTTAAAGCAGGGCCGTCTGTATGCCTCAATGTGATCTAGGCATGTCGATGGCATGGTGCTGTTGTGGTCAACACTGTGGACTCACACCTGCAGGGTCAAGGGTTCGATTCCTGCCTTGTGTCTGTGTGCCTCTCATGCTCTCCCTGTGCTTGGTGGGTTTCCTCCGGGTACCCCGGTTTCTTTCCAGCTTCTGAGATTTTGTCGCCCCATGGGACCGTGTACAGAACAAGCGGTATAGAAGTTAAATTTATGACTCTATGCAAGTTTCTGTTACACGCTGTGCTGGCAATTACACGGCCTAAAATCCCTGGAGTTTAACCACCTTAAACAGGATTTTAGGGCTTTTGTTTTCTGAACTTCCCACCAGTAGAACACACCAGGTCAGAGTTTGCTTAAGTGCTTTGCCTTGTTTAATAGATCAACTTTTATAACGGGTCGTGATTCACACCACTCTACAACAATAAAATTATAGACAGCATCGCTATGGTTCACCGACCCCACTTGGACTTTGCAAAAGAGTACAAGAGCATTTGACTAAATATACACCACAAGTTATAATGATGTGATATAATAATGTGTGCTGTTTTTTTCTCTCCATTTCTCAGTCTGATGCTCTGCTTTGTTTCATCCACAGAAGTGAAGCAGCATGGGTCTATAGTGTGGCATATGAGACGTGGTTGTGCGTGCGTGCGTGCGTGTGTGTGTGTGTGTGGTTTCAGTCAGAGCTTTGTTAATTGTAGTGTTGTTCAGTGGGGAGTCTTGTTTGTGTGAGAGAATGTGATAAGAGAAAAGGAGTGATAGTTACGGTGAACGTGTGTGTGTGTGTGTGTGTGTGTGTGTGTGTGTGTGTGTGAAGAGTCACAATGCTCTTCTCTGCACAAATGTTGGTGAAAGGAGAATGAATGACCTCTTTATCAGGCAAACCTGCTCGGAATGTATTAACCATGAAAACCTGCTGCACTGCATCTCAATCAGACTCTCTCTCTCTCTCTCTCTCTCTCTCCCTCTTTCTCTCTCTCTCCCTGTAATTCTCTCCATACAAGAGAAATGAAATCAGGAAGGTTCATTGGCAGAGCTGTCGAAAAACACAACCTGACCAAAGCACTGAGTGATAGCGAGCTGATGGAGAAACAGACAGTGAGCTGAATGAAGCAAACTGCTCCATCACACGTCACAGTAATCCTCTTCATATCAGCAGCGGACTGTAGCACTACAGTAATGATACGACAGATCCTCATCATCTCTCATCCAATCAGTGCTGTGCGTGTCTGCGTGTCTGTATGTCTGTGTGTCATACAAACTGCCTCAGGCTATGACTGTTACCTCTCTCTCTCTCTCTCTCTGTTTGTCTTTCCATCCTCTTACAATCATGTCTTACATATTGTACTAATTATTCCATTCCATTTTGTTCAATTCTGTTGTTCCTGTATATTCTCACTGGCGGAGACCTGGAGCCTATCCCAGGAGGCTTAGGGCACGAGGCAGGGTACACCCTGGACAGGGTGCCAATCCATCGTAGGGCACACACACACACACACACACACACACACACACACACTACAGGCAATTTAGGAATGCCAGTCAACCTAACCTACATGTCTTTGGACTGTGGTTGGACGGGGAGAACATGCAAACTCCATGCACACAGAGACGGGGATCGAACCCGGACCCTGGAGGTGCAAGGCGACAGTGCTAACCACTATACCACTGTGCCGCCCCTGTATATTCTATTCTATTCTATTCTATTCTATTCTAGAATATAGATACTACATCTATTTGATTCTATTCTATGCTACTTCTTTTCTATTCTACTTCTATTCTATTCTGTGCTACTTCTGTTATATTCTAGTCTGTTCTATTCTACTGTATTCTATGCTGCTTCTATTTAATTTCTATTCTATTCTATGCTACTTCTATCCTATGCTACTTCTATTCTTTCCTAAATCTTTTCTATTTCTATTCTATGCTACTTCTTTTCTATTCCATGCTACTTCTATTCTATTCTAGTATGTTCTATTTTATTCTATTCTATTCTATGCTACCTCTATAATATTCTAGTCCATTCTATTCTCTGCTACTTCTATCATGTTCTATTCTACTCTCTTTCACTCATTCTCTATACCACTGATCCTGTACGGAGTCACAGGGGGCCTGGAGCCTATCCATAGTGACTCTGGGCACAAGGAGGCATACACTCTGGATAGGGTTCCAGTCCATCACAGCTATTCTATTCTATTCCATTCAATTCTATTATGCTATTCAATTTTGCTGTATTCTATTCTATTCTATTCTTTGCAACTCTGTTTTGTTTTTTCTTTTAATAATCTTTCCATTTTATTTTATTCTGTTCACTCATCTATACTATTTTATTTTATTTGCTCAGTTTTTTTTCTGCTTGATTCCTTTTTTTATTTTATGTTATTTTTTTGACCAATTGTACTGTATTCTGTTCATTTTTTTTGTCTTTTGTCATAATCCATTATCTTTTATTCAATTTAAGTCCATTCTGTTCTTTTATTGTCTGTTCTGCTTCTTTTTTTATCTAAACTTTTCTTCCATCTCCTGTTGTATTCTATTACTTTCTGTTCTATTTATTCAATATTATTATTTTTTTAATTTTCACTAATTTTCCATTTCAATTTCTATTCTATTCTATTCTATTTTATTCTATTCTATTCTATTCTATTCTTTTTTCCCCTAATCCATCTGTTTCCTTTTCCTGCCACACTTAATCACTGTGCTTTCCTTTACACAGTAGGAACGTCTCAGCGTGTATAGAGTGCTGCTCTTACAGTATACGTACATACACACACACACACGCACAGGCACGCATGCGCACACACACACTGCCTTCATATGGATTAACACTCAGGTGATCTCCTCGCTCCTGCTTGTTACCTAACCACAGATCCCTGCTGCCCCATTAGGAGCTTAAGACATTCACAGCTGCCTGGATGGCAATCAAAGAAAAGCTGAAGAAAACAAAATGCACTGAGGAAACACACACACACACACACACACAGACTGAAGCCCCCCTTGAATTAGTAATAACAGTGTGCCTGTCGCTTTAGAAATTACAGGGCTGAAGAATCTCAGCATCGAGGCTCAAAGTTCAGGATCCGCACCGCCTGCATCGGAAACATGCTGAAAGCGCATGCTTTGGTCCGCGATGCACTCGATGATGAAAACCGACGGCCTCAAAATCCGACACGGTAATAACAACAGTGATAACAGCTCGTGCCGATTCCCAGCTCACGCATTTGACGTGATGCGACAAGCAGTAATTTGTGCTACGGCGAACTGAGATCGGAGAAAAATATATTTAGCTAATGACAGTACAGTCACAGAGTTATTAGATAAAGAAGCACGCAGCTGGTCAAGCTCTAGCTCGAGCAGACCTTATTGGTTCAGACCCAAAACATCCATGCATGGCTCTCGACTTTCGGCTGTGAGCTTCATCATAAATAATATCAAGTGTTTATGCCTTTGCGTACTCACCTGTGACACAGAGGGTGTTTTGGATTGGAAAGTGTGTAGCCATTAATGTCAGACAGAGTGACAGGTGAAGCCGCCTGACCACTGAGATCTGAGATAGCTCACAAGCACAAACACACACACACACACACACACACACACACACAAACCCATTATGATTTGCACGTTCTCTTTTTCAGTAACCATGGTAACTTTTTTTTCTTTTTTTTTTCTTCTTCTTCTTTAGAAATAATACCAATTAGGATGTTTGTGTGTTTGTCTATGTTTGTGTAGGTGTGTGTGTGTGTGTGTGTGTGTGTTTGGAATCTGTTCTTAATTGGTGACACAAAGGCTAACGATTCTGAGAGATATTGAAACTGTCAACAGCCTCGGCTGTTCTTCAATGATTCTTCAAGGCAGATCAATTACATTCGGCTTAATCTATTCCAGTTTTAATGATTCCAGCACAATGCTGTTGCAGTTAATATCTAGACATTGAAAAAAAAAACATTTATTGGTTAAATGCCATAATAAAAACAACAATTAAAATAACAGTAGTTTTGGTGCACAGAAAATTATCCTGAAGCGTTGTCCTCGAAAAATATATAAATATATAATTTATAAAATGACAAGTGATACCGTTATTGTCTTGGCCTTGCACATCTATCTATATAAAATAATAATAATATTTTTTTTATTGTTTTTTGTTCAGCCTGTACTTTTATTATGCCAATTAGGCCCAACCTTCCATCCATGGCACTGAGATCACATGACCTGATACCTCATTATAACTTATAAATCTTTTCACGGAATCTCTCAAAGAAAACCTTCACTTGTTTGCGTTTCTAAGTATTCATTTGCATACTAGTTAATATTCATTAGCGCCTGCCAAATATGGACGTGTACACAGGCTGAGCCTTGTCTGTGTGCATTTATTTCAATGCTTATACAGCACAACGGATTTGCTATAGTGACTTTAGTTTGTTTGAACATACGTTCTTGAATACACGTATAATATGAATTTTGAGAACCACGTACGGTCTGTGTCGATCTTTAAAAATAAATCTGCACTGATGGAAATGTGTTAAACCAAGAGCATGGGAGTATTCCACTGACTGTGACTCTAACTCTAGTAAGAAAACCATCTTATTACACCGTATATTTTTTTGATAACAATAATAATAATAATAAAAACTAAAAGAAAAACACTAGAAGCAAAACAGAAAGCCATGGACCATCAATATCATCCACCGCAGTCTCAGTACTGGTGATACATTTTTCTGTTTTTCTAGTTTTCTCTCACTTTCTCACCCCTCCTACATAAAGGTTCATCATTCCAGCCTCCGCTGGTGACAGCAGCACTTTCTCTTCCTCCTTTATGCTCTTTGTGTTCTGTCCCACTCATCTGGCCGCCACCTTCTTCACCGAGACCTGTAACATGGCATTTTTCTCCAGCACACACGCACACACCACTCAGATACGGGATTGCTTTCACCCCTTCTATTATTACCGCGAGCACTCGGCCCGACCCGGTTACGGTGATTGCATAAATATTGAATGATAGGGAAGTGCACAGTAATGTGCTTTTGTTGCTTAAGAGTTTTATTTATGTATTTATTTCGCTGCACCGTATATGTGCCGTGAAGGCCTGGTGCCTTTTTGTGGGCTGTTATAGAATTAGGTACCTGATCCAACCTCTCCTAGTGCAAAAAAAAGCAGGGAGGTTTTTTTCTTTTTTCTTTTTTCTTCTTCTTTTCTCGCTGAGGAAGGCAGAAAATAAATAATCTCCGCTGCATATGGCTGTGAATATCGGCCTATTTACAGACCATACATAATGGTGTTCTGGGACTCAAAAGGAAGGCAGGGATGGGACGTTTATTTCTCATGAAGATAAAACGCTTTATCTTCCGCTTTGGCCTATTTCTACTATCCCTTTTACACACTCTCACTTTCCCTCACACACACACAGAAGCGGAAAGCACACCCAGTGGGGCTGCATGGAGGATGAATATACTTTCATGTCACTCACACAAACCTCTGAAGCCATTCTCCTTCTGCCTTGACCCATCTGGGGAAAGTCTCTCGGTTCCTTTCTTTCCACTCTTCATGTCTTTGCATGGCCTTCAGGTTAACATGATTAGCTCCAGAGGTGGAAGGTACATATACATATACATATACTTCGTTACTGTACTTGGGTATATATTATACTTATATACTTAAGTATATACTTTAGTTTATATCCATATTTCATGGATTTGTACTTTACTTGAGTAGTATTTTAGAAAATACTTTTTACTTTAACTCAACTAAATCCTACAAGAAATATCTATACTTTTACTTTTAATTTTATAGAATACTTTTTACTTTTACTTCACAAAATCCTACAAAAAATATCTGTACTTTTAATTTTAGAGAATACTTTTTACTTTTTCTCCACTAAATCCTACAAGAAATAATTTACTTATACTTTTAATTTTATAGAATACTTTTTACTTTTACTCCACTAAATCCTACAAGAAATAATTTACTTATACTTTTACTTTTATAGAATACTTTTTACTTTTACTCCACTAAATCCTACAAGAAATAATTTACTTATACTTTTAATTTTATAGAATACTTTTTACTCTTACTCCACCAAATCCTACAAGAAATATCTGTTCCTTTACTTTGAATTTTATAGAATACTTTTTACTTTTACTCCACCAAATCCTACAAGAAATATCTGTTCCTTTACTTTGAATTTTATAGAATACTTTTTTACTTTTACTCCACTATATCCTACAAGAAATATCTGTACTTTTACTTAACTACATTATCGTAGTAAGGCGTTGCGTTACCTAACCACACTGGTGTATAGTATCTGAAGCAGGACTTTGTACAAATTACTGACTACTATGTGTGATTGCGTGACTTGCTTTTCATCAAGACAGCCAAATAATGGAACAGTTTCAAAATTAGGAGTGGAGCTGGCTACAGACAGCATATTCACAATTGTGAAGGAGAGTGAAAGGGAGAGAGAGAGATGTATTATGTAAAAGGGTAAGTAAATTTGAAGGTAATTACTTTTGTACTTTTACTCAAATACACATGAGTAAAACGTAGAAGAGGACTTCTACTTTTACTTGAATAATATTTGCCCTAGGTAACCTCTACTTTTACTCAAGTACAGGATTTGTGTACTTTGCCCACGTCTGGTTAGATCAGCATCTCCAGTGACGGCTAAATATCAGTGAGGATCCAGCACGATATGACCAGGTATCGAGAGAGAGAGAGAGAGAGAGAGAGAGATGGGTATGTTTAATATGAGAACTTTGCTCTGTCAGATGCTTTTAGTATGGTACCTGTCTTCTACCTCTTAGTTTGAGTGGTCATTGGTCAATTTAAGGATTTCAGCTGCACTCAAGAGTCAGGGAGAGCACAATCAGGTTGGAGTGAGAGAGAGAAGTGTTGGCGAATGAGTCAGACAGTAACGGATGGAGGACAGAAGTACGAAAATTCTCCCTGCCTTTTTTTTTTCTTTTATGTCCTGTCTCTCTTCAGCTGTCTTAGCTCTCTCTCAAATTAAGAGAAGGCTAAATAATTGAGTCATTAATTAGACGTTAGATGAAAACACAGGTGTGGTTTCACCACGTGACAATGACAATCTGCACCCAAAGACGAAATGCAAGTCAAATTAGCTTAGCTTTAATATGTTTTTCTCTGTTCATGTGCCTCGCTCGGGTCGTTCTCGGTTTCCCGCAGAAAAAATATCAACCCACTCTCAGGTGCTAGGCATCTCAAACGTCATTAAAGGCACAAATGGCAAAACCAAGATGGTTATTTTCCTTTAAAGATCCTTTTAAAAACTTCATCCTCTGGTGTTCAGAGTGACAGTGGTTGTGGAGTTTCGAAGATACACTCCGATATATTAAAAAAAGAATCATTTTCAAGTCACAGATATAAAAGAATGACATTTAATTAAGATTATGTGAAAAAATAAATTACTGGATATTTATAGCAAGTTTGTGTTTGTAGATCGCAGAGGTTGCTATGAATAATGTCCTTTTTTTTAATCACTGCTTGTTTTTCCTGATAGAATTGTATTTTTTTTTTACCTTTAGGACTTTAATATGTAATCGCAGGACCATTGATATCTCTCCAGAATGCTACCATGTTTTGTTTTTTTTTTCTTTTGCTCATCGCAACTTTTAACACAGATATTTCCCTGAAGCCCACATGAGAGTTGAGCTGAGCGTTGTGCTGCAGGCAGTGTGAATCATTAGGAGCTTAATGGACAGCAGAAAGCAACACTGCCACCCACTCTCCATGGACAAACTGTTTCTAACTGGCAGCTCCCAAAACTTTCAACTTATCATGACATTGCCTGGCATAAGGTGACATTTTTATTTTTTTTGCTCAGGTTTGGTTGCAACGCATGCTAGAGTGAGTTACAGCACAACGTGTGATGCAATTTCCCTTTTAAAACAAACAAACAAACAACAACAAAAAAATAAAGCGACACGATAATGAAGATGTTTAAGTACCGATACGGTTTCAAAATACATGAAAATCACCACGGTGTATTCAGGTTTGAATAGCGAGTTCCAAGAATAAGCGTTTTTAATTTTTTTTTTTATTATTTCTCTAGCATTGCAGCAGCAGATTGTGTTATGTTTGTCACAAACTAATCACAACATTGATTCAGTAACTGTGGGAATTAAAAACGTGTAGGTTAGGCTAGTAGTCTCTCGCCTCACCACGAAATATATAAACCGATTGGTTTTGATTGTTTCCTCTCACTCATTGGTGGACAGATGAAAAACAACAGCTCTCTCCATCAGCAGCTTGTTGTCTGTCTACAAATAAAACCCAGAGACATAATTCCCCAAGGTTCATAACTCTGGGAAAAGTTCTGAGAACAGTCCTAAAATCACGGTCTATAAGACTAAACCAGTTCTGCTGCTCAGAAATGATCCAGTTAATGCATCTCTAACTTACGGTTGCAATATTATATAATCGAATCATTTTAAGAAAGTACAGACGCATTTGTGCTACCGTTGTGGACTTGTGGGTTCTACAGCACATTTCATCAATGAAGGCCGACATGTACATTCGTTTGGATTAACTGCTGAAAATGGAAGAAAATTGATCTACTGTCAGTCCTAATATAAACATACACTATATTAACCAAAAGTATTCGCTCGCCTACCATAACATGCTTATGAGTTGAGTAACATCCAGTTCTTACTCCATAGAGTTTAATATGATGTTGGCCCACCCTTTGCAGCTATAACAGCTTCAAATCCATTTTCCACAAGGTTTAGGAGTGTGTTCATGGGGATTTTTGACTATTCTTCCAGAAGCGCATTTGTGAGGTCAGATAGTGATGTTGGCCTGGCTTGTAGTCTCCGCTCTACTTCCCAAAGGTGTTCTATCGGGTTGAGATCAGGTTGTTCGGATCAGGTGGTTTTTTAGGAGTTGGGCCCAGACTCTTACTTCCAGTGAACGAAACTCTAAATGCTTCAGCATACCAAGGCATTTTGGACAATTTCATGCTCCAAACTTTGTGGGAACAGTTTGGGGATGGTTCCTTCCTGTTCCAACATGACTGTGCACCAGTGCACAAAGCAAGTTCCATAAAGACATGGATGAGCGAGTTTGTTGTGGAAGAACTTGACTTCTGATTCAAATCTGAAGTGTGTGTGAGTGTATGGTCCCTAAAGAGATTGTATGCCCTCACTGCAAATCAATCAGAAATGTAGAAACACCAGTACTGTCCATATGATCTGTGAACATGCGATGATCAATCTTAGCTACCCAAGTTTGTAACTGGTCTTAACTAGAAATATGTGTGGGATGTGTACAGGCAGATGCTGTAAATGCAGCACATTTGTTTGTTTGTGCCACAAAATTCATAAGTAAAAAGCTTTAGTATACGGGTCTTTAGTATAACACACCTTCTATATACAGGTTGTCCCCTACTTACGAACAACTTTAGTTTCGTGGATAATTTTGTAAGTTGGATTTGTTCCTAAGTCAATCAAAGTGATATATGCCTTTGACGCGAATATACAGTATAAAGCATACCAATCCACTTGACTAATCTCTCCCATCATGTGGCCAAAAACCGTAACCATGGCCATATGACAGTCAAATGTGGAATGTAACAGTGTTGTCTCTGCTCTTTTAAGTCGCACTTTTGTATAAAAAAAAACTCCATTTTGTAAAAGATTTTTCGAAATTAGGATTATTCACCATCGGGACAGTAAATATTGTAAATATTGGTATCTGGAGCCCTGTAGTGTATATTTTTTGTTCAATACACGTGAGCTACTTCTGTGATTTGTTCTCATCTATGAATGTTTATAGAACCGGGGTCCATTTGTATCTGCGGAAATTTGTAACTCTAATGTTTATAAGTCTGGAACTACCTGTATTTGTCTTTGCTTGGATCAAAATTTATTCTAAATGTTGTTTTTATATTCACTTGCATCTAGGGTAACCAATAGTTGAACACGTTAACAATTACTTACTCATGCACTTTTTCTCTATACCACTTATCCAATGCAAGGTAAAGGTAGGCCTGGGAACTAGGCGGGGTACACCCTGGACTTGGAGCTAGTCCATCAAAGGGCTCGAGCACACACACACTCACACACACACACACACACACACACACACTAAGGGCAATTTGAAAATGCCAGTCATCAATTTTGCATGTTTTTGGTCTCTGGAAGGAAACTTAAGTACTGGGAGGAAACCCACAAAGCGCAGGGAGAGGATGCACATGGAGTCAGGCACACAGACCCAAAGCCAATATTTAAAGCCTCGACCCTGGAGGTGCGAGGCCATGGTGCTAACACCACACCACCTGCCTGCTGCCTGCTAACAATTGTTAATCAATGAATTATTAATAATTAATGACAACCAAGTGCACATATTTTCACAGTTTACGTTTTATGTAAACAGTTCTAGCAGCACAATCCCAAATTGATGCAAGACAAATAAATAAAGCCCAAACAGTTTAAACAAACACAATAATAGTAATAAAAAAAGAACGTCAGAAATATGGCTCGTCTTTCTGTTTTTGTTTAAATACTAGCTTACTAAAAATATAATATACTGTATATCATGCACTGCCTTAAACTGCCAGAGCGCCCTCTTGTGGTGATCAAGTTGATAGATATGTGAGCTAATGTAAAATATGTTGAAAAACAAATTTTCATTATTGATATTTAGTCAGTTATATTATTATGGTAATTAATTGATCTATAATTAATCATAACCATTATATCATTGTATTATTACAATATATCTAGTCTCAACCCTGCACTTTAATTATTCGGTATTAGAAGACGAGTCATAAAGAGAAGTTAATGAAGTTTAATCATTATACATAATGGAACATCAGGGCTGGATTGGAGATATATCGAGTTATTTATTTAGTATATATTTTGTATTTGGTTGTTTGAGCTCCTGAGCTCACTCCTGTCCATAGCCAAACTATTAAAAGCATCTCTATCCTTCTTCTGACCTCCTTTTTTTGCTTGAATCTCCCCCCACCTGCACGTCTTTGTAATAACAGTGTGAACTAGATCACTCGGGAAGTGCCGGGTCACCCCAAAATACAGAATCTCCACTGTAATCACATAAATCTTAGTGCTGCGAGGAATAACTCGGGTAAATACTGCTGAAAAGTAAACTTTAACGGATTAAACAGGGCAGGGCCGTGGATAAGGAGGGGGGGAAAAAATGATGGGAAACACAAGCTATAATGCGCATTCATTTTTAATGTAGATGCTGATTTAGACACCCAAGACTCAGTTTGGCTAAAAGGCACTGGAGCGCTAATATCATTGAAACACTCTATACGGGTGCACATGATGTCAGTGCCGTGATGCTTTTAGTAAACTCACCCAGGAATCTTTTAGCTCCTAAGTGCGCTTTTATGACGAAAATGTTTGTTGCTCTTGGTATTTCTTTCAGGCTCATATCACATTTTTGTCTCAGACAATGGGCATTCTCTACGCTACTTTCACGAAGCACAACGGCAGATCGGCACCGAATTTTTTTTAAGTAGAGTTTTTCTTTTCCTCTGAACTTAGGATAACTTATGAGAAGCGATTTCTTTTTTCCCCCCTAGTACAAAGAAGGTCAGCATTCGGGTCGGATCGTTTCATCACACTATTCTTGCAGAATTATCCGGAATCAAGTAAAGCCGTTTCACAAAGTTGGGTCTTATCATCTGGCGAAGCTTTCGGAAGGTGCAAGTTCAAGAAGGAACAGCCTCTCACACACACACTCACCTTATCTTAAAAAGCCCTCACACATTACTGAGCTCACACAAAAGCCCAGTATCACGGATTATCCTCTTACAGCGGGTACACAGAGGCGGTGCTCTGGAACTGGACTTCACTGCAAAATTTAGTTAATAGAAAAATATGAAAAACACATCTCCCGCTTTCCTACTTCCCAGAAATCATTGTACGGTACAGGCTTATAATAATAACAATAATAATAATAATAATAATAGCAAAAATAACCTTTATAACAGGTACGTCTTTCTTGTCCATTTCCTGAAATCTTCTGCGCAAATTGTGCAGACTGGATCTGAGATGGTGTTTGGATTGCCATTAATGTTTCAAGATATATACGTTCTATTTATATATCATGAAATTTGCTCCACATTAGGGAGAAATCATTCTTAGTATCATCAATTAGATGGTAGGGGTGTCTAAAACGTTAATAAAAAAAAAATGATGTGTATGTTTCAGAGGAGCACCTTAACTGGGCCAGAAGTGCGTGATTTATGGAATAACTGTGGTAAGAATATTCCCAAGGTAAAGTATGTAAGTACATATAACACAGTGACTCCATGGCTGGTATTCCACTTAACATGCTTTCCATCAGGACGTCGGGTGTAAAACGGTTGATCGTTGATATTTTAAGCTTAATTAATGTTTCGCCTAAGCTGCTCCAGTTCCGTCAATCCCGGACTCCTTGAGGAATTTGAGCCGGGCTCGGTTAATAAGTTTGTCGCACGTGTCTAATTTTCCCGACTACTATACTTAGGGAATCATACAGACGTTCGTTTAAAACGCCTTGGTTAAAACCGCCGCAACGTTTAAACCTTTCGGGTTCGAGAGACTACGGTCTGATCACGAAGCCTTGTTTTAAAAAAAAAAAATTTTTTGTGTCTCTAAAGCCTTTTAACCTGAAAGAGATGGATAACAGTGTTATATTGAAGAGGTGGAGACTTTACAAGTCTGCAAGTGCCAATTAGAGAGAGCCATGAGTGAGCAAGCGTACCAGGGCAAGAGACTCGCTGACCTGAAGCCGTCTGAATGGGCAAACATCTCTCTGGTAGATACTTCAGATCTTAGGATGGGGGGAAAAAACGGTCACAATGCATAAAACAGTAAAAGAAAGGAAAAAGGGAGCAATTTAACATGATGATGAGCGAGGAAGAATGAACGACAGAACATTTCGAGGTAAGGACGGCAGAGTCTGCATGTGCCTCTCTAACAAGCTTACATTCCAAACCAGTGATCATACTGATGTAATAGTCTCTAATATCTGCTGCCACACACACACACACACACACATATGCGCACACACTTTCACACATTGAGGAAAACTTGACACCCTTAATCATCACTGAGATGTCAGCATGCTCACCACAGCGGTCAGGGTAACCAGGGCACGCGGCTCATCTCGGCCTGGTGTGAAAATGAACACACACACACACACACACACACACATGCACATGAATGCTGCCAAAGCAGAAGATTAATGGGCTCTAATCAGCAACGCTGTGCCCGCTTCTCTCACCTTGTGGTGGGTAGAGGGGTGCGGGTGGGGGAGGGGGGACGGTAGGTGGTGCTCACCTCATCCAAAACGAACAAGTGAGTCTGAACTAAATAATATGGAGGCTGTGGAATTGCTACTGTCTTGGGGGTTGCGCTTTAAGTTGTGGAGAGTCAGAGGGGGAAAAAAAAGGGTGAAGGTAAGGAAAGAAATTATTATGTTTTTACCCTCCTACACACTCCAATAACCAGTGTTATAACCAGCTTTACTCCCACTGAGTGTACACGACAACACTCACTCAATCTCTCTCTCTCTTTCATTCTTTCTGGCTGTGATCCATTCCCAGTGTGGTGAAGCAGTCATGACTCTACTCCCTCTGAAGACTGCACCCTTTAGAGCGCTATCTATAAGGGTCAAATTAACGACAGGTCGGCGTGCCACTTCTAAAAACCAAAAGCCACTGTTTGCTTCAACGGTTTTCTGTAAACATTTATTACATTCTGGTATTAAAAAGAGGGCGAAACACACACACGCTGTATATTACAGTTCAGCGAAAGTCTTTTCTCTGTAAATTCCAAGGTCAGAGCACAGTGTCACCCCTGGAACAGAGACGGTTAAGAGCTTTAACCTCTGTGCTTGACTTGACACCGGTGTAGACATTTTAATGTGGACACAATGCCCAATGCATTCTCCACCAATATATGTAGGGTCTGGGTCAGAGGTGAATCGAATCTTTAACGATTTGGGTTAATTTTTATTAAACTGAACAAAATTTATACAGTTATAAATTCATACACGTAATCATCTATCCATCCAGCGTATAGCACGATTTAGTGTATCTTACCAATTCTGTTTATCCCACGGCCGACGATGATAATACAAAATCAGGTATTTACCAATTTATGAGCAGTGTAATGTAAGATCTGGGCAAATGTTTAAACTTTAAAATACTTGACCAAGACAACAGTTCTTTATAAAGAAACAAGAATTTATTGAACTAATCTATGACACATGAAACTATGCTACTTAAACACACACACGCACACATACACACAAACAGTTCAGAGGGTGAAAGGTAATGGAGTTCTTCTAGTAATGTTTACTAGAAAGTTTGAGAAAGTCACAAGAGCGGAGCTTTGAGTTTTAATTTTACTGTTTAGTTACAAATCGAGCACCAATTTTCAGCAAGGTATGAAGCTTTGTTTGTTTACTTGCGTTACGTTTAGTTCTCAGCCAGTGGTTCGCCTCCAGCGAAGGGAATCACGGTGTTGCTGATTGGTTAGTGCGCGGTTGTTGAAATGACGTCTTTCGGGAAAGCCCTTCGGGTGGCGTTGGTTGCCTGGTTACCGATGGAAGCGCTCTGGAACTTCTTCTGAGGGTTTCTTCATTGCAGGACTTTGGAGTTCTGGCACGAGTTCTTGAAGAGTGGATGACATCCGCAAAGGCGGCGTAGTGCCCGCAAGGGCGGAAGGTCGAGCTTGCTGATTACCTTTAGATGCACATGACCAAACATTCTTTTGATGAATCTGGGGTCAAAGGTTGCTCAGACTTTGGGTTTTTAATCTCACGGCGCGGGTACGTCCCACAGCCGTTTGTCCCAATCAGACGTGGTTGTGAGTGTAACCACGCCCACATGGTTCCTCCTTTTCGTGCATACATTAACCTGTGGTATAGTCTGTCACGTGGGAGGTCATCTCAGTGGAGTTTTAGTAATTTAGGTACAGTGTATTAGTCATATGACTAACATTTCATGCACATCCACGTTCATTGAATACACAGAGCTTTCATTTGATACCAAACATCCCAAGTCTTGTACACCCATTCATACCTTTATCTATAGCAAGAGTTATACTTGTTAATTACACTCCTTAAGTTTATGATAAACATGTTGAACACAACACAAAGACATCATACATTCTATATGCACACACATATATAATTTTATCTTTGGCCTTCTGGCATACCTTAACTGATTAACATAGTAAGTGTCCCTAAAGCTTTGTATGTTCTCTGTTCTGGGGCCCAGAGGAAACGCATTCCGGGGGGTCAGGGATTTTTGAAGATGTGAAATGCTTCTCTCTTGTGCAAGGCAGTTGTTTTGCAGATTTACACCATCTGAGTTGGAGACATGTAACCGTTTCTTTCCATAGTTTCTGATGTTGTGAACTGTCTCCTCATCGTTCATCGGCTTGCTGATTTGCACCATTGTAGGTCGGGGTTGGTCATCCCAAGCCATCTGGGTTTCGTCTTTTGACTGGATCACGTCTCCAGATGCTTTACCCTTCTGAGAGTCCAGAACCCTACACTGGTCTCTCCTATGGAGCGATCGCGATGTCCTCAGCTGGTGTGGGTTAAGACCAGAAGCTGCTCACGAGAGCCTGGAAATGTCAGGATATTGCAGAAGAGGCCAAGGACGGCGGAGCTTTCTTCTGTTTCCCACTGAAACGGTCATCTTCCCCTGAGGAAAGTCTGACCCGGATCAGACACCGACTGGCACTTTTCAAATTTACAGGAGAGAACACTAATTAGGGAGAGGGGACGGATTGTCGACAGGGACAAGAGGGTGGAAGGCATATAGCGAGGTCAGTTGTCGTAAAAGCAAACGCGGGAGCAGCAGAAATATTGTATGTTGGAGGCTTTCTTGTCGTTCAAGGATACTTTGCCTTTCCTGCTACCGCATCCTTCACACCCACTGTCATCTCAAAGGAAGTCCTTTAAGCGTATTTATGGCATGTTTTTGTGTTGCTATGGAGGTACTCAAACTCAGGATAAAAGCCAAGGATTTTATGACTGAAAATAAAAATAAGACAAAACGAGCATTACACTTACGAAATAACTTGTGCACGGCGTGATTAACTACAAATCAGACATACCTGACAGCAACATTTGTACTGTTGATGTTGGCTGCTACTCTGACCACCACAGAAGAACGCAAAGTATCATCCGTTTCTAATCACTTTCTAATGATCAATATCATTAGGTTTATTTGGAAAGGGTTTATATTTATAAATTGGGTAGTGTGTGAATGTTGACCGGAGGTCCTACCACGACCGTACAAATGGGAATAAATACACTGGTCACCATTGGCCTCCACAGTTCCTAGATGGAGATACTGTAGCAAATAACAACACTAATTATCTCATTAAGAGAATTTTGCTAATATTTATGTATTACCTAAAGCATATTTTAAAAAAGCAAACAAATATTTACATAATTGACTGTAGGTATATTGCCTATAATAAATTTAAGCCTTTTGCGATTTCATAATTGTACAGGTCTATATTGCAATTTGGATTTTTATGTGATTAATTATGCAGAACTAGGACTAATCTCAACCCTAAACAGTACTCGTCTCATTTCAGTTACTATAATTCAGTTGCTATAGATTTAATTTACATCGACAGAGGAACGTAACGAAGACTGGTCTTTTAGTATATTTAGTTTTTTTTTTTTTGTTGTTGTTGTTATAACTTATCCCAGCATATCATGTTGAAATGTGTGTATAGGAAGGTGGATGGATCTGTTGACTGTTTGTGAGGTGTTCTCTTAACAGCCCCCTGTGAATATCTCATAACGTCACACCGTCTCTGCTTGTAAGGCTGATGGGAGGGAACACGAAGCGCATAGAAGCTGCACAGATCTCACACACGCCATGACAGACAGCTTTCTGACGCTGATGCACCCCATACACACTCACACACATTGTTCACCTTACGCACGTGTGTTAAAACAGGTTAATAAAGGCCAAAGGTGCCACTATCTTCACTCTATCTTCACCACCTAAAGTGACAACTTGGAGATCTGACTGTGGAAATCTCTGTGCGACTGAAGGTTCAGGGTGGCCCAGCATTAGGCGGCACATCGATGCATTTCTGCACATATGTCTTTTATGTTTGTGAGACAGCACTGTAGTGAATGTGATGTGGGATCTGTGCGTTGCCATGGGGGAATGTGTTTGCCCCGGGCAATATAAACTTCAGCAGGAACGAGCGAGCCAGGGGTGGAATGATAACAACCAGTCAGTCTTATTGCCCATGCCGTCTCCTCAGCTCTGAAGTTTTTATATATATAATATATATATATATATATTCTTTTTACATTTTTCAGCTTTGAAGCATCACTTTATGAACTCTTACACAGTTCATCCATCTGTCTGTATACTGAAAAGATTTTGATGTAGAATTTTGTACTCTTTACTTCACTCGCAATAACATAACTTCCACCATATTTGTTTCTGTCAACAACATGGAAACATGGCAGCGCCCAAGCGTCTCTCTCTCTCTCTCTCTCTCTACCGTACAAAGCAACGAAAACATAAAATTTATATTCCCTCTTATTCACATTACACACGGACTACAAAAAGAAGGAAAGATGGTCTATTCTGGTGTGGATAGCAAGACAACCCGGATGAGAAAAGATTTCAAGATTCAAATTTCCATGCATTTGTGTGGACTAAGCCTCAGCCTAATGAGACTTGTTTGCATAATTAGTCAATCTGGACTCTAAGAGCTCCATTACGCTACACTCGAGCAAGGTGAAAATGACAGAACTGGCATATGAGTATTATCAGGTGTTAGAGCCAGAGATGCACAAAACTCCTCTTTCACTACTTCCTGTTTGGCAGAACAGTTTGTTTTTGGGTGCACGCACAAAAAAATTTAGATTACAAAGTTTAATGTAGTAGAACTACATTCTAAAATACAATCCAGATTCCCTCCTGTGCTGATGCTGGGTAGCGTGGTGGGTTAGTGGCTATAGCACAGTTGCATCGCTTCTTCAGGGTTGGCGGGGAGGGCAGGGTTCGAATCATGTATGATCATGTATGTGTTTGTGTAGTTTGCAGGTTCTCCAGGAATGGAGATGTTAACATGGCGACGTTCCAGTCATTAAGACCCTGTTAGCAGAATTTCTTTGATGAAATGACGTCAGAGGAACGTGCATAACAATAAGCGCCACAGAAAACTAGCAGACAACAGCAATTTACCAGAATATTAAATTGGAAGGCAGCCAAAATGGTAAATTTTTTGCATTTTACAAAAATTATCTGCATTTACATTATTTCCTATGGGAAAATGTGTTTCACAATACAGATTTTCACCATAAGAACTCGCCTCCAGATTGAATTTGTAAATGCTATAATTTTATTTATTGGAAAACCTTTCCAGCAATAGAACCCATGTTTCTTAGCACTGCTATTAAAGATTCTAGGTAGTATTACTTTTAACATAATAACGTAATAACAGACTAGAAAACAGAGATGGAGAAAATTCGATTCAGTTCCATATCAAGATTTTTTTGTGTAACAATTCATATATTGAAGAATCAAAAATCTAAATTTAATTAAAAAAAGGATTTTACTGTAAGTTAATACTGTATGTTTTCATTTAAAGTAGTAAACTGTTGCTGTTCCTCTATAATCCTACAGGTGGTGCACGCTAAACTATTCATGCAGCAAAGGGTCCCATGTAGTAGGTACAGTAAGTTTCTTTAGAATTGTAAAAAAAAAAAACATTTTAAATCGTCAAATACTGTAGGTATCGTGTTAATATCATACCGAGAGCTCCCTGGTGATTCCCATCTCTATTATAAAACAGCTGACCCCTGACCCCTAGGGATATGAGAATGAGAATAAACTGTATTTGTTTGAATTCTGTGTTTAAAACAGCCACGGTAGCTTCAGCTGCATTTCGAACATAATGGCTGACTATCTTTTAAAACAAGGGTTCTGCAGGACTGAGAAGCACAGGATTATGTTGTAGGCTGTCTTCATGTTCAGTTCAACAGTTTTGGCCTTAGAGGTTTTGTAATGTCATCCATCCTGCTTTAGGTTATGTTAACTTAAGCCTTGGCTCAGGTTGTTCCTCACCATGCGATCCTTTTCTCTTTAACCTAGCAGGCTGCCGCAACTCGAACACCCTTACCCTTTAGCGCTAAATAGGATTCGTTATTCTCACACACATATTCCCTTCGCATTACTTTGTAAAACACTCGTCCAGTATTACATAGTTACCTTTGATCTCTTATCTCCCTCGCTGTCTCATCGGGTTATAAAAACAAACCTTGTTTTGTGAGATTGAGGTTTTCGCTACTCTCTCTCTCTCTCTCTCTCTCACACGCTCTCTCTGCCCATCCATGCCAGAGAAAGCCCTATTGGCATGTGCCAATGCCCCAGGACAGAGAGAGAATACCCAATATGCATATTATTCTAATACCCTGAGCCAGTGCCCAGAATCCGCTGGCATGATTGCGTAATGAATGCTGCGCCTTGTAGGCCTCAAACATAAAGCTGTGTGTGCCTCGGCAATGAATTATTCATTCGTGCCTCAAGGCAGCAAATCAGCCAGGCAACAGCTAAGAAAATTAGCTACCAATTAGTGTTTATTTACGGTGATAGCTGGAGAAAGTTTCTCCTTCACATTTTCTCTCTCTCTCTCTCTCTCTCTCTCTCTCTTTATTTTTACATTTCAGGCTGCTTGACTTGTGCCAGCAGAGACATCAACAAAGCAAAAAAGTTCCTAGATGTTAACCTTGAAATGGAGAGAGAGAAAGAGAGAGCGAGAGACAGAAAGAGAAAGGCTGCTGGAATCATATCCATAGCATTTATTTTCTGCCATTTCCCAGTGAGATCAGAACTCTCTGACTGTGTGTGTGTTCATTCTCACACAGACGGAGTGCACCACTTCTGTTGACCAAAAACTCAACCTCTCTAGTTTCCACTTTTAAACCCCCTCTCTCGGCTTCCTGCCTCCGTCCTCCACTGATAGCAAACAGCTTACGCAGAGACGGAGCAGATAACGGACATCAAGCGAGATCATATTTAGTCCGATTCGAATCTAGAGATCTGTCTGGCGACAAGGTGCGTGTGTATCTCTGTGTGTGGATTTGCAGGTGTTCCTTCAGTCTCCATTAAAGCGTCCATAAACCGCTGGATTTAACGATCCTGCGGGGGCTAAATATTGTTTTTCCTGTATTAATTGAACACTCGAGTATTTTCCAGCCTAATCACAATCCACCAGATCTGAAGAGCGCGAGCAGTTACCACTACACCACACAAGAATGGAATCGATACACACTTATTACGGACACCTGAGAGAGGCTCTTGAGGCATCAATAAGCGCTCATGCAAAACACTTACCCCATCATACATACGTACATAATTATGTACAAAATCATTCAGTATTTCCATATATAACATAAAAATAAATAAATAACATTACAGGAGAATATATGCATGGCTGTAAAGAAAAAAATATATAGTACAAGACAGACCAGTTT
>JAOVVA010000024.1:5657238-5671623 GCA_028565275.1 Leiocassis micropogon
AAATCGAATCAGCACCTGATAATATCATATCGTCTGGTCTGTAGTGAGTCCCATCTCTGCTAGTCACATGACCCTGTCCAGTCTGCAAAATGGATGCACCTCTTTTATCAAGAAAAAAAAAATCCCAGCTTTAATAATTAAGAATATTAACAAACATTATAAAAATAAATATGAATTAATATTCAGCAAAAAACTATCAAAATAATTATTCATTAATTATAAATGTTAAAAATTATGATATTGTTCAATTAAAAAAATGGCCAATTAATCATGATACTGATTTGAAGTCATGTTGCCCAGCACTAGTGCAACTCATTATAGTGTGCCCTGAGCTTCGTAGGATAGACTCTAGGTACTGTACCTCCAGGAAAAGCAGGAAGGAAAATGAATTAATTAATCAATCAATTAATCAATTAATTATTATGTTTATGATCATGTTTGGCAAGTGGATGTTTAAGAATCGAGCTGTTAATTACCACCTTAAGACTTTTTTAATGCCTGCCTATATGTTGTGTATGATTTTGTGTATTCCCAGCTATTCGAGCAGGTTAAATAGAGCATTCGAGGTCCAGAGCATCCGACCACAAATTATTTTACTATAGGATCCATTTTCTCTGACCAGATGGCTACCCTACATGAATATTCACAGCCATTTCTTTGAGAGAGAGAGAAAAAAAAAAACGCATTGTGTTTACTCCCACTGCATAAATGTGTTTGTTGAGTTAGTGTTAATTTGGACCTGAAATTCTGTGATGGAGCAAAAATACTAAACAAGGCCTAATTTACTGAAAGCTTCTTCTCCTCTTTTTTTCTTCTTCTTCTTCTTCTTCTTCTTTTTTTTTAGATTAATTGCAACCCATGTTAAATGTTCTTTCCAAAACTAAATGTAGGCTACAAAAACGTTAGCAGATTTTTAGGGCATTTTAAAGCTAATCAGAGGTATTTGACTCGAGGGTTAATTCAGACTAAATGAGACGACGTCAAGGGATTCGGGTTTGTAGGTAAAGTTCATTCACCGAGCAGGTTCTCATAAGATAAAGGAGAGAAATGAGAACAAAGAGGAGCAAAGGAGGAGGGTAGAAATCATAAACGTATACATCTTTCCCCTTCCACAAAGGCGGCGACGTGTTCGCTTCACGGTGAGTCTAGTTCTAACGGAGCACTCGATATGAAAAATAGGTCAAGAGCTTTCTTACAATAATTGGATTTAATAATTTAAAGCATTAATGAGGCTTATGGAGACCTCCTTTTGTTTCGGGCGCAATTAATTCCTACCCCCCAACCGTTTAAATTTGAAACAAGTCAGGTGTGAAATGTTATTTGTCTTGTTTCAATTCCTCATCTATTAAAAACCTGAGTACACGTCTTTCTGTCTACAATTTACAGTAATATCTAGTGGAGAAAAAACAAGTTCAAGCTCCAGAATTAATGCGTGTTAACGATCCCCTAGTAAACACGTTGCATGCGGAAAAAAAAATAAATAAATAAAAACAACAGCAGACTGAAGATTTTGAAATGATTGTATTAGTGTATCAAAGTGATGCAGCCTGACAGAGAATCCAAATAGTAGTTTATTACTTCCTCACAGCTCAGCGGCTTAAAGCCGGGTCTTAAGAGCCGTGCATTTATGAGTTTATAGACAAACCCATTCAGTGGCGGAGTCGCGCGAACCCAGTCGAGAGTTAATGCGCTCTTAAAAATGAGAAAACATAAAACTAGTGCCATCACGCTCATTCGGGAAGTGGTACGGGTTCATGCACAGCTCGATTCTGATGGACTGGATATCCAAGGAGGAGAAAATGAAATATTTTCATGTTATGTAGTGTTTGTCTATGACTACATAGCGGAAATTACAGTGTTGCGGTATGAACATATAATACTAATGTGATCTTTGGACGTGTTAGATAATACACCAAGAGCCAGAGAATATGTAGTAGATCCAAGCAAGCAAAAAGAGAGAGGATTATGTTAATGTAATGTTTTAGAACATGTTTTGATGAACTTTCACTAATTTCACATGGACATCTGTTGCTTGTAGTGTCTTTTATATACCATTTGTTAACAGATTTGCTAACTGTACTCTGAAAGTTATTTCTGTCTCAGCTTCATTTTTCTTTATAATGTCTCTATACATATTAAATGAAAGGTAGGATATGAGAGGACTGGATCAGAGATGCAGTGATTAAAATTTCTTGTCCAATTTATTTATTTTTTTTTCAAAGTCTGACCTGCTGATTTCGATTCTGGAAATCCAATTCCAATTTTCCTTTCTTTCTAAGAACTAGACCAGTAAAAAAAAAGAAAAAAAAAGATTACCACTTGGATTTAACTTCCATTGGATAATTTCTGTGATTAACATGTTTCAGCCAGGAACAAGTTATTTAACCCTAACGGATGCAGTAAGGAGCTTCTCATTTCTTAATCAACCATGTCAGAAGACAAACTCTGTGGTCGTGGCAAAGATGCTTAGGAGATTGCTGAAACCTATAAAACGCATTATTAAGACTTGAAAGAATAGTGATGAGCCATCATCTTCGAAGGAGTAAATGCGGTCGGAAATGTATTTTTATTTGCATGATCATGATCCGAGATCACTTAAACATTTAAATAGTAATACTGAAAGTGCAGGCATTTCCACACGCCAAAGGTAAAGAGAATTTAAGGGATTGGGACTAAACAGTCTTAAGTAAACAGCTTGTCTGAGGCTAATTGGGGGAAAAAAAGTCTCCAATTTGCTATTGAGCGTAAAGATTGGAATGTGGAGAGGAAGAAGAGAGGAGAATGAAGTGATGCACCCATCATGCCTAGTGTCTACCGTACAAGCCTGTGTGTGTGGACGGTGTTATGATCTGAGGTTGATTCGGTCTGTCAGGTCTGGGTTCAGCAACATTATCTGCCTAAAAAATGAGGTCAGCTGACCACCTGAATATACTGAATGACCAGTTTTTTCTATGAATGTTTTTTTTTTTTTTTTCCCCGAAGTGAGTGTGCCATGAAAGAAAGAGTGGTTCAGGGAGCATGAGACATCGTTTTCACACATGGATTGGCCGCCACAGAGTCCTTAATCTTTGGCATGTACTGGAGAAGACATCCAACTCTCACATCATCAATACAAGGTCTAAGGTTGAAATTAATGCAAATCTGAATGAAAATAAATGTTGTGATATTGCACCAGTTTATGAAAACGAGTCCATGCTGTAATCAAAGCAAAAGGCGGTTCAACGAAATATTACACTGTAACTTTTATTTTTTTTTGGCTGACAAAATGTTTTGTAACTTTTTAAAATGGGAAATAAAATAAAAAATAATAATAGACTACTTTTACATTTCCTCGAAAAGTGCACAAGGTTACAGGACTTGTATGTCATTCAAACAAATCTAAAAACAAACCCGTGCTACGGGTTACTCAGGTAACTGAGCAGAGCTCTTTTTTTGTAAAAGTAAAACAAAAATCCGACTGAATATGAGGCGATGACGTGACCTGTGGAATTATAGAGGAACTGCAACATATTGCCTTCCCAAATACCAACATATATAAAGTTTAAAAAAATAATTTTAAACGATCGATTTTGGAGTCAATGGGGTGATACATGAATTGACATACAAAACGATTTTTTTTTTTTTACCCGCCCATCTCTAACAGATTGTGCATTATATTAGAATAAATAACACCACACCAGGAGCTTTTCGGCCTGGTCAGATTTCTTCCGGCGTTTTTTGCATATCACATTTTCCCCCAAAATCAATATTACACAATATAACACTGTGATAATGATTCTGTTTAGTGCACAGTGGCTCGTCGAGTAATCGTTCAGCAGCCTGATGAGACTTATCTCATAGTGCAGTACAGTACGTCCGACAGAAGCTTCGGTGACCTCGGTAGTCAGGTTAAGCCACAACATGCCTTGTGGTGTCTGTAAATCCTGCCATGTGTAAGCAGAGAGCGCTTTAACTGTATGTGTGTGTGTTTGTGTGAGAGAGAGATCTGTGTCTTGTTTCGCTCCATGTCTCCTCCACAGGCTGGAGAAGGATTAAGTTCAATCTGGGTTTGTTTTTTTTTCCTGTTCTGCATTAGCAGGTTAGCCAGAGTGAGGTTGAAAGCTCCGTTCCCCTGACCCCTGTAAAGCCCTCAGGATCCCAAAATCCACAGCTTTTCCACTCACCTGGTGCTTCCTTACAAATCTACAGAGCATTTTCTTCTTTCTCTGGCCGACTGACTCCATGGATTTGTTTGTTTTTATTGCTGAAGGTTCACCACTTTGCTATGTAGCCTGTAGTATATGACCATAAACTGGGTATGATTTTGTGCATCCTGTCAATACTGATGCAACTCTGATGTTTCTAGTGTAAATTCTACAAGAGTTCTGACCGTGTAATCGGATTGGACAAGAGGTGTTCTACAAGGGCTGATAATAAAGCATAACAGAGTTTGGATACAGTATTTAACTATATGTATCACAGGTGTTTTCTATAATACGATTTTATATTATCGCAGGGGTTAAAGTAGGTCGATACTGAGGAGAGAGCGATTGCCTTCCTTTCAGCATGAAAACACACCTGATAACTTTGTCATCTTAAACAACACTTTGTCTGCTGAATAATTGCTTCTAAGTCGTTTTAAATTTTCTCTTGTGTTGTTTTATTTACACCTAAGCTACAGTACAAAGCAAACTAGCTTCTCAAACAAGGCGGTATCCAGAATCCCACTCTAACCCCTTATCAAGGGTGTGTGGAACAAGTGATTGTACAGCTGCCCGAGTATATATTTGCAAATCCTTGTTAAAAATCAGTTCGTCTGCCATCCACGATCGATTAATTAGCAGCGGACAGTGAGAGATCTCCTCCCGCACTAGCAGAATAAACAGGTACAGGAGCAATAGCGCGAGTGCGGTGTACTGAGAGGCAGTAAATGCACTGGACGCCAGCTGCTGTAAAAAGTTTAAGAAATCTGTACAGACGATCGCACGTGCTCTGTAGAGAAACTTCTTCTTCTTCTTAAAATACCAAGAGGATTAAACCTTTAAAACACAAGCAGGGTGGATCTGCGCAGCAACACACTGCTGGACCAATAATTAAAAAAAAAAAAAATCTATTTTATACGGATGTCCTGTCGGTGTGTGTCAACGAGGAGGCTTCAGACATCACACGGTGCATTCGCGGTTTCTGATTTGTCATGTAGAACCAAAGTTATCATTAGTTATAATGATATAATATTGTAGCGTTTTATCGCCGGAAAGGATGGTGGAGAGACAAGTGAGCTTGCTTGCTGCCCAATGCAATGGCTGGGAGTACTTTATTTAGCACACAGCATGTATAGCATGAACAGCACATTCACCCGAGAACCTATCTCCAATTCAGCCTAAGCATGAACCGGAGCACATTTCACACGTCACACACACACCACACACAACAGGGCCGAAGCCACTAACCCAAACACCTTTCCCCAACATGGTGAACAAAAAATCAAGGCATGCTGGTCGTCAGCCGCCGCCCCGCCCACGCCACAATATAATATATATATATGGAAATTACTTGCAAAAATTTAGAACTAAAAAATTTGCGTATTATTATTATTATTATTATTATTAGTAGTAGTAGTAGTCACGGAAACAACCAAAAACAACCATAAAAACGCGACGCGATCTTACCGCAGTAATGTGTGCTATTTCTTTGCCTACAGTATGTGACCCATTTTTAAAAAGCATTTCTTTTTAGTCATGTTTGTATAGTTGGTTAAAATTAAATACGATTTAGTTCATCTTATTGCCCAGGTTGCGCTGAAAAAATATGTCACTGTACTGCACACTGCAATCTTTTCAATAAAGAGTCATTTGATTTTCTAAAACAGTTTCGCTGGAAATTACGCATAGTGAATTTTTAGGTCTAATTTTTTTTTTGTAGGTCAAAATGTAATAATTCCAATACATTGTAAGTACATGTGCACAATATAAAAATAGCCTGATTGTCTGAATTAATTACAAATTAATTTTTAATATCTCCGCTATCTGTGAATAAGATTAAATTTAGTTGATTATTTATTTCTCAAGTAAAATGTATTTTTCTTTAAATAGCCTCTATATTAATGACATTTTCTACATGCTTTACCAGCTACAGTGATGACAAACACACACGACCTGTGATCAAAAACTAAAAAACCATCAGGAGCATAAAAAATGTTATACAAAGCAAAAGGACGATCATGAGATGTGCGTGTTATATATTGCAATTATATATAGAGGCTTCATTTTAAACTCTTCAGCTAACTACTGTAAATGTAGTCAAAACACACTCTGATGCAGTCAAAACAAGCTTTGAAGCGAGTAATGGTTAAGTAGAAAGTTTTTTAACCAATAGAAATAGAGTTAAATACCACTTGGAGCGAATGGTGTTAAAAGTCAAATAAAAAAGTATGATTGGTTTGGATGCCTGCTGTGTTAGTAAATTCAGTGGCGATTGCTGGGCAGAATGTTCTGCTGGGAAACGTGGCCCAAAGATCTCATTTTGCAGGTGAAATATATGAAAGACATGCGTTTACATGGAAACTAATATTCCACTAATAATCGGAATAATAGCCGAATCAGAATAAAAATGCATCATATAACCGGCTCGATCAGAACACGCTGGCCTGATCAGATTTTGTTTTTATTATTTCGAATGAGGCAAGTAATAATAAACCTTGATAATTAGTTTCATAGGTAAATGTAAACCGATCCAATCATTTCTCTCTAGTTCAAGAATCTTCCTGCTGCACAAGTTTGCTCCACATAGGGATAAAATAAGATACAGTAACGTGTTGAGGAAGATTTTGCTTCCATTACTTCTTGAGAACAACTGTCACTTTCATCCACTAGTTCTGATTGGCTCATCTAACCCATCAAAAATGAGACTCGGTTGTTGTAACCAGTCATAACGCAGAAGGCGGGATTCATCTGAAAGTTTTGATAAAATTTTTGCCAGATTAAATGTTTCACAAATGTCAAAACCGCATTGCACATGTAAAAAAAAAAAAGTTACATTTTGATTAAATGCATTGTACATGGAAAAAAATCTGATCTGATCAGCACCCGTGTAAACAGTTATGTCTGAATCTGTAATTCTAATGATTTTGATCAGATTGAAATAAAAATAGTCCGTGTAGTTTTTGTCGATCTTCAGTTAATCCGGATGCGATGATAAATTCTGTCCGTTCTCCGAGTGAGAATGTTGGCATTTTTGTGTCTTCGTGCATGGCGTCCTTTAATCACACCGGTAGTACCACGCGTCTTAACACAGGACACTTGCCACCCGTGAAAACAGTCTACTCGTTGGGTGACTCGCAATTTCTGCGGACGTCTTCACTCTTTGCTCCGGGAGAGCTTTTGCATTGCAGAGATCACAAGATTTCCAGTTCATTCGTTCATGACGAATTGCACCACCTTTTCATTTTCTGCCTCCTAATTTTATAATTCTCCAAAGAGGGGCGCTTTTGCTGCCGTGCCTAAATATTCAACCTTGAATCGTTCCCGTCCCGTCTCATAGCCGAAGGAGACGAGGGGAGGGGACAAAAAGAGAAGAACAGAAGCACAGACATGTGTTACAGTTCTAAGATGCAACAAATCATGTTAATGTTCTTGTTTATTTTCATGATCAGATCTAATCTGCTTCCTCTGCGGAGATGAAATCTCATCTCACTGATTTCGGAATGTGCGGCATGTTTGGCAAACTGGACTGATAGGGCACATAAAAAGCGAAAGGAAGAGAGAAACAAGGGACAGGCAATGGATTGCCTCATTCCTTTTTTACTTTCATGCATTTGGCTCTTTTTTTATTTTATTTATTTATTTTTTTGGAGGTGTTTTGTGGTTTAAAGGCAGATTAAGTAAGTCCTGAAGGCTGAGCCACAGCTGGACATGAAGCAGTTTGTTAACCCCTGTAGCACCTTGGTCCTGGAGGAACGTTGTTTCGTTTCACTGTGTACTAACTGTATATGGTTGAAGTGACAATAAAGCCTACTTGAACTTGAACTTGTAACGTCTCTGGGAATTTTCTAAATAAGTAAAAACTAAGAAATTTAGAAATTTTTTATTCCCATGCTTAACTCACTCACTCATCATCTATACCGCTTTATCCTGTATTCAGGGTTGCATGGACCTGGAGCCTATCCCAGGAGACAAAGGACACACTCTGGACAGGGTGCCAATCTATCATAGGGTACACACACATACTATGGGCAATTTGGGAATGCCAATTAGCCTAACCTGCATATCTTTGGACTGTGGGAGGTAACCGGAGTACCCGGAGGAAACCCAACAAGCACGGGGAAAACATGGACGGCAATCCAGCCTGGCCGGGAATCGAACCCGGACCCTGGAGGTGCAAGGCAACAGTGCTAACCACTACACCACCATGCCACCTCGCGCTTAACTATGTTTCTCTAATAATTCTTGCAATCATGTTTTTATTACAGAGATATAGCATCCAGGTCTTTTTTTCTTTTTCTTTTTAACAGCAGAAGCTTTAGAATGCCTTGAATTTGTAAGTACGAAACAAATAGATGATTTTAATTCATGCCACCTTCCCTCAGGCTCTTGTTTGAACTCACATGTGCCTTTAGGATCCCCAAACAGATGTAACGAGGGCTTTCCCAGGTTCAGAAGCCGTTATGCATCATACAGATTACTTCTGAACCAGTTCTCTATTTACTAGAGGTTGAGGTTGCAACTGCAAAAAGATAAAAAATCTGTTGAGGAAAAAATGTACCTGACATTTTTTTTTTTTTTGTCCCAATATTTATCTAGCGAACATAACCAGTGAAGATAGCTAGGGCTACTGTCTGTTTTCTGATTCTCTGATGTCCCTCTCACAGTACAAAAACACGGATATACAGTAGGTGCAACGGCTACGGTAAACTTCCCCGAGGTTTAAATGAGTGTGAATGTGTGTGTAGCAGGTTTTTGGATTAGCTCCTGACCCACCATGTCCCTGATCAGGATTAAGCAGTTATTGAAGATGAAAGAATCAATCTGTCTTTCCGTTGTATGTTAATATAGTACGTAAATGCTATAATGCTTAATGTAAATGCTTAATGCATTTTCAATTGCCGGCGGGCAATTGAAAATGCATTAGTGTGTGTGAATGAGTGTGGATGGATTAGCATCCTGTCCAGGGTGTATCCTGTCTCATGCTCTAAGTCTCCTGGGATACCAGGAGATCACCAGGTTACTGTACATGAATTGTAAAAGTGTGATTTTGGGAGCATGAGAAATCGTTTTCACACATAAATTGGCCAATACGTGACTTGTTAAGGAACCCAAAACCTCAAAAGCTGTACAGTTGATGGCTACAACAGCGAGAACATAATCTGTAAAGGTATATGAGGAACTACCACATGAAAATTTTAAATAAGAATTTATATTTATTCTGTTCAAGGATTTATATTTCGCGAGGATGTTACATTGGGGAGATGTTTGGACTGAGGTTGAAAGTTGGAAACAAGTGTTGTTGTCATGAAGTTCCTCCTCTCAGCATGTGGCCCGGTTCTCAGCGATGCGAGCATCGTGCATGTTTTTTCCGTTGTTTCTTCATCTGCTTTTGTGTTGCCATGTCCCTTTGTTTTGGTCTTGGCTTCGTTCCTGTCTCTGCTCCGGCTATGCCATTGGTTTGCTTTCCAAATGTCTCCACCTGTACCACGATGGAATGATTCACCTGTTAACAAACCTTAGTTATTTGGTGTTGTAGTTCATGCTTATTGTTGTCAATGATTGGTCATTTGAACTATGGATTTGGATATACAGCACCTCTGTCTTGAACCCTGCTATGCATCATGACCATGATCAGGAAAAAGATCCTTGTCCTGGCTGCTCAAGTAACCTGTTCATTTAAACATTGCATTTTAAAATTTGTTTGACAATAGGAGTGCTATTAAATTAAAAAAAAACATGCCCCGGATCAACTGAGAATCGTTGTAAACATTTCACGTTGTAAAATGTGATTTAAAATGTAGGGACATGGACATTGGTGGGCTCAGTGGTTAGGGTGTCTAGGCCGAGTTGGGAAAGCATGAAAAATCAGGGTCGTATTGAGCAGAACCTTTCAGACGATCAATTTCTAGCCAGAAGCTCCCGCACAAACATCTAGACAGAATGGCCACAAACCCACACAAGCGGAGAGGAAGAATCACTTGAGCTGTAAAAATGCATCGCCCGCCATAGTGCAGAAAACAAGATAAATATAGTTATCACGCCGCATCTGTCAAATTGAGCCACACGATTTAGAGGAGAAGATTGTGGAATGTTCTATTGTTCTCTCGCAAGGGTTCTGGCCCGATGCACTGTGCATCAGGAAGGAGGACGTGCCTGAACAGAACGTGATGTGTGTGTCTGTGTATGTGTGTGTGTGTGTGTGTGTGTGTGTATAGGGGATGAGTTCGATTGCTCCTCTTGCTTGTTTTTTTTTTTTTTTTTTTACTGTCCAAATTGAAAGCGAGCTCCACTGGGTAGAGGATCACTCTCATGCATTCACATGAGCACAGACACACACATCAGCATTCCAGCCTCACGCCGGAGGTGGGGAGACACAGAGCACCAAATCACAAATCATGGCCAAACAGACCCACTGAATTGATCTCAAATAGTCCCCATCAGACCCTCCACTTAACTAAGCCGTATGTCGACGCGGGAACATTGTCTTTTTCTCTTTGAGCACTTTTTGGGCAATTTTCTCTCTGTCTTTCCAATGCAAGTCCCTGGATTTCAAAAGCGTTAGTGCTGTTTTAAAGGGTACAGGTAGAGCTGCACAATCATTTGTAACCTTCAGTCATGATTTTTGGCTTCTTTAATTTAGAAAACATAATCGACTGTGATGTCAGTGAGCGCGACTAATTTTGGCTAATTTCACTAACGTTAGATTTCCGTTTTTTTTTTTTTTTTTAGTGCTTTAAAGCTTTTCAGTCTCCCCATTAGCACGTTTTAACTTTCTGTTAGAGTAACCAAGGTAGCATAAATTTCGTGTTTAAAAGAACCACTTCAGTCTTCAATTCTCAGGGCTTTATACATTAAATAGGAAGACATACTGTACAGTGCACGCTGATAAGACACACAATGTAAAATTCTGCCTTTTGATGATGAAACACAAGAAAATCTTTTTTTCAATCCCCATAAGGCAACATTTGCACCGTGATGCGCCAAAGCGCGTCTTTTCCTGTGTACGATTGGTTCAGATGATTCTTCAGGCCAATCATGTGACCTATAATGATCTACAGTTAGTTCCCATTGACTGTTTTACATACAAAACATGTGGATTCAGTCTGACCTCTTGAGACATTATGAAGAAAAATGAAGCTTGGAAGGAAGTACTGTAGCAGATCATTGGTGCGTTGTACAGTACATAGCACAGTTAGCGTACTTTGCGAATCTCAGGAAGAATTTAGTCGCAAGCATTACACGTAACATAAACCAGACAATCGACTTTCACACTGATTTTTTTGTTTTCATTTACATATAACTAGATAAATACAAGTAGTGAATATAACTGATATACACCATAACTTTATTATCAAATGCATCTTCTGTTTGTATAACACATTATATTTATTTATTGAAAATAGGCCACTTATGCACGTCTGGTTAGATGCTAACTGCATTTCATTGGCTCTGTACATGTACTCTGCACAATGACAATTAAGTTGAATCTAATCTAATCGAATCGAATCGAATCGAATATATAGGCCACATGTAGCTTCTACATTGGACTGGCCACATCTACGGTACAAGTGACAAACCTTAAGCCACGCTTTGAATTAATAATGCATCCAAAATGAGGGACGTTCGAGTCAAACGGGACTTATGATGAAGTTTCTTGTGAATGATGGTAAAACTGATTAACATTTCAAGCACTTCAAGCACAGTACAATGAAACCTCGGATTGCGAGTAACGCGCTTCGCGGTGTTCCGCAAGACGGGCAAAGATTTTTAATAAATTTTGACTTGGAAAATGAACAAGTCTTGGTTTACGAGTACCGAGTATCATGTATCACACATGAGCCAACGGTTTTTTTCCTCTCTTGCGCTACGAAATTGTGGGTAATCATCTCCCCTGCTGGCTCTTAATGTCCCAGTCCCCGATAACCCGCCCCTCTCTGTTATTCCTGCTGTTAGTAGGGCTAAATTCGCTGAGTGATGCGTGAGGAGTCCACTTTCGCCTTCACAGACACACACACTCTTTCTCTCTACACAGAAACACTGCTCTGTTGCGATTCTTGTCAAAGGTAAAGTGCAGGTTAATTTGTTTTATTTTTACTTTACAGCAGTGATTCCGTTAGCGTGTCGCTCAATCGAGTGTCATTACAGAGATTTCTTGTTTATTTTTTCCGATAAAACAGTGTTTCTGTTGTGTGCGCGCGCGTGCGTGAAAAGAGTGGAGGAAGGGTAACTGTGTAAGACGAGAAGGGGGAGAGGGGAGCTTACTTTAGATTCACACACATACACAGCGCCTGCGCGCACAAAGGGAAACACTTATCTGTCGGGATTTATTTAAAGAAAAAATTAAAGGTAAAGTGCATGTTAATTAGTTTTATTTTTAGTTTATATTTTGTGTTAATTATTTTTATGTATTTCTTTTTTGGGGCTGTGAAACGAATAATTTGAGTTTCCATTATTTCTTATGGGAAAATTTCCATATTCGATTTGGTTTACAAGTGTTTTGGAATACGAGCCCTCTTCCGGAACGAATTATGCTCGTAATCCAAGGTTCCACTGTACAGTGATGAGACTTAGCCGCAATAAATCATGTAAATGGTGACACGTTTTTTAAAGAAGGCCGTACATCTGTGATCATTGAAAATTGACGGATAACTTGTCGCCAACAGTGTTGTGGGTACTTGGATTACTTTTTTGACATAACGAGTAATCTAACGCCTTAGGTCTGCCATTTAAGTACTCCGTTATTTAGTTATATTTTTAAATGTAATCTGTTATTCAGACAGTTTATGTAATCCGTGAGCCAGACAGCAGTGATTCCATCCTACAAGCCAGGTCCTCCTCATCTGGGAGTTACTGCTACATCAGTACAGTCCTGACCTCGCCCCAAGCCATTTCAACATGTTTGCGCTGTTAAAGGAGTTCCTGGGAGGCTTGCGTTTCAGACGTGAATCATGGAGAAAACTTTCTACCTTGATGGTATCCAAGCACAAGTGAAACGCTGGGAGAAGTGCATTAGTGTAGCAGGAGATTACATAAAAAAACAACAACATCGTTTTACTATTATAAATGTGTTCTGTCATTCGTCAAGTAAAGTCCCAGTTTGAATTGAACGTCCCTCTTAAATTCCACACAACATACAGTATTTTATAATAGGTAACAATGTTTTTACGAGCCCCGTACGCAGAACATGTGAGTGACAACATGCTTCTTTTATAAACATAATAAACATTTTCCACAATGCAATGTCATCTGATAACTGTAAGCTATGGTTGCTAAGCAACATAATAGGGCAATGATTATGGTATTATATAGAAAAAACTGTGGCTTAGGTGTAGTATTTGTTTAGTTTAAAACCTGACATTTATGCAGAATTCAGATGCAGTCACAGGTGTGTGTGTGTGTGTGTCTAGGAATTTGGACAGCCTTTAGATGTTAGACCCGTGACTATACTGTATACTGTACCATTGTTTTCTTCCTTTGTTGGACAGTTAAAGTAATACTGACATGAGCCTTCTTCTTGCTTTCTCTTTGTTTCTCACAGTATGCTCTCACCCTCATCTGCTGAAAAGATAAAGGAGTGCCTCAGCCAGCAGGCCAAATTATCCATCCAAATCTCTCAGCCAACTTCTCAGTTTCACAGGCCAATCAATGGCACAGAGCCGCGTGGCGTGATTGATAATGATATTGAGATTGATTGCCTTAATCCTCTCCCCAGTCGAGTTCCCAAGTCCCCAAACAGACCGTACATCAGTCCATATTCATGCACTTCGGCACCAGTGAGAAACGAAGAGTGTGTGTGTGTGTGAGAGAGAGAGAGAGACAGAGAGAGGCTTGGCAGGAGCTGCCAATAGATAAGTGAAATAGGGCCAGAGTGAAAAGACCTATCAGTCCCTAAGGGGCTTAGCCGCAGGATTCAGAAGCTCTAAACTGGAGGTGGTGGAGGGAGATAGTCGACATTGGTTTTAAATTACCCAAGATTGCCTTGTGGTTTCAGTCTGCAGGGACACCAGGAGACAAGATGTTTGTTAAAACAAGTGCAGACATTGAGGCAGATTGGGGCAACGGGCAGACCTGCGATTTCCTGGCCAGACAGAGCAGTTTGGAAGGCTGGTAATTGCAGAATTGGCAGAGGGGCTAAGGAGGTCTTGCAGCAATGATATCTGCCACTGGGACCGAGGCAGTGGTGCTGCTGGGAAAGGGCTCGGCC
>JAOVVA010000024.1:5680569-5701073 GCA_028565275.1 Leiocassis micropogon
TATATATTGTTGGATCACATTTAGTTTTATTTACATCATGCATTTGCTGTGCCGTTGTTTAAAATCTTATGCTGCATCATAACATTATTTTCCGACCAGAGTTGCATAAATTTCTTAAGATTTTGCCAAAAAAAAGATGTCAAACAATTCCGTAGAGTCTTCTCTAGCACATCCAAAAGACGTTTATTGAGGTTAAGGTCAGAACTCCATGGTGGCCGATTCATGATTGAAAATAAAATCTTGCCATTGCATGTCATACCCGGGTCACTTGTTGCTGAGTCTGGACCTGACCAACCCCAGATCATAACACTGTCTCCAGAGGCATGTACAATGGCTACAGTGCATGATGGCATCAGACCACGTGACCTTTTTCCATTGCTCCAAAGTCCAATCTTTATGCGTTCTAGCAAATTGAGACTTTTTTAGGGCCCAAGCACTACAAAAGCACTACTTTTTATCACCCATGGCTTTTTGGGGGTTTTAACATGCTCAAAAAGTCCTGCAAATGGGCAGACAGGTTGGGATCTGCTGCTATTGGGTTGCCTGATAGACACACAAGATTTTGCTGCAAAGCTCATACACGCTGTATACATGCAAGTATACCTGGTGCACATTTAGAGCTCATTTAATTTAGAGCTCCAGAACAACTTTCGCATTGCATGTCATGGGCTCAACTCAACAGGAAGTCAGTTATTTTGCATTGTTTACAGAAAGCACCCAACGGAATTTGATATACTCCTCCCAGGGGAATTATGCGATCGCCACCAAACCGGGTCTATGTGATCTCAATACATGACGGATGCAAAATTGCTAAGGGATTTTTGATATCTCAAACAGGTCAGCCGTGAGAATGCCTTAAACTTGTGCAGAAAAGTGGTTAATAACTTTCTGTGTGACGTCATATCAAGTGACATCATGTTAAGTGACGTCAATGTGTGATGCTTTTTTCCGGCATCTGAGGCTTTTGAAGGTCTTGACCTAAAATTCTCCTTTTCTAAAATCATGTGCATGTGCCCACTGTCTTCCTGGTGCAGGGTGCTTGGGCCCGCTCATCATTTTTTGCAACTATATTCTGTAATTAGAATTCTCCTCACTAACAGGTGGTTTTCTTATGGCCACACAATTGTTTAGGTCCAATTCTTTAATGTCTTGTTGAATTGTGTATGAGTAAATGCTTTAACTTTTACTATTAAACATAGCTGTTCTTTCTACTGATTGCTTTCCCAAGCTTTTAAGTGATTGTTAGCCGAAACATATTAATCACCGCAGTAATTATCTGATCAAAGACCCTTAAGTATTTGAATCCCAAATGTGACTTTGTTTTGACCAGGCAGTGTATGTCCCACTTCTTGACAGGTGCCATTGTAAGGAGATAATCAACGACCTGTCAGTAATTTTAGTGATGCCCAAGCTGCTTGTCCACCCTGATCTTCCTGAAAAAGATTCGGAAATAAAAGGACATGCAAAGCAGTAAGACACTAGTTCAGATTGTACAAGCACCGCACACTGAACTTTTATTTTTTGCTCCACCTAAGCAAATACGAAGCACGGAAATATAACCAAATACTGCTCAGACAAAGGACAAGGCTGTTGACAGACAAAGTAAGATAAAATGGTCATTTTACAGTGTAATTAACATCATGTTGCATGGATTTATGATTCCATAAAACAGCATAAAAGCTGTTCCGAAGCCCGTTCCTGCAGGGGACAGCGCTTAAAGAGATTAAGCCTTGTAGAAATGGGGCAGAAGTAAATATAAAAACGGGATACGGCAATGACCCCAGCTGTCACTCCATCCCACCAGTAGGTTCCCAACAGTAAAAAGGCTACAAATCTGACTGCAGGTACAAATGAATTAATGGCTCTAAAATGAGATCACCGTTTCCCGCACTGGCAACTCTCACGTCAATATCGCTGTCTCAGCCAGGTGATGAGATGAAGAACAAAAGTCGTGGATTGAATTTTTATATTTATTTAAAAAAAATCCTATTAAACTATACGAATAATTTTACCGTCAACGGCATTGAAGCGCATTTGAAATGTTATTGTATTTTTAGTTTCTCATGCCCCTCTGTATCTTCGCTTCTCTTTCTTGCTTGCTTTTTTTTTTTCCCACTCTTTCTCTCTTGGTTCTATTGATACATTTTCATTTGATTCGAGACGAGCCAGGAGCAGAGACGAGACTGTCAGCACCTGCAGGATTAAATCAGAATTAATCCATTTTTCTTCACATCATCACAAATATAGCAGCCTAATTGAATGAATATTGTTTTCCCTTTAAATCAAGTACACACAACACAAATGTATACACACACACACACACTGCACTCCCTTTTCTCTCAGAGTGACAAGGGAAGTCACTTGAGCGGGAGCCATAGAATTTAATAAGAGCCTGCACTAATTCTGAGGTGCCTTTGTGTTGTATTGAAGTGTGTGTATGTGTGTGTGTGTGTGTGTGTGTGGATGATTGCAACTCAGGAGAAATGAACTGACAAAGCGAAACACATTTACTTTGCTGGAATTGATCTGTGTGTCCATGCGCTTATGTGTGTGTGTGTGTGTGTGTGTGTCTTTGTGTCTCTCCGTGTGTGTCTGTGAAAAGAAGGAGGGGATAAAATGCTATCCAGCGCCCAGTTCTGACCTGTAAATGGACACTCTGTCTCGATGTAGCATTTCCAAGCCGATCATTTGTCTAGAAGCTTTCATTTGCATGAGAATGTGATTGTGTTGTCCCCTCAGGCTGAGCTTTTACAAGGCCTTCTTCGACATTATCTCTTTAACTGGAGGTGATTAGCAGTTTCTGGCTTTCTTTCTCTCTCTCTCTCTCTCTCTCTCTCTAAACATCTTACGAAACCAGTCAATGCGCTGATCCACCCTTCAGCGTTGTGTCTGTCTGCCTTCAATTCCTACGTGAAGGATTTAACAGAGGAAGAGAAAGTGCACTGCACTCTGGTCTTCTGTAGAGTCTGGGCACGTTTTTATTGTGTTTTTTTTTTTTTTTTTCATCTAATACTGTAGGAATCATGTTTACATGAATCATAAGCAAGATGGCCACAGATGGCAAGTGCGCACAAACATGCAATCTCAATTTAGTCACTTCTCTCTGAGCATATTGACCGTATTATCATGAATTATAAACAAGCTCACGCGAACACCCAGCTATTGACTATTCACCGTGCAATGTGATCACGGCCGATGTCCTTAATAAACAAAGATACCCATGTGCACATGTACACACATGCAGACCTCGAAAAGACAAACGTGCATAATCAGAGATGCACAAAACCCAGCAGTGAGGATTAGTCACCTATGCAGCCGTCTGGCCTCCTCATGACTGGCGCAGAAGGCACCGGGACCACTGCACATGACTGTTTGCCCAACGTTGCTGTGTTTGGAAGAATTTTCAAGCGCCCTGAAGGAGCTCTTATGTTTGCAGATCAAAGCAGGTTGAGATCGCTGGCAAATCAATCACACAACATCAAATAGATACTCTCTTGTTACAGAATACGCATCCATAGCGGCTGTATTGATCGACTCGAAAGCCTGTACGATCCGCATTTTAAAATACTTAAAAACAGGTTGTGAATTTGACTAAATCATGACAGCGTAAGAGCTCTCCCATAATAAAAAACAGCCAAAGGATAGCAAAATAAAAAATAATAAAGAAAAACACCTGTGTTTTTTGTTTTTTTTTGTTTTTTTTGTTCGATGTGTGCTGGAGACACCCTGCAGTGACGCGTTTAAAGACATAAGGAACTGCAACAACTGTAGCGCTCTGTGTATGATCAATTGACATAAAATGATTGACCTATTTAACAGCAGTTAGCTGCAAAGAACACAGCCTGCCTTTATATTATCTTCAGGTTTTACCCAACACAAGTCACTTCAAGATGTGAGGGTGTTCAATGAGCGGAAACTCAAGTTATACAACTGTTAGTTTCGACCGAACAATCTGATTGGACGAATCAGATTGGACGCATTACATGAGTGGTGATGATAGACGGTAACAGCACTGAGATGTTTAACATCTGTCTATACATCACTCCACATCCCAGGTGTTCTAATAACCGTTAATTACACTGTCAGTCGCAGCACAGGTGAAAGTAGGTCGGTATGTTCAACAGTACTGAGAAAAGTGCTAGGGTAAGTGGGCTAGTGGTAGCTCAGTGGTTAAGGCATTGGCCTATGGTTCTGATGGTCCCAGGTTCAAACCCCACAACCAACAAGCTGTCCCTGTTGGGCCCTTGAGCAAGGCCCTTAACCCTCACCTGCTCAGATGTACAATATAAAGAGATAATGTAAGTTTCTTTGGATAAAAGTGTCTGCTAAATGTAAAAAGAGCAACCTTTCAAATCCTGCATTCAAAACTAGTCACAGATGCACTTTCAGCAAGAAAACATCCATCTTAAACAACACTTTTCCTTCTTAATAATTGCTTCTAAGTTGTTTCAAAGTTGATTTATTTACACCTAAAGCAAGCTACAAACATAACTAGCTTGTAAGAAGTACGAATCCCTGTGTAACCTCTAATCAAGGCCACCCTGGTTAAATCAGGTGTGGAAGGTTACTGTATGTGTTGGCAGAGCAAAACATCTGGTTTAATGAACAAACTAATTCAGTTCAATTCAATTTTATTTCACAAAATGAAAAGAAAATTTATGGAAGTTTGTATTAGTGAGAAAAAAATGTGTTTAGATGATAATGAGATTGTCCCTGATGAGCAAGCCAAGGGTGTCGGCGACAGTGGCAAGGAAAAACTCCCTGCCTGAGATGGCAATAGGAAGCAACCTTGAGAGGAACCAGACTCAACAGGGAACCCATCCTCATTTGGGTGATAACGGCTAACAGGAATTATATGACGACATCATGTGTGTTAGGCTGCTGGAAGTTCAATAAAACAGAAGTTGTCCAAGTGAGTCCAGTTCAGCACAGGGATGAATCAGCAGGTGCAGAGGACAGAGTGGGGTCTGCATCGCTGGGAGCCTTGGAGCAGCATGTGTAGATCCAAACCATCATGAAGCAGAATCCAGCTGGAGGTGGTCCTTCTCTGGATGCCTCAAGATCCTCGCAGGGTTGGACTAATCATAATCTGTTGATAATAAATGGTGTTTGTGGAACTGTTGTATAAAAGTACTAGCATATTCGTGGTTGCGCAGCACAACAGCACTCGCTCTTGTTCAGTGGTTCTTAATTATCAATAATGTTATAGCAGATTTAAACAGTCACCAAACTCAGCTGCCTGTCAGTTGCTCTTTCTCTTTTGATTGAAAAATCTTGACTAATACAAAGTTCTGGTGACTCCTTCCATGAGTGGTAAAAACCTTTAGCTTTGCAATGTACTTTGCACCCTCCAAACAGAGCCAGTTATGATCTCGTGGCCGTCCAACCATTGATAATTAGTGCACTAATGTGTGGAGCAGTATCAGCTCTTCTGAATTACTCCAGAGCTGCCTGGATTAAGATCCGAGGAATTTGAAGGCCAAGTCAACACCTTGAACCTTGTTACGCTTGTCAGATCATTCCTGACGAATTTTTGCAGAGTGTCAGGACACATTATCTTTTAAAGGCGATTTTCTAGGAAGGGGTGTACCTGGTCTGCTACAATGTTTAGATAGGTGAATGTGTCAAAGTAACATCCAGAACCCAAGTTTTTCCAGCGGAACTTCGCCCAGAGCATCACATTGGCTTTGATGGCTTGCCTTTTTCCTTTTTCCTTTTTCCAGCACACCTGACTGCCCACATTATCTAAAAGAAACCATGATTCATCAGACCAGGCCACCTACTTCCATTATGCCATATTGGTCCAGTTCTGGTGCCCACTGTGGGAGCTTTAGGTGGTGGACTTGCCCGTTTTTCCTGCTTCCAACACATCAACTTGGGAACTGACTGTTCACTTGTTGCCTAGTATATCACATCCCTTGACAGATGCCATTGAAATGAAAATAATCACACCTTTTCATTTATCCTGTCAATCTTTTTAGCATTATAACCTGTCTATTTTTCCATATGTCTCTGTTTTTGTTTCTTTCCTGTCTCCGAAATTGGGTCTTATCGTGGGTTTGTTACATTGTTTTGTCCCACCTGGATAAGTGTGGTTGCTTATTCCCTGTTATTTCTTACTATGTTGTGCAATTTTTTTTCTTTTGCCTACATGTCCATCTTGACCTCAGATCCTTGGATTGCCCACAGATCAAACCCACACCTTACACAGCATGTTGCACCTTTCAGCTTCTTTTACTCATTCTTTTGCCTCACTGTTTTCTCTCATGAGGTCCATCCACTGACATACAGCCCACTGTCCAACAGCTGGCCTTTTAAACGTAAAAGACTGAGCCTGCTAGGTTTGAGCTCAACAAGAGGACTAAAATGTGTCACAGAGCCACAATGGGGTCCTTAAAGTATAACCAGAGGGTTTGCAATTTTCAAATTTTGTTACAGTGGTGGAAATCACCCTTAAACTGTCCCTTAAAAATCAAAGTTATTATGTCAATAAATAAAGTCACCTAGACTGTAGTGACAGTTTTAATAGAAATGGGTTGCATGGGTTTTATCTGGCTCTAATAAATAGCCATAATATTAGTACAGTATACACACAGAAGTATTGAGACACATTTCATTTCATCATATTTTGCTTAGAAAAAAATGACTTTATTTTTAACCTAATCCTGAGGAATAGTTCTCCAGGCTTGCTCAAAGTCTTTATTGACTCCCGTTTTTGGCTCTCATTTTCAATCCAGTCCCTGTACCTGAGCAGTTTCAGAGAGATGTTTTTTGTTTGTTAAGCCACACAGTGACCTATGATTCATTAAAAAAAAAAAAAAAAAAAAAAAACCATGTACGCAATTTAAGGCATAAACCACTGATAATCAAATGCAGATGATGACAGATGATCAGGCCGGTGATTAGTATACTGGTGATGCTGAATGCTGAGAGGTTGGAAAAGACGAGAGGGGAAATGAGGTTGCTGCTAAGGGTCGTTACATAAACAACACATTAAAAAAATGTTTTAGGTACAGGTGGCACGTGGTGTAGTGGTTAGCACTGTCGCCATGCACCTCCAGGGTCCGGGTTCGATTCCTGGCCAGGATTGATTCCTGTCATTGTTAGCATGGAGTTTGCATGTTCTCCCCGTGCTTGGTGGGTTTCCTCCCAAAGACCTGCTGATTGGCTTTTTCCAAATTGCCCGTAGTGTGTGTAAGTGTATGTATGTGTGTGTGCCCTGCAATGGATTGGCACCCTGTCCAGGTTGTACCCTGCTTCGTGCCCTAAGCCTCCTGGGATAGGCTCCAGGCCCCCCCGGCCTGAATACAGGGTAAAGCAGTATAGATGATGAGTTTTTAGGTTTTAGGTACGTTTTCAGCCTGACACAGTAAAACGTTTGTTCCCACTTCTTTCATTTAATCTACCTTTGCACAGCACTGTGCTTGTTTGTAAAATTAATCTGGCTTCAGGGGTTTGTGAAACTTTGTTACAGTTAATTCATTTCTGTTCTATATAAATATTTCTCATTTATGTAAAAAAAAAAAAAGAAGATATTTTACATCAGGGTTATTTTCAAACAGTGAAATACACTTTCTTGTTTTTGTTTTTTTGTTTGTTTTTGAGATCATAAGTCTTCGATCTTGTTAAATTTAAAGAGTAAACCTTGAAGGTCGTTTTTCGAGCTTCATCAGAGTAAACTAGTGAAAGTGATCTCGCTTGCAGTATGTTTGGTTGTGTTGCTCCTGAGAACGTGCTAGTAATTAAAAGTTGTTTTGCTTCACAGGAATAGCAAATGAAACAAATGATTCTAATAAATGGCAAATACTTTGGAAATCCAGCCACGGGTGAAAGTGTTGCTTTTCTATGTAAAAGTCCTGCTGGGATCCGACCTTGCTATATAATGCAGTCCGTAATGACTCTAATTGGTGCGCTGCTTTTTCTTTTAGGAACAAAGGCCTGAGTAAAGCCCTCAAGTACTTCTGTCTTCCTCGCTCTCCCCTCCACGCAGTTTGTCTTTATGTCTTTGCTTTACCCTCTTCTTTTCGAGTGGAGCAGACTGACAGGAGCAGTGCTGTGGGTCCCCAGAGTAGCCTTGTGGGAAATAATAGGCAGGGCACGAAGGAAATGGGGGTCTTCTAGCCTAGATTAATTAGCTTTTTTCCACCCACGCTCTATTATGCTAAATACTATATCAATCTTTGCTAAGCCTGAATGCAAAATTGTCTGGGTTGTAAATGACTATGCAAAAATATGTGTGCAAGCGGGAAAGAATTCAGCTTCTAGTTGACATGGAGAGTTTCATTATTTGAAGTGTTAAGGCGGAGAGTGGTGCGTGCTTTTATTTTTTATTTTTCCCTACAAGGACGGCAGCGAGTAATCGCTTGAAAGAATTTATGTATGTATATATATACACCAAATACATAAGTCATATTTTTACCCAATTTAACATTTTCTCATGTTTTTAAATCTTTTTTCTCTATATAGAATACTTATTATTTATTCATTTTCATGCCAAATGTTACCATGTTTTTAAATGTGCCATCCAGAAATCCCGAATATGCATCTCTCAAGATCAAAAGTCATTATTTTAATGAAGTCTTGACTCTGAATTAGTTGTGTTCATTTTCTCAGGCTCATTAACTGAATTAAGCACTCTGCATAATGCTTTACTTTACCCCCGTCTGTGCATCCATAAGTTGCTGGCATTGTCATTCCAAAGGGATGCGAGGCGTGCGAGGAAGCCGGACTGAAGGACATCAGGCGTTTCAATCACATCAGGCAGACACGAAAACCGCTAAAACGGAAAGGCACAAGCACGACGTGTAAATAAGATAATTGGATTTTCTGAGTTTAATCTCTGACGAAACACTCTGTACTGAGGAGGAAAGTCAAAGAGGTGAAGAATGACCCACTTATATGATTATGGGGCAAATAGCAAAGCAAGTGCAGCTGTATTTCCACCTGATGCGAATCCATGACATGTACTGTACAGTAGCAGCATTGTGTTCCTGCTGTCCTCTCTGAAAGTCTTGGAAAGGTAAAGCCCATCGTTCTACACTGTCATATGGTTTTAAGATCAAAATATAATTATGAGATGATTATTACACTGACATGATTATCAAATTAAAATATAGAACAATATTTTTTAAACCCACCCATTTTTAAAGGTATCAAAAATATAGGAACACGCAACTGAGAGTTGTTTCTTTTTGGCCATGCGTACCCTTTTAGATCGATTGTTTAACAATTAGTAGCTCTGACTGTCCACTGGTGATCTGAATGTCTACTCTGCCCTGTGATTTGCCTGTGTGTTTAAATGGATAAACTAACATGAAGCTGTCTATGGGAGAAAGGTGTGTCACTTTTAAGCTAAGGAAGGAATGAAAATCAATCAGAACAGGCAAAGGGCATAGTCAGAAAAACAATTTGAAATGATCAGAAAGGATGCACTGGTGTACTACAACCAGTCACTGCATGTGTGTCCTCCATTCTGTATCTGACATTGAAGACATAAACATTGTGAACACTGTAAAGAAAAAAAACAAAGGATCCCAACATACATCCTCATCAGTGGTGAGGCATGGTGGCGGGAGTTCGGCTGCTTTCGGAATGGACTCGCTAATCCTTAATGATGATGGAGTTCATGATGGTAGGATTTTTGACTGGTTTTGAATGTGATGTTTGGCAGGCAGCTGCTCTCCCCTCTTTCCAGTACTGTAGCCGACCGTGCCGACCTGCTTTCACTCATGCTGGTGACTGACATTTAGTGTAATAAACGATTGCTAGAACACCTGTGGGCACATGGAGTAATTTATGTATTTAAATGTCCCGGTGCTGTTGTGCTCTATTGTCACCACTCGTGGAATGCCTCTCGTCCAATCAGATTGCTCGGTCACTGTTAAAGTTAAAGGTTATTAACACATCTAGATGTAAGTTTCAGAAATAAAAAGCGAAATTCTGATATTCAATAATTCGTCTCATATTCATCTTTTGTTGCCAATCCCAAATGTCATCCATGAAGAGCAAAAAAATAAAAAGAATTGGCTTTGTTGTAGCAGTAGTTTCAGAGGAAATTGCATTTGTCCCTGTTTGTAATTCATATTCATCAAAAATTCATTAAGATAAACAATTTTAGAATAAATAATTTGGCTAAGGCTATTAATCTATCCATTAGCTATGGATTAGGGTGGCAGCGGGCCTAGAGCCTATGCCAGGAAACTAAGGGCACAAGGCGGGCTACACCCTTGGAAGGGGTGTCAACACATTGCCAGGGACAGGCTTACACACGTACACACTTAGTCGAAAACTACAGGAAAATTTGGAATCGTTACTTAGCCTACACAAACACATGCATTACTTAACAAAAGCTTTTTTTTTTTTCTTTTTTTTATTTAGAAATGAAAATGTGCCAGGACCCAAGAATAAAAGCCTCATGCATGTTGGAGCAGGTGGACAGGTACACCTGACCATCACACCCATTTGTGGGTTTAAATGCACACAATTGTATAAATGGTTTTGTATGCTGTAGCATTACAATTTCCCCTTCACTGGAACTAACAGGCCCGAACCAGTTCCAGCTGAACAATGTGCCTGGCCTTCATGCCTGACCTCACTGATGCTCTTGTGGCTAAATTAGCCACTCCAGAATCTATTGGACAGCCTTCCCAGAAGAAAGGAGGTTATTATTATAACAGCAAAGGGGGACTACACCTGGAATGGGATGTTGATCAGTTATGAGTTTGATTGTCAAGTGTCCACAATCTTTCTGCCATATAGTGTGTGAAGGCCACATTAAAGGGATTATAGTGTATTTAGGCTGCAGTATTGGAAGAGTATGTGGGAATGCATTAATTCAATTCAATAAAATGTAATTTGTATAATGCTTTTAATAAAGGTCATTGTTGCAAAGCAGCTTTACAGAATCAAAAGAAAATGATAGAAATGTGTATGAAATGTGAAAAATACGGGACATAGAGATCTCCAACCAGAAGCGGGACACCAGGACGAGTCAGACAGGCCCAGAGAGCAGAGAAGGAGCAGAGGAGAAAGAGAGAAGGAGAAGAGTATATTTTTATATTTTCTTTATCATTTGATTTAAATAATTAATGAGTAATTTGTTCCAACTTTTTTAAAAGAGAACTGAAGAAAAGAAAACAAGCAAAAGTAATAACTGTAAGAGTGGGAGGGATTGATCAGACTTTCAGTTAGAGGTGGCGATAATAGTGAGAGGGTGGGGTGATAAGTGGTGGTCAATCTTTTAGATGGAGCACTTGGGATTGGTCAGAATTCATCTTGGTGTAGGAATAAAGAAGAGTCCCACACACACACATCTGCGTATCTTCTAATTCTTGTTAAGCATAGCACTATGATTCTCCTGAGGCACTAAATCCCTTTCCTAACCTTACACCAGTCTGAGCTGAGTTTTTCATCTCATTTTTTGTCTTAACTCTGCTCAATCTATGAAGCTAACTCAAAGGCATAGCGCTGATTACTTTTGCAAAATGTTCATTCTAATGTGAGTAGAGTATTGAGATTAAACAAGTGAGTGCTGTGATGATGTGATGATAAAACGACAGGTCTAACTCTGATTTGGCCAATTAGCCCAAAGCTAAGCAAGATAGAGTTTGCTTTGGACTCAGAAAATTCTCAACAAATATTTCCTAACTATGTGCGAGCAAGTGGATTAATAAAGATTTTTCTCTTTTATTGGTGAGGCATGGAGCCCGTTCTTTCTGTAAGAGCAGTGCACAAAACTTAATCATCAGTGTTATTTCCTCCCCCTTTTTTTTCTATTAGAAAGGATGAAGAAAGGAGAGAGAAAGTTCTGGAGAGGCCTGAAGGGAAATTGAGTTGAGGCCACGTCTCCTCACGTTGCCTGCCTAACCTCACAGTGAGAGTGTTTTTGATTGGTGGCAAAATGTGAGAATAGACTTGTCTTCATTGACATTTCCGTGCAGCTAGCAAGCGTTTCCCCGGGTGTGACCTCTCTCGGTTTTATTAATAAATGAGACCTGGAGGTTTTGGGTCCAAAGAGTGGCCCTCCATCTTGATTTCCACCCTCATAATGATTTTCACAGGGTTCAGGACCTGAACTGGAGCGAAATAATGAGTGTCAGTCATTACTGCAAAAATGTGTCTCTCATTCCAACCAAGGCTGAAGCCATAATGAACCTAAATATCCCTGACATCTAAACGTATAGACTTTGATGATTAGTGGCACACAGTTTGGTGTTTGCCATGGACTAAATCAGGCGTTGCTTATCCTTACTGGTCATCATTTCTCTAGAGTTCAGAATATTTTTCCTTATTCAGCTATATGCTGATGAAAAAATAGAAGAGAATTATTTCTTCTCAGAGCTGTGTTTGATCAATACATTCTGTTTGGTTTTAATTATTCATCCCATTCTCAGCTTTTTTTCCATTGTGCACTTTATATTGTTGTGAATTATTGTTTTGTCCAGGATCTTGGTTTCAAAGTAATGAAGAGAAATTACGAAAATCCATTTGGAGCCCTCACAAGAGTGGAAATTGAGCTTGAAATAAAAGAACTGTGCTAAGATAATAAACAGAGCATAAAACCAGATCCATGCAGTTTGTGGAACACCGCCACTCACAACAATTCTCCAATACTTCTTTAAACTTTTCACCACAATAACACTGGAATTGACAAGTTGAGGCTGAAATTATAAAGGGGATTTGATCCTGAATTAGGGCAAACAGAGACAAGAGGCAGAAACTGGATCCATGTTGTGGTTAAACTCGAATTAAACCTGGTACAGTATAGATGATCAAATATTGACTATACTGGAACCCATGGCTAGGGGAGTCTATGTTGAACTGGTTTGTAGAGCTTATATACGTTGACAAGGCAAGGCTTGGACCACAGATCTCAGAAAGCTGATTCTACAGGAGGCACATCAGAAGAAGGCCCCACAAAAGGCATGTTCAGACACAATTTTAACAAAGAGCCAAACAGGAACCAAACGGATATAGTGGAATCCGGAGATTGAAATTTTTAGCAAGCAAGTGGTGGACCTCAGGACTTGTGGAGGAAAGGGTGACTCTACAGAAGGCACACCAGAAGACCACCTCTTCAAAGGCATGGTCAGATTTACTATTGGCTTAGAAGATGGACTATCAAGACACAGTATAAACAGGGCCATTAAACGGGTGAGATTTGGACCTTCTCTCTACAGGAGAACCCATCAGGGGCATGTAAAGATACATCTTTAGCAAAGATCATGAAGATCCATGATGTGTACCTTGACCTGAAAAGGTTCTCTCAGGCTAGACAGGAACAAACATGATAGGTAGGGCACACGGAAGGTTAGACCAAGCAAATTTGGTGGGTTCCTCAAGGTTTCTTTTTATTCACCATCTCACAATTATCCTCCTAGTATTTTTCTCACCAGTTACGTCTCTTTACCATTCTAGAGTGTTCCTGGTATATGGAAAAAGACCCTGCTATCTGTTTACTAAAACATATTCTCATTCGAGTTAAGTGTTTTCTTTTTGGTAGCTGGATAACGGTCTCTCCTTCCTCCTCCCTGGCATTTTCTTCCCCTGGAAAGTGGTAGGAGACAGGGCAGGATGAGAGTGGACATGACACCATTGCTGTAACTTACACCCTTTGCTGACTTTCAGGACTGATTTGTGGCGTAATCAGTCCCACATTTGATTATACCCTCGCAACAGAAACACACCTGTCTCATATTTTATTCAAATTGCTGCCTGAAATATGTATTTTCCCTAAAAACAGGCTTTCTTGTTTGTCACAGTGACTGAACAGAGAAATAGACATGAACTTGCTGAGAGCAAACTACATCATTCATGTCAGTCACTTGAGCGTGAACAGTGAATTGTTTTAATATGAGGAAATATCGAATGTAAAGCATCACAAAACAGTTCTGATCTTTTTTTTTTTTTATTGTTTTCCTACCCTACCGCATCTATTGTCTTATTCATAGCTCTTTGAAACATCCAGTATCAGTTTACACAAGGTGCGATTTATATTTCCTGTGCTGTTTTGCATGATGGTTATGAACAAGTTTGCATGTTCAAAAGCCTTTTTTAAGCACATGTTTTTAATTAGCTGTGACATTAGTCTGACAAGCCCACCCAGCAGTGCAGTCAGATCTTAATGAATCCTCAGATCCCTTGTTTCCTGAGGAAAAAAAAAAAACAAAAAAAAAAACTCCATCATCACCCCCGCAGCAAGCGGAGAGTGCGCAAGTTTGCAGCAGGGGCCACTGGGTAAATTAGTGTAACCATGGTCAGATGCAGGTAATGGTCACACCTTGTCAGAGCTGCCAGGGTTTCGTCAAGGACATGGTCTTAAGCACTGCGATGGGTTTTACACATACAGAATGCCTGCTTTAATATGCAGCCAGTATGTGTTAATTTAAAATAAGAGCTGCATCTACTAGTCCAGGCAAAGCTTCTTTTCTCAGTTCCATTTCAAGTGCTGTAGTTTCTGTATTCAGTAACCTCGCAGTTCTTTATGCCTGAATGATTTTTCAATGATTTTTATTTAAGCCTAGATGATCATTATTAATGGTGTTTTTTTTTTTTTTCATGATCCTTATACATGACGGTCAGAAGCAGCCATTTAACACTTAACTTTTTGTTTTGCTGCTTTTGCATGAGCATCCAATTCACAGTTGGCTTTTACAAACCAACAGTTTTTATATGGTATGTAAAGTATATTTACATAAAAAAATTCAGTAAATGTAGCCATGGAAATCTTTTTGACTGCTGCGCTACATACATCAGCGTTTACTAGTTGGATTGATTATTTGCATGGATGACAGATGAGATGATCGTTTCCGAATCAGGAAAATGCAGGTTTAGGGAAAGCAAAAACTAAAGAGTCCAGACAGAGACCATCATGTTACTCTGCTGTTGTAGATACAGTAGGTAGATTGATACAACTTTATTGTCATTGCATAGTACAGGTACTCAGCAGTACATATTATGTATTCATAAAGGCAGAATACAATATTTATATTGTGCAAATTGCACTTGATGTGTATACACTACATCAGCGGTACATAAATAATTCTGGTACTGTACATATTGGGTAATTGTAAAAGTATGTATTGTACAGTACTGTATAATTGTATATACAGGTAGTCCACAACTTACGAACGAGTTCCGTTCCGTCCTAGATGCCATTTTGTCTCTGTTTCCGCTCTATTTTCTCTTCATATTTGTAAATATTAGTATCTGGTGCACTGCAGTATCTATTTTTTGTGCAATACTGTACACGTGAGCTTCTTCCGTGAGTAAACTGGAAGTAGAATTGCGGTCCGTTCGTATCTATGGAAATTCGTAACTTGAACGTTCGTAAGTTGGGGACTACCCATATAACGTGAGTCTCGCGGGAGGCAAAATGTATTGCCCTGTTCAGAACAGGAAGATTCAGCGGCTACGAACAGGCAGATCCGCTGTCACCCTCATACGTGGTTGCTAGGCGACGCCGCTTTGGGGGCAATCACCTGCTAGTGATCTATTTAGAGCTCCAGGAAAACCGGTACCTGGGGACAAGACAAAGGCAAAAACAAAGACCCAATACAAGCCAAATCGTCAGAACTCGAGAGTAAGAAACTGAGAGCAGCATTGTAATGTGTACTATCTCAGCTAAGTGAAAGTTTCCAAAGCCCCGTCCTGAGGAGACGGAGGAGTTTTTTTTTCTTGAGTTCCCTAAGTTTCAATTAATAAACACACGTTATCTCAGAATGGGACGGTCTTCCCATACGTTTCACAAGCTCTCTCACACACTCTTCAGAGGGCATCTCACTGATGCCCTCTGAAGACCCTTCATAAGGCCTCTTACTTTCCCATTACATCTTGTGGTGGCCAAACCTGCACCACGGAACAATATTGTGTAATTATATATTGTGCTAAATGTATAAGGAGCTATAAGCATATTAGACATATGCATTAATAAGTAATATTCATGAATACAAGATGAAAGATATCTATAATTATTATAAAACCAGTAACAGTGCATTGGTGTAATAGCTGTGGGGAAGAATCTGGCACTAAACCTACTGGTTCTGGTGCAAATGTTTCCATACCTTCTCCTGGATGGAAAGAGGTTGAACAATTTGTGACTCGGATGGGAGCAGCCCAACCATGATGCCCACCGCCAAGATTCCAACCAAACCTATAGAATTTCTTTTATTCTAAAATCTAAAATCTCCCTTTTATAATGTCCCTGTTAATGCACAGGTCATCCCTACTCTTGACTTTCTAAACCTGTGTGTCCTTATAAATGCATTCACATATTTAATACTATTTTCATCCCAGTCAGTTTCTGAGCAAATGAAACACAAGTCTCGGCAGCTTTCACTTCTGAAGTATCCCTTGGACATCCCTCTGGGAGAACCCTTAAAGGTTCTGTGTAGAGCTCTACAACAAAGCGTTTTTATATCAGAAAGGCCTCCAAGCTAAGAACACTAAAATATATTGAGGGGAAAAAAACAGAAACGCCTTTAAATGTCACTTGAAGAGCATTTTGGATAAGAGTGTGTAGACATTTGTAAATGTTGCTTAGTGACAGCTATGAATAATTAAAATGTTAATTAAACCTTAACATAGAATGTAGGGTTTAAAATTCAGCAGTGGTATTAAGGTAGTAAGCGAACAAGTCAAGGAGTTTGTAAACTTTACAAATAACCTAGTGGGAATGGGGTCAAAATGGGGGGAAAAAGTGCATATATTAAATTTATACTTCTTCATATTATGTCTCCATTCATTTTCTATCATGCACATGATCACATGCTCACCAGGTGCCATGAGATCAAACAGTGTTATTGAGCAACATCTGTATCACATGCTCACTACATCATCATCTACATCATTGTGTCCAGTGTGTTAATAAACAGTAAATACTGTGACACGCGAATGCTTTTCATCACAATATGTTAATCAGGTGGTTCCAGTATTTGTACTAAATTCTCAGATAACCTGCTATCTGATACCTGCTGCATGCGCGCCAGAAACATGGCAAGTACCAGAACAGCAAAATATGAACTTGATGCGGTCTTTTACCGCGACAGGGACCAACGTTGGTCATAGCACAAGCCTGAAGGGGTCGCTGTTAGAACTCCATTGCAGTGATTGACAACTCAGTCAGAGCTCCATCCAACCTTTCCCATCTCTTCACTGCCATGCTTATACAGTAGTACATCAATCGAGTCCATGAGAGGTGTTAGTTACACCATTAATGCCACCGTTACTACAATGGCATCGTTCTTTCTGCGTTTTGTGTCGACCATGTGCTCACCAGTACAAGTTCTTGCTGCATTACTGCATCATACACAACTTTTTGCACATGTAGTAAAAACATGGCTCAGTGTGATTGGGGGGGGGGGGTAAATAGTAAATATAACATAAACATTAAGTAAATGAGGGATACAGAATACAAAACAAAATCAAATGACACAAGAAATTATTAATGCATATACAAACTTGATTGGATTTAAAACTTCAGCAACTTGTTTATCATGTTTAAAAAGCAGGCATAAGGCTAAGCTGGATCTCTCTCATGAAGTAGTGCTGGAAATTATAATATCTGTCCTCTAGTGTTCATCGTTTTATACAAGAATCTGTACTTTGTACAAGAATCCAACATTTTTTTTTTTGTATTACACAGCAAGATCAGATTGGTATATGCCACAGATCGCACTTGATTATCTCACTTTTGCACATAAAAGCATTCAATAGGCTTCAGCTCAGACTGAGGATCTCTCATGCTCTGTGGTGCTGCATTACAATCTGAAGTGCTGCTGATCTGATAATAAAGTCATTCTGTCGAATGCCCAAGACCTTGGACTGAGTACTGTGGCCTTTATGAAACCACTCCAACACACCTGCTGCGGCCAAGAAAGTCAGAGCTCGCTGGTTTTAATTGGGTCCTGAGCACGCCATTGTTAGGCAGAAGAAGCAAGGATAATAATAAAAAAAGAAACGAGAACGGAAAATGGAAAGACAGATGGAGAAATGTCTTCTTTTGCCGAATGCGTTAAACTGGCTTGCTAGTTTATTTGATACTGAAATGATATAGCTATCTTATAAAATTAAATTGCAAATCAGTGTTTTTTTGTTTGTTGTTTTTTTATCAATGCACTCTTGATGCACGTAGAGTTTCCATGATATTAACTTTACAAATTTAGAATCCGGAATTTCACTGTAGTCCAGAGCTGAACCAAAATTACTGTATAATTTGCTTTTCTGCTTTAGTAAGGTGCGGCTCTGATATCGGGTGAGGGCACACAGTCGGTATTCCAGTTCATCTCAAAGGTGTTTAGTAGGGTTGTGGTCAGGGCCCTGTGCAGGATAACTAAGCTCTTCCATTCTAAACCATGTCTTCATGGAGATTGCTTCATGCATAGGTTCTACTGTCCAGGTGGAACAGGTTCGAGCCTTTTAGTTCCAGGGTTGGGAAATCTTAATGCTATAGCATACTGTACAAGGACATCCAGTAAATTCATGCGCTTTTAACTTTGTGACAAATGGGTGTAACGTGTCTTGTGCGTCCACATACTGTACATGAGTATCTCAGTCTTGGACCCTAAGTGTGTTTTTGGATGAGAAGGAAGTCTGTCTGGGAAACATGGACATGTCATTGGCACGATGCACAAAATGAAGCTAACCAGTTGAAAAAAAGGATAGGTTAGAAAAAGATCTGGTGATTTTCAGCCTCGATCTTTTATTTAATTTAATTATTTATTGTTCATTCGTCTTGAATCTCCTGGGCTTGGACTCGACAATGGCGGAGTTGACTACAGCCCTAGGAATAGCCCTATTATTCAAACCAAAAACAACACTAAACCTACTGTTGTGCACTTTTGAAAACAAATTAAATTACGTTATGGACCTGTGAGCAAAAGGCTGTCAGTTATATTATTACAGATAATATATGCATAGTGTACATATATATGTAGTTTGTCAATAATTTATGTTTTTTTTTTTAGATAAAAATGAAGTGATAAATAAATATTGGCAAACATCTTTTAAATGAGATAATTTGTCCAGTTATTTACTGTACTAATAGTTCCATATCGCCGATTAACTCGTAATCGCAATATGTGTCGAAAATAATCGCAGTGAGATTTTTACTAATATTTTTGTAAATCAAATCCGTGGATCTCTATTATTTTGTATTTGATTTGTACTTTAATTGGATAATGTGTGATTAATTCAATTTACAGTTGGGCGAAATAATTCAAAGACATTTTTTCCGGAAAAAAGGATGATAAACAGATGATAAACAATCTACTTTCACCTTCATCACACTGCTATATTTCACATGCACCTTTTCAATCAGATCAAATCTAGTGTATTTCCAAAACGATCCACTTCAAGTCATTTATTAGCAATGTGACTTTGATGCCTTTTTGTCTGGGGTTTAACCCTGCCAGCTCATTCACCTCAGCCGTCCCTGCTATCCAGGTTTCTCAGGAGCGACTATTTATCCTCACTCAAGTCCCCAGAACCTTCTGATCCTCCTGACGTTACCCTAATCCACTTCTTTACTCTCTAGTGTCTGTTTGTTGTGCACTATCACTACCATTACTAAGCCTCTTCAAATCTCAATCTTGTGCTATTGACCCAGGCTTAGTTGTTTTTTTCCCCCCGACGCTCTCACTCTCTCGGTTTCAGTATCATTCTTCTTTTCATGGCTTCTCGGACGTTAGTTACTCTTTTGCCCAACTTCTTCGCAGCACCTTTTATAGGACGAATATCAGCATTCTGTCAGAAGCACAGTAGGTCAGTACGTGTCAGTTCTGTCTGGCTGGGTATTGCAGGAGGTGTCATGGCAACATGACGGTTAAAAAATAACTCGATAAACTCTGTTTAGCATGTTACAGTGTCTTGTTTTTTATCCAGTTATGCAGAACGTCTCTGAGGGAAACGGTAGAAGAATACAGATGAACGGAAGAAATGCAAAGGAAAAATACTGCATTAATACATGACCGGTTGGGGATGATTACGACGGTGGCTTAGTGGTTAGCATTGTCGCCTTGCACCTCCAGGTCCTGGGTTCGATTCCCATGTCAGGTCTGTGTGCATGCAGTTTGCATGTTCTCCCCGTGCTTGGTGGGTTTCCAGATTAGGCTAATTGGTGTTTCAAAATTGCCTGTAGTGTGTGAATGTTACCATGGTTGTACAAAATGTGAATAAATACAAGGGTCTTCATTGGCCTCCACGGTCTATAGTTGGACTACAGAAGCTCCTAAATGGATGAAGAGAAGGTTCCCTTATGAGGGGGGGGATATAGTGCTGTGTGTGTTCAAAAACACACACTAAAGGCGAGAGAGAGAGAGAGAGAGAGTGTAAACCGGCACGGTGTCAAATTACGTGCACGTACACACATAACGACAGACGGAGAGAGAAAATGGATTTTTTTTTTATATAAATTTAGTCATGTCCAATTCTTTTTTCCCCGATTTTCTCCCCAATCTAGTCACGTCCAATTCCCCTCCCATCACCAGGGGGCTCCCACATTAAGGCTA
>JAOVVA010000024.1:5734692-5766786 GCA_028565275.1 Leiocassis micropogon
TGCACTCTTAGGTACACATACTGTATATAGGTGGTGGCCTCCAAACTTTCCTAAACTGAAATGCATTTTTCTTTTAGATGTATTTCAACAACTAGTAAAGTACAAGCAAAGTTTACCAAAACCAAAAAAAATTCTAGAGAAAAGGTAACGACTGTGGCACAAGCGTATCACGGATATTCCTGACAGCTGATATCTGATTGCAAGCTGATGTCTGATTACGCAGACTAGACATATATGTGTTTTGCTGCGGCACACAGCCATCCAACAACCTAATCCAGTCCTGAGGAAATCACACCTAGATTCCAAAGTTGTGTGACAGTTTTTATCGCATGATCTTTGCAGCAAGCCTACTCAGGCTTAAAAATGAAAATCCTTCCATTTTGTTTCGTTGAAATACGTTTATGTTTTCCTAACCTTTTATAAGGCACTCATTAAAATACTTGGAAATTCAAGAAGGCGTATATGCTACAGTAGCTTCACTGACCTTGATTTGCAAAACAAAAATGACAACAATGAAAACTGAAAAAAATAAAAATAAATACATAACAAAAGTCAAAAAAGTCTAGCAATTTTGAATGTTTGAATTTCCAGATGTTTCAATAAGAGCCCATCTTGGGTAACAATTTTTCCAAAACATACAGTATATCTAAAAAAAAAAAAAAAACATTGCATGTGCAGAAATACAAAAACACAAATATCCAAAAAAATAAAATAAAATCTAATAATATCAATCCCATGGAAGTTACAAAATAAGGTTCTTCTCCCGACTAAGAGTTAAAGGCAATGTGCCGTATTTATTGACTTTACTAAATCATTTAATGTTGAGTTCTTTCCAGTTTCTTAACCCTGTCACCTGATATGCTTTTCCACTAGTCTCAAAGTCCTGATGTATGCCTAAAATAAATTCATCTAAAAGTCAGGAAGATTCACTATTTAAATTTGTCTTAGAAACAAATTCCTGGCATGAGCCTTTAATGAGTTCTTGCCCGAGGCCAAGATTTTGATTTATGTGTTCCTGTTCATGCTTAACCAGTGAGGCTAACATTCTAGCATGCTCCGTGTTTATACTGCTCTTCTTCCCTTCTCACCTGTCCCGCTTGAACTCTTTCCCCTGCCGCAGTGTAAGGTGGCGCCGTGGCTTCTGAGACTGAGCAGGATTACACAGTTCATTTTAGGTGATATCTGATTGGCCGTCTGGGACCAGATAGATTATGGGATATTTAAAGGCCGCTGGCTGGGGTCACTGTGGAACAGCCATCTGTAGGATCTGTGACCTTGATGTGGCAGGTTTACACACCCAGACACACTCTTACACACTTAAACAGATTGTACACAAGTGTCAGCATACTGTGTTGTTAGCGCTCCCTTCAGGCTGAGTGGAGGAGCTCAGCTTTGATCTGTAGCTGTTTGTGGCTTTATTTAGTCAAAAATTCCTTGAGCGCACACACACACACACACACACACACACACAAAAACACACACACAAAAACACACACACACACACACTGTAACCAGTTTATTTATTCATTACTGTGTGCCAGTATTTCCATCCTGATCGATCTCTGCAGTAAGAAGGCGTCTGTAATAAATATGAATTACGCTTTATTATCATATTGGCTATACTGTAATGGTCTTGTGGTGGGCATCAATCATTTCTGCCTGCCCCAGAGGGCATATATCCTCTCTAAATGATGCCATCCAACAGGACACCGTCTGCACGGCCAGCGAGGAGGCTGCCAAAGGCATAAAGTTTTGATGTGTTCATCAATGATAATGTCCAAGCTGTAGCCGTGCATATAAACATGCTCTCGAACGGACAGTTCTGCTCGGCAAATCCTTCTCTCTTTCTCTCTTCGGCACATACGGGCATAAATATCCTTCAGAAATTTAATTTCTGGTCTAAGATGTTTGGTTAATCGATAAGGCAGTTTGTCCGACCTGGCTCAGTCAGCTTTTCCTGCAAACCCGTGAAGCAAATGTAGATGAAGAGGAACAGCAAACCAGGAAGCGTACTAAACACGGCTTCTCCGTCAGGGATCGTGACGGCAATAGCGTCTTTCACCACTCATGCACATAGTCATGCTATCTCTCAAACAAAGCGCTCTAACAGCATTTTATTGATTAAGAATAAGTGCTTAGACTTTGTCAATGAAACTGAATTAGTTCTGCTGCTCATATTTTGCAGCTAAGCAGCAGGGTTCTGTAATATACATACAGCATCTGCTGCCTCTGACTTTAGAGAGCCTTTCTAATGTGTTTGTGAATAAAGAGCATGTACAGATGACTCGTCTGATCCTCTCTGGCGTGGATATACAGTAGTCAGGAAGCCGTAAAGATTGTTTAACAGAATTTTTACCTTTATATTTTTCCTTCCTTTATCTCTCTTACCTTGTTGAGTCAACATCAAAACTGACACCAGATCTGCTCTAAAGGGGCTTAATTCCCATACGAGGGATAAAACTGGTGGAGGTTAATATAAATTCATTGTTTTTCAACCAATTACAACTACAGATATACAGTACATATGAGAAACAGTGTTTTTTTTTTTTCTTATTTATTCATTCATGTATTTATTTTTATTATTATTTTATAGAAATCCTACCACTAAGGTTCACATTGAGATTAGGAGTGTGCATCGGGCCTGTGCTCCCCACGCAATGTGTCAGTGCTTGTGACAAAGACTGAAGCGTATAGGCAGAGTTGTTGCCATGCTTCAATAAAGTTCCCACCTCATCCACAACTTGAAAAGTTTGAATTGCAGTAAGGAAAGGCAAATAAGTTACTTAGTGCTGGGGAGCCCAAAAATAATCATTAACATTAACTTTATTTCAGGTTATTCAAGTTTCTCCAAAATGATTATTCTCTAATTTTATTTAAAGAAAAAAAAAAGAAGAAAAATCATAAAGGTATTATATACAGTATCGTCTTACTTTTGAGAAAAGAAAATGAAAGATAATAAAAAATACATTTATTTTGGAGTTAGTGGAATTTATTTTTGGAGATACAAAAGAATTGCGCTACGTATCTGAATTGATTAATCTAGTCACACATTGCGTGATTGCCAGAAATGTATATTTAAGTACCTGATTTATGTAATTGCTTTCTTAATTAAGCTTAAAAAAGATTAATCAGTTATACATATGGAAACTAGCTTTAAAAAAGGATGAACTGAACTTTGTCTTGAATCTCCAGTATATTTAACTACTGTCCCACCCCTTCTCTCCCCCAGAACCCCCAGTGCCCATCGCACCTCCCCAGCTGACAGCCGTGGGCGCCACCTACCTGTGGATCCAGCTCAATGCCAACTCCATCAATGGCGACGGGCCGATCATCGGCCGTGAAGTGGAGTACCGTACCGTCTCGGGCACAATGTACGACCTGCAGCCCGTCGACAAGGCGTCGCACAAGATCGGCCACCTGGCACCCGATACAGAATACGAGATCAGAGTTCTGCTCACACGCCCACTGGACGGGGGCACAGGGGCACCCGGGCCACCACTTAGGGCTCATACCAAGTGCGCTGGTGAGTAGTGCGATGCTCGGTGTTGTGCTGGGTGAGGATTAAAAAGCGCAAACGGATCCCTCACCATCTGCACTGTACGAAGCTTGGCTGGAAGACATCGAATCTTGTTTTTAGTCAGAGTTTGAGTTGGTGAGAGAGTTGGTGTGTGTGTGTGTGTGCGTGTGTGTGAGAGAGAGAGGTGAGAGACTGGATTCGGGTTGTAATCAGGGGGTCTGACCTCTTGTTGAAGGTTCCACTGTTTCTCATTTGAGCAACTGATGGGGATGGATGGTGAGGCTTATGCGGCATTCACTCCAGGGCCCTTAGGGTGTGTGTGTGTGTGTGTGTGTGTGTGTGTGTGTGTGTGTGTGTGTGTGTGAGTGTGAGTGCTGATACCTACCAGAGCATTTTGTCTACAGTATGTATGAATTCAGCAGGTGTATACATTATGATGTGTGCTGTAGGTTGAGGGTTTACATATGTCCTATTTTGTATTCTCTCTCTCTCTCTCTCTCTCTCGCTCTCTCTCTTTCTCTCTGTCTGTGGCTGTGTGATGGATGCTTTGCCCCACGAGAACCTTACCAGTAAAGGCTCTTGATCTTCCGCTCTCCCCTTGCTGACTCCAGGCTCCTCTTTCCGATCTTCAAGCGTCGTCCTTCTCCCACTTCCATACATCACACCAGCTCCAGCGAGCACACCCGAGCTCTTTATTTACCTCCACAGACACAAACTCTAACACACTGTTCATTAACCCATTCTTATTTATCAGCTCCTAGCACGGGGGCTATTATCCCATTATGGGCCCCAGGCACCGTTTACCTCTCCTTAATGACCAGTCTGGCCCGCTTAAGTGAAACATAGAGCCCGGACTCACTTTAAAGGGTTAATAACTGTCGTGATATATAGTGGCTATATTAGGGTTTGTCTTTTTTTCTCCTGGCATGGTCAATATGTTTTTTTTTTTATCTTTCCTTTTCTTTCTCCCTCCTTGCTCCCTTTGTTGTCTTTGTTCGCGGGGCCGTAATTGAGGGATGATGACAAAGACATACAAACGCGAGGAGAAAAGATGGCCTCTGCTCTTGAAAGTAAATTGTATTACTTCGTATTCAAGCTTATCTGTTGTGTTCGTTATTGCCTTGTGACGAGCACAAAGCCTATTTATCCTCAAGGTTTTTCTGATTGTTGTTTTTTACGGCGTGGGGACTGAGGTAGGGGAGTTTTATAACTGTTTTAACTGTTTTATCAGTTTTTTATACTTTGTGTAACATTTTAGATTGTTTCAGATAGAAGTTAAATTTTACATTTAGTGTAAACTGATCGATTTTTTTCCCAGGAACGACATTTTCCTGGCTTTTATTCCTTTTAGACGTAAAAGCATTAACGGGAAAAAGGCGTCAGTGCCATGAGACAGCTTTTTCCTCGCATCTAAATTATAAATAGAAACTAAATGTATGTGCGCACTGTATTTTTACTTATCTCTCCATAAATATATTGTACGAGGTCAGCTATAGCAGTCTGATTAGTGCTAAAATCCTCACAGCTGTATATAAATAAGCAGAACGCCGAGAACAGATAAGGCTAATCTCGCTAATGGTGTTAAGGGAATATAAAACATGGAGGCCTCGAACAGGGCAGTGGACATAATTATCACAGCCATTAACCGGATAAAGAGTCCAAATTATCACAGCTATTATCCAGATAAGGAGTCCACAACGCCTTTATTAGCCTCTCGCTAGCTTGCTAATGCTAACAGTACCATTAAAACCAATTTGTTCATCGTGTCTGTGGCTCTGTCGAACAGGTTACTCTTTGAAGTTTAAAAGAGTCACTGTTATAATTCTCAGCACTTTTTTTTTAATTAAGGTTTCCTCAGACACACTCAGACAGACTGCGTGTAAGAAATCAATCTATTCCAGAGAGTTCTAGATCAGAAATAAACTTCGGCTTTGTACCAAAATTAAAACAAGGACAGGGTGGCACTATGTATTTCTCAAACGCAGCAATGTCACATTTACCCTTAATTACAGCACACGATGTGGCGGCTAGTTCATGTGTAAACCATGCGTCTTTTACAAGTTTAAGTCCTAGGGAAGAAAACCTCCATAGATGTGATAAACATTCAAGTTGTCACCTGACTTCATTTTATTGCCACATACTGTACCAATGGCGCTAAACAACTGTACAGTGGCCACTATGAATGATGGGAGCATCGCTTCATGAGCCTCTCTTCCTACCCCGATGCACACATCACTACGGAATTGGGTCAATATAAAGCCGTCAGATCACATGATCCCTGCTCAAGCTTTTATTTCCTGACTGATGAGTCTCACTAACAAGTTGTTTTCTTTTGGACATTTTTTTTTTAATTCTCCTTAAATTTAGGACTAAATCTTAGTAAAAATAAAAATGATACATGATACACCTGGGCCCTTATTCACAAAGCTTCTTAAGCTTTAAAGTTGAAGAAAATTCTTAGAATTATGACATTTTCTCAGAATTTCCCTTTAAATTTAGGACTAAATTTTAGTAAAGATAACCATGATTCACTAAACATCTTAGCCCTAAAAACAGCTCCTAAGTTAAAATTGGTCAAAAGTACAGAGGAGGACTTTGTACAGATTTTGTACCAACCAATCACAGTCCTTGAATTGCTGCATCATCCCTAGCAACGAGGTCAACCACACCTCCTCACTAAAATAAAGGTTTTTGTACTTCCCTTACTCAGAGTCGCTCTGAGAAGTTTCCTAAATCACTTTTAGTCTAGGACTCCCAGCTAGGACTTTTTAGGCTAAGATAGGAGCTCTCTGAGAGAATTCTAAGAAGCTTTGTGAATACGGGCCCAGGAGTTTAAGTGATCTCCATAGATTTTATTATTTTTTTTACCGCATTTCTTCCACAAACGTGACAGTTCAGCACACAGGTTTTCATAATGTGTTGAACGGTTCTTGACCCAGTTCCAGTATTTTAAAATTTACTAAATAGTTTTTTGCTTGATACAGCCCAATAAAATGACCCTCCTGCAATTTTTTTCCCCTTAGCAGCGTATAACGAGTACAAAATCTGCACCGCTTTAAACCTGTTTCTATTTGTTCAACTGAACAAACTAAACGTGCGTTAGGTAAGAAAAAAAATATATATATTTTTTAAGATTAAGTGTTTAATGGTTAGGTTGGTTTGACATTTGAATGTTTTTTTGTAAATGCATATTCTCCAGGATCTACCATGGCACATAGAGTGTCTATAAAATGTCTGAGAGAATACTCATAACACAAACAGGCATCCTGGTTTGGAAGTCTTTTTCTAAACAGGGAACATAACGTAAACTATTCACCTTTTCTTTGTCATTTTTAGACATTTAGGAGGGTGTTCATGTTAGGCTTGCCCCCTAGTGGCCCTCGACTGTGCCCTCTGTATTTGTTATTGGACTTCTTATTCTGATTCTGATTATTATTCTGACTTCACATTAATGAAGATTCGCCAGCATCTATATATAATCCCCATTCATGACACTGCAGTATGTGTGTGTGTGTGTGTGTGAGTGTGCACAAACAAACAACCTGAGGAAAGCAGCTTTCCCTGCGTTTTTATCGGGTTTTTTTTTTTTTTTTACATTTACATTTTTGTAATTTTGTAATTTACTATTTCAGCTGGAACATTAACACACACATATTTTGAAAGAGCCTCAAGAGAGACCTGTGTTAAGTAAAACCTGGGACCTTTAAATAAAAAAATACTAGTAAAGAAGAACTATTTAATTTTAAAAGAATTCCTTATTCGACATTAACAAAGTGTGTGTGTGTGTGTGTTTGCGGGTTTTTTGTTTGCCAGCATCTGTGAAAAACATTGGATATTTGCATGCAGCGCTGGCATTGATTACAACATCTCTTAGCAAGGTCATCTGTAAATACACACAGGTGTACAATGAGGACATCCTCCTCTCTCTCTGTCTCTGTCTCTCTCTCTCTCTATCTTTGTCCTGGTACTTACCTGCTCGTGTTCGCCATGTACCGCAGATGCAGCAAGTGTGTCTCTTTTTAGTTCATCCTCTACTACAGTACCTCCATACCTCTAGCGTGTTGCCAAACTTCAGGACAGTTTTAGCTTGTGTGTGTGTGTGTGTGTGTGTGTGTGTGTGTGTGTGAGAGAGAGAGAGAGAGAGAGTGTGGACATGTGCTCGTCAGTACTAGCAGTATTGTTGTGTTGCAGCATGAGCAGGTGCAGGAGGGACAGCGCTCACAGTCACTTGATGCTCCTCCCTGCCACTCGAGCTGTACACTGTAGTGTGTGTGGGTAAGTGGGTGTGTGTGTTTCAGAGGATTGAAGATGTGTGAGACTGAGACACACTCAGTTACTGAGCAGCGTTGTGTTCCAGACTCGCAGACACAAAGCCAGACACTGAGCTCAGTCAGAGGCAGCGAGCTCACTGCACCGCACAGAGAGAGAAGAACTGCTACGCCATCTGTTTATCCTGCGAACTTAAAACAGCATCATGTATTTCTCAATGGCATATCTTCTCTGCTCTCTTCTCTCCTCTTCTGTCCTCTCTTCTCATCTCTCCTCTCTTCTCATCTCTTCTCTCCTCTCTTCTCTGCTCTCTTCTCATCTCTTTTCTCCTCTTTTCTCCTCTCTTCTCATTTCTTCTCTCCTCTTTCTCCTCTATTCTCATCTCTTCTCTGCTCTCTTCTCTTCTCTTTTTTCTCTCTTCTCATCTCTTTTCTCCTCTTTTCTTCTCTCCTCTCTTCTCTGCTCTTTTCTTATCTCTTCTCTCCTCTTTTCTCCTTTCCTTTTATCTTCTCTTCCTTTCTTCTCTTTCTTTTTTCCACTTCTCTCCACCTTTTCTCATCTCTTTCCTTCACAATTCTTAATGTCTTTTCTTTGGATTTGTCTTCTTTTTAATTTTTTTCTATATTTCTCTCTTCTGTTTCATTTTCTCTTCTTTCTTTTTGTTCTTTTTATTTCCAATTTTATTGGTTTCCATAGTTATAGTTATAGAATTTTCTTCATTTTAACCAGTCGCTTTTCTTTTTCTTCATCTGTTTGTTTCATTTCCTTTTTCTTACTTTCTTCCTTTTTAAAACTATTTTCTTACCCCCCCTCTCCTCTCCTCTCCCTCTCTTTCATCTCTCTTCCTATCCTCTCCTTTCATCTCCCCTCCTCTTCTCTCCCCTCCTCTCGTCCCTCCTGCTTTCCCTTTCCCCTACTTTTATCTGTCTTCCTCTCCTCTCCTTCCCTCTCCTCTCCTCTTCTCTCCTCATCTCACAGATGCTTGCATTAATAAGTCACCCGTGTGGTCGACTCCTCGGCTGTTAAACACCAGTAAACAGCAGCTCATTGCAGTCATTAAGTCACGCAGCTCCAGAACGAGCGGCTCTACACCGCGCTTCACTCCTTGATTTCTGCCCAAATCCTTCATCGTCTGGAACGTGGGCCGACTGCAGGCCGACAAGCCTCCCGCTAATGATGATGAATTTGCTCCTGGATGATTCTCGACATTTTTTTGGAGTTTGAAGCTGGAAAGGGCTGTACTTCTGACACTTAGCGGGCTGCTTCAACACTATCTTTCTCTTAATCAGTCACTCATAATCTACGAGCTGTCGTTTCCGCCATGCCGAGCTTCCTCATGGCGCGCTCAACATCTTGTTTAGGAGATCCAGTTTTTTTTCAGCGCTTTTGTGCCCTGAATTCGTTCCAAACCTTGCATTTTGATGCCTGATGCCTTTGCAAGAAATCGAGTAAAGTCTCCAAGCAAATAAACGTCAACATACAAACAGGAGTCTTGGAGATCTCTGCTTTGTTTTTTCCGTCAGGTTCCTCACACCTCTCTAGACTCCACACTTTCAGCTCGCCTCCGGTTCGATAGCCGCGTCGATACGTCGCACGCCAACTGCAAACTTTTAGCATCTTTATCCCAGGGAAAAAGTAATCTCCAAGCCTCATCTGGTTTAATGAGATTCGCTCCTTAGCTGCTCGATATAAATACGTTTAAGGGAAGTAAATCAGCGGAGCTCCCTGCAGCTCGTAACTCATCAGAGAGAAGTCATGCTTCTCGCTCATCAGATGCTTGACAGAACACCAGCCTCGATCTAATTTGTCAGACTAACATATTATGTTGCTCCAGCAGGTTAAAGTTTGCCAGGGGTTTCATGCTCGGACGCAAGACGGAGCCGGGAGAGTCTCAGGGGACCCCGTGACCTCAATCACTACAGCGAAAGTGGACTGAGCAATCGATTGCGTCTGTGCTGTGTTACCTGCCCTGACTGAGGCTATTAGAATAGGTGTTTGTCAACAGATGGGTCTATTTTAGTGTGTGTGTGTGTGTGTGTGTGTGTGAAAAAGAGCTTTTGTATCTATCTTGGCTTGTATTGGAAAATAATGACCCTTTTGGATTCTTTGTCTGATGCGCAAGCTCACAGAGTGCCACGATTGGCTAGTTTTTTGTGGTGCTCATTGTTATGTATGTGCTTCCCCTATTTACTAGCCTCACCAGCATGTTCCCTAGTGTTCCAGCAGCAACGCTCTTACCTCAACGACCTGAGTCCAAGTCCCACTCAGGCCATCAATTCGGTATTGATGTTGTGTTGAAGGCACTTTTGCAACATTGTGCAACATTCGTATAACGCTATTCCATCGTCATGTAGCGTATCGATTCTATGTATATCATGTAAATGATTATTTTGTCATCATCATCATCGTCATCATCATCGTCTATACCGCTTTATCCTGTATACAAGATCACGGGAGGCCTGGAGCCGATTCCAGGAGACTTCGAGCACGAGGCGGGGTACATCCTGGACGGGATAGAGTGCACACATACACTCACATTCTTATTCACACACTATGGGCTACTTGAGAATGTCACTTAGCCTAATCTGTATGACTCTGGACTGTAGGAGGGAACCGGCGAACCAAGAGAAAACCCAGCAAACACAGGGAGAACATGCTTACTCCAGGCACTCCATTAATTAAAAAAAAAAATCATTTTTTATTTGTATAAGTTTGCATTGAGGTGGTGAAATGTCGCCATTCCTCTATAATCCTACAGGTGGCGCTTTGTACTGTTTACAAACTGGCAGGCATCACAGCATCAAAATGATTTGCTAATCTGAAGAAAATATCGAATCGGAATGTTTATAAAATCATGACACCTACAAAAGCGCAAAAACAGATCGGATCGGCAACTAGGTATCGTGATAATATCGTATCGGATAATTCCTGGTGATTCCCATCCCTAGTAGTCAACGTTGTTCTGACGTTGTTTCATCAAAGTAACTCAAATTTTTCCAACGTCCATAATGTTGCAGAATAAACATCAGCACAACCTTTTCACAAGCAAACATTCTTTAAAAAGTCGTTCCGGTGGAAAACACGATCGTGGACTCTAGAGACACCTTCCAAAGACGGTTAAGGTTCTCAATTCATTTCTCCTCACTGTTTTTCACTTCAAGTGACTCGCGTGGCTGAATCTCAGGTGCGAGTCTCCGGTACAGGAAATGACTTGGAGACGTTCTGACCAATCAGGATGGACAATCCTGCTCATTCCACGTTGCAGCTTCTTTTTTTTTTCCTCACTCCTGTGATATATTAAGAGGTTTCCTTTGCAGATCCGTCAAACCCCTGACCAGAGGTCCGTACTGGAGATCATAAGCCGCGACTGATTCGGGCCAAATCGGCAGACGAGCCGTAGCTCGCCGGATCCCTGCCGTCACACTCGACAGCGCACAGATCGATACCCGTGCCACGATGGAAGATTTTATCCAAACCTGTCTGATTAAACAGCAACCTTAGGAGGCAGCAACGAACATGAGAGCTGTCATTCATTACAGAGCGTTGTGTTGCCTGAATGTCTGTGTGTGTGTGTGTGTGTGTGTGTGTGTGCGTGAGGAGAAAGTGTCACACCTTTTTACACAAAGCCTAGACTTTCTGTCCGACTCTGAAGCTCATCAGTTTGCTGTTTTGAGCCGTTAATCATGAATCCTGGCACCTCTGAGATCAACACATTGTGTTTGCTATATGACCTGCCCTCCCGCCACCGCCAGGCGAGAGCTGTTCCATTAATCAGACTGATAGAGAGAGGGGGGGGGGGGGCGAACTGCCTGCACATCAGCTCAAAAAATCGGTCCTATTATCTGCGTCTGGATGCCAAGGGCTCAGTGGATTTGTGTGAGTGTGTGTGTGTTTGCATGCCTGCGTAATGACTGAGAGCTCTTGTACACGATGCTTGTTGTGTATCTCTCGCCATCTCTCAGGTGATGAGGGTTTTAGTGTTGGCTATCAAAAGCTATTACGAGTCGCAAAAGCAGGCTGATATGAAAACGCTTTTATAAGCGCCGAAAGCCGCGCACTAGAGACTCCTCAGCGACTATATACTACTGCTCTCTCACACACACACATACACACACACACACACGTATCCGTGTATATACCCCGAGTTAAAATGACTGCATGAATAATTACCCTGAAATGGAGAGATAAGTGGTGATAATGCTCTTGGAGCTGGCACTTAAAGAACATCTCTGTCTCGCACTCCTCCACTCCCCCTGTACTCCTCCTCCTCCTCCTCCTCTCTCTCTCTCTCTCTCTCTCTCTCTCTCTCTCTTTACTCCTTGATCTTGCTTTCTCTCTCTCTCTCCTTTCCTCTTCCTGTGTGAACATCTCTCCTACTTTTCTTTCTCCATTTCTTTCCGTCTTCTCTCTGTCTTACGCCTTCTATCTCTCACTTCCTGTCTGTCTTCCCTAAAACACCTCTTCCTTGCACTCTACTGTATCTCTCTCTCTTACTCTCTCTCACTCTCTGTTTCTCTTTCACTCTCTTTGGTGTCTTTCCTTCATTTTTTTCCATTTCCTTCTTTCCTCTCTCCCAGTTTTCTCTCTTTCTTCTTAACTCCTTCTGCCCATCCCTTTTTTGCCCTCTTTTCTCACACTCTCACTGTTTTCATCCATTTCCTTCACTCTTTCCATTTCTTACCTCCTTTATGTCTCCATAACCACTCCATTTATTAATTTCTTCACTCTTGCTTATCCTCTTCCCTCTTTTTCTCTTTCATTCCTTCACTCATCATTTCTTTCGACCAATCTTTTCCCCCTTACTTTTGCATTCTGTTTCCATCACTTTTCCACCTCTTTCCCTCTTTCTTGCTCTTTGTCTCTCACCCTGTCCCACTCTTACATCTCTCTCCCTCACTCTTTCCCTGTCTCTCTCTCTCTCTCCCCCTCTCTCTCATTCTGTCTTCCTCTCATTGCCTCACTCCTTTTCTGTCCATTTCTTTTAAAACATTTTCTTCACTCTTTCCATTTCTCACTTCCAATAACCACTCTGTCTGTTTATTTCCTTCATCCTCTCGTTCTCTCTCTTTCCTCAATGTGTCCAATTCTTTAAATGTCTTTCCTTCACCCCTTCTCTCTTTGAATTTTTCCCTCTTTTACCACACGTCTCCTCCCTCTTCCATCTCTTTTTTCTGCCACTCCGTCCCACTCCATCCATCTCTCTCTCTCTTTTACTCCTTGCATCTCTCACGTCCTGTCCGCCTTCCTCACAACCTTCTGTCACTTTATTGGTCTCTCTCCATCTCACTCTTTCTCTCATTCCTTCATTCCTTTTTCCCTGTCTCTCTTCTCACACTGTCCCACTCATACCATCCATTTTATCCACTATTTCCACTTCTCACTTCCTTTCCATTGTCCCCATAACCACTCTATGTCTGTTTGCTTCTTCACTTCTTTTCTCTCTTCCCTTAAAGTTCCACTTTTTCCCTTTCTTTCCTTCACCCCTTCTTTCCATTTCCTATCTCTCATGTCCTAAATCGTTTTCCTTCTTTATTACTCTCTCTCTTTTTCTTTCCTTCTGCCCCACTCTCTTTCTTCTCTGCCTTCCCTACAACTTCTCTCTTTCTGTCTTTTCTTCAAGCACACACACTTCAATCTTTACACCTGATGAAAGGCAGATCAGTGCTCCTCCTTCTCTCCTGGACAGAGGAAACACTTCAGCCACTACAGTGAACGTGTGCTGCCTAATTCCCACATTAGCATAAAGCCGGGCGTTCAGGATGAAACGGAGCTGCAGCAGATCACAAATTCTGCAATTGATTAAACTATTGCTTTTAACGGCGAGGCTGTTGAACTGTGCACTCAGCAGCGCGCAGCCTAGCATCGCGCCTGCTGTAAACACATCTCACTGAGCTCATTAGCTAATTGCTAAGCCGTTTACAAGTGCAATCAGAGAAGCCAGATAAAGCAGCACTATTTACAACTAGTCTAGAAAATCTGTGTGCGCGCGCGTGTTTGCAATTTCTCTTTAAACTCATCAAATCGAAAGTACTGTAAGTGTGCATTTGTAAGTAATGTTTTTTCCCTCTTTTTACAACCCCAGTTGGAGTCGTCTATAAAGTCTCTGCACCGTGTACTACAGTATATTGAAAACACATTATTTGATGGTATACATTTAATTTAATTGTTCGCTGAGAAAATGCACTCATTTCAAATCTGGTTGTGGCAACATCCTCCAAAAAAGTTGAGACAAGGCTAATAACAAGTTGAATTATGTTCTAGAATACAAAGAGTTTCGAAGACACGCCTGCTCCAGTGGTCTCCAACCTTTTTCGCACCACTGATCAGTTTTATGTAAGATAGTTTTCACTGCGGAATCAATGCCAGCCCTGAACTTGTTTCCCTGTGGCGAGACGTTTCCATCTAGGAGTGATGTCGAGACACTAAAAAATCTTTTTTTTAATTTATTTCCATTGCTCTCACTGCAGACGACCTCGCTTCACAAAGATAGGTTGCTGGAAATGGAAGCAGGGTTTTTAGGGCTTTTGTGGCGATCTCAGAATATTCCGCCTTGATTTTAATCCGGAACATTCCGGCAGAGTTGACTTCTCAAACTTACTTTTAAGGCCGAATCTAAAGTATTATACAGAGTCACCTGTTGCGATAAACTTGTAACGTAGGTAGGACTTGTGGCTTTTTCTTTTATAGTTTAAAAGTTTTTTTTAACTTTTCTTGTCTTTTTATCTCAGGGTCTCACCTGCTGTCTCATCTTTTTTCAAAGAAAAAGACGTTTGTTTTTTTACTCGTTTTTTTTCCCCTAGAGTTAGCTTGTAACATTAACTTAATTTTATTAGGCATCAAAATGCCTAACAAACACTTCGTCCATTAACAGCATGCACACGGCAACTTGAGGCGTAAGGAAGCCGTGCATTAATACCGTCCAGAGGCGTCAAAGACTGGGCTCTGTCTCACCTGACGGATAGTGACACACACTACTTACACTGGAAACACACTGTGTTTTGTCATGTTTAAATAGTTTTTGGAATCAACACCCATCATCTTTTGTCCATCAAAGAGGAAAAGGACCATCCAAGCTGTTATCAGCATCAGGTCCAAAAGCCAGAATCAGTCATGTTTTTTTTTTTTTTTTTTAACATTTGGCAGACACCCTTATTCAGAGCAACTTACATTTTTTTTTATCTCATTATATATCTGTATAAGGGTTAAGGGCCTTGTCCAAGGGCCCAACAGTGGCAACTTGGTGGTCGTGGGGTTTGAACCTGGGCCCTGCCGAACCGTAGTCCAATGCCTTAACCACTGACCCTGGTGTGTGTCCATTCACATGGCATGTGTGAACTGTATATCTGTGAGGGCGCCATTAATACAGAAAAATGTGTTCTTTTTGGAGCAACATATGCTGCCATCCAAAGAGACATCCCTGTGCTGTACATCCCAGCAGGACAAGGACAAGGAAAAATCTCGCTAGCTTAACTTGACCAACTGGTGTCTTCAATGTCCCAATATTTAATAAAAGCATTATTAACAAAAACGGTAATGTTTCACACTGGTAAACTGTCCTTACTGTCTTGTAGGATGTTGCATTCAGCAGATTTTAAATGAGTACACGTTTTCAACAAATAGTTTAAATTTACAGGGTAAATCATCAAATAATGAGTTGTTGTAGAGTTTACAGTACAAGGTGAAGAGACGTTACAGGCGACCCCATTTCGGTTTATCGACAGCCTCTGTTCTGTCCCAACTCTTTTGGAAACGTGGATGCTGAAGACATTGTCTTTACATCTTTTCTAATTCTTTTCTTCATTTTACTTAACATATGCCGCTTGGTGAGGGGTGCCTAAACGTTCGCAACTTAGCGGATCGAACGGTTTGTCCAAAAGATACTGAAAAAGAAAGTGATTCCTGTGTCAAGATGACACCCACTACTGTGTGTTTTTTAAACTGTTTTCTATTTTTATGAGATAACAATGTGTCACTGTCAGTCTAGTGTGTGAGAGAGAGAGAGAGAGAGAATGGTGGCTATAATGCTCACTTAGTGTTAGCTACATCACTTTTGTATCTCTGGGGAAAGTGTGTAGCAACCAGAAGCAAGTGTGTAGCTACAAATTAGCATTTTTTTTAGCATGTTTTTTTTTTTTCTTTCTAAAAGAAGCACCGAAACAATTCAGCTGGGCGAAATGGAGATTTTGTGGAAACAATAATGATGATAATACAGTGGCACTTATTTGCAATAAACAATGCAATTAATAATAAAAAACAAAAAAGCTTTTCTGCCAGCTTGCAGATTCGGCTCAGATTGCATCCTTAAAGTATATCCAAGCCGCAGGTGAGCCTCTTCGCATACGGCCCATATGCCGCAGCCCGGTTCTGTTGAAACTACGTGTCAAAACTCCTCCATAGTGTGTGTGTGTGTGTGTGTGTGTGTGTGTGTGCTTGAGTGGGCTCGTAACGCTGCAATGGGTCCACCTCCTCGGGCCGGCTCTGAGATCGCTACGTACAGCTAGGTCAGCGCCCACACGCGCGAGAAGCCGCCTGCCGCCTGACACCAGATCATCTATTATAGCTCTGTATCAGTGACAAGATCGGTCTCTCCGTGGGAAAGAGCTGTAGGAGAAAGCGAGACACAGAGAGAGAGAGAAAGAGACAGAGAGAGAGAGAGAGAGAGAGAGAGAGACGGAGCTAACAGATGGCTGCGGAGCGATCAGATCCATTACGCCGAAGCAGGCATTGATTGTGTCGAGGGCCGTAATTGAACAGGGCAGTGAAACAGACTGAGGGATGAAGGCAGTGTCATGTCAGAACGAGAGAGCTGGGGATTTCTGCAGAGCGCCAGGATGGAGAGAGAGATAGAGCACGGGAGTCTGAGGCAGACCTAATGCGGAAATCACTCACAGCAATCAGGGAGAGAGAGAGAGTGAGAGAGAGAGCTTCTATACCTGTCTTTCTCTCTCTCTCTCTCTCTCTCTCTCTCTCTCTCACACACACACTAACATAAAATATTGTCATCATCATCCACTCAAGTGTATCTGCTGTACACATGCCCAATTTGTTCCCCTTCATCCAGGACTAATGTCTCCGTGCTCTCGCTTCTGGTGCCGAGCACTAACACCCTCACCCCCACCCTTACCCACACACACACACACACACACACACAATCACACACACACTCTCTTTAACATCTTGTCTTACTTTCCACTCATTCTTCTCATTCCTTCTTCCTCGCTCTTCACTCCTGAGTGAACACACAGTCTCATCAGTCTGACCTGTAGCTGGTGTGTATCCCTGTACACCGATGTAGAGACATTCTGACTCCTTGTGCTTTCTCTCGTTCCCCCTCTTTCTTCACTGTCGTTCACACGGCATCGTGCTAATCTTACCGGCAGCTGGGATTATTGTTTTGTTGGATAATTTTGCGATCGTAGCCATAGCGTCTTCAAATCTTAGAAGGAAGAGAAGGTCTTTCCTCTGGGTCATGTGCCCTCGTGTGTGTGTGTGCGTGTATGCATGTGTGTGTGATCCCCTAGGTTAGACCATGCATACTCTCTCTCCTAGTGCCTCTCTTAAACACTTGTTGTGTTTCAGTCATGCTCTTTTGCTTTTTTTTTTTGCTCAAATTCATTTTCTCAACTTTGCTTTTCGTCTCTTCTCCTCTCTCATCTATTCTCCTCTCTTCTCTTTTTCTTTTCGTCTCCTCTCTTCTCTTTTTTCACATTTTCTCTTCTTTTCGATGTAATGATGCTTTCTCATATGTGCTTTTTTTCTTTCTTTCTTTCTTTCCTTCTTTCTTTTCTTTGTGTATTTTCTTTTCTTTTCTCTATTCCTGCCTTCTATGTTTTGTTGCTTTTTCGATGCTTTATTATATCCTTTCCCCTTTCTACTTATTTAGGGCGCCCCAGTTATTGTTATCGTTATTTTTAAAGTGCAAAAACTTAAATTAATGCGGGTCATACCGGTGGAGGGATCCCTCCTCCCCACTGGGAATTGTCTTTTCTGAGGAATCTGATGCCAAGAAACAACTTGAATTTTCATTGTTCGCATCCCCACGAAACTTAGATTAAAATGTTCGGCATAATGGAATGAAAATCCCCCGAAACCCCAACAATATGCATAATGAAATCTCCCCAACCCCCGTAACATACACCGTTTTCGAGTTCTGAGGATCCAGTTGGTACCCGTGCTGAAACACTTTGTTCCCTGACTCCTAGCCTGCTCGTATTTGGTTTAAAGGGCTAAAAAAAACGGCTTCATGTTGAAAAACCATGTTGATCAAAAATAATTCACCTGTTCAAAAAGTGCCCCTGTATACAGCAAGGTACAGTAGTCCCCAACTGTTGAACGTTTCTTTTCCAGGAGCACGTAACAATGATAATTGTTAAATGCGCTATACAAATAAAATTGAATTGAATTGAACTAAATCGCTGTCCCTTTCCCAACACTGCCATCATGTGACCAAAAAGAGTAACCTCATCTAAGAAATGGCTCTCGTACAGTCACAGTGTAACAGTGTTGTCTCTGCGCCTTTAAATCACGAAGGGAATCCCAGGTGCTTTTTTTGTCTCAGAGCTGTTTTCCGTTGTATTTGACTGTGAATTGTGTTTTGCTGGGGATTTTCCTAAATTAGGATTATTCACCATCAGGACAGCTTCACAGGACCATTTTCTATCAGCCTGTTCCCAGACTGATTCATTAGAGCCGGTGAGGCCGACCCATTTCTTTCACACATCTCCCGCACGCACACACATACAATATACCAGACTTTAGACATGTTGTACATTCACTTACACACTGAAGATATCGTGTATAATTGTAAATGTCACTGCAGTGTCTATTGTTTGTACAATACACATGAGCTTTTTCTATGATTTGTTTGCATCCACGAATGTTTGTAAAACTGTAGTCCGTTCATATCTTAGGAAATTTGTAACTCGAGTGTTCGTAAGTCAGGGACTACCTTTACGGACTTACGGACTCTTTATAAACGTTACGGTCAGAAATGAGCCATGATTATCAGTGTTTTGCCTGCTTCTTAATTTCGTCAGGAATTGTACTAATTTTTCTTTCTTTCTTTCTCTTCATCATGTTTTTGCTTTGCTTTTTGGCAGTTTGTTCTCAATTTTCCTTTTTAACTTGCTCTTCTCTCCGGTTCTCTTATTGTTTTGGCTTATCTCCTCAATGTTTGTGTAACTCAGTTTATTTTATTCTCTCTCTCTCTCTCTCTCTCTCTCTCTCTCCCTCTCTCTGTTTAGCCTGTGTATAATCATGTTATCTATTTGCATGATAAAGATAAGACGTGGAGGCCATTAGAATGAACAGGAGCTGATAATGTGGAGATAATTTAGAAATCATTATTTAAATGTCACGCCGTAATGATAAAACCTCACTAATAGTTCTGTCCAAATGTCAAATTGGAATTATTCAATTACATCTTTAGACCAGGGGCAGTGCCGGGAATACCAATCTAGACCTTCAGTGTGTGTGTGTGTGTGTGTGTGTGCGCGCGTGTGTGTGCGTGCATGTGTGTGTTAAGCACGCTCTTGTTAACTTCAATTACTTTACTCTCCAAATATCCAGTTTATTTTAATGTCTGCTTTGCAAATAATCAGATATCTGCGAGCTGTTTTCCATCTCAGGATTATTTGTACATAATTTTGTTACTGTATTCAAAGACAAATGTTTTCCAGTTATTCCTATTTGTGCCGTCTCCACAGCGACAGATTTACCGTCTTTTATTTTCAATTATGCATTTTCCGTAAAGAAAGAAGACGACGAGACCGTCGCACGGTCGCCGGACAGGCTCGTGCGTTATCAGTCACTGCAGCATGATCTTAAACAGAATATCTTAGCATCTCAGCCTTTCTGTCTTCTCCCGTATCTCTGTATCGACAGCAGAAAGGAAGTAGACGAGCTCGGGTCAGAGCGTCTCTCGTCTTCAAAACCGACCTTGACCCGCTTTGAAGAGGAGGAGTAGAGGAGCTTCCACACAATTGCAAAGAGGAAGTGTCACACCAAGTCTCTTTCCTTCTGTAGATCACAAAGTGTGTGTGTGTGTGTGTGTGTGTGTGTGTGTGAGTGGTATGAGAGTTCATACAAAGTGTGTGTTAAGCATGTCATGCAATAAAATGGCAGTAAAAAAGGAAAAATCTGCAATATTATATCATTTATAAAGAAAAAAAGCTATCCAAACCTGCCTACCAATGTGAAAAAGTAATTGCTCCCTAAACCTAATAACTGGTTGTGCCATGCTTGGCGGAAACAACTGCAATCAGGCGTGTATGCCATAACTAATAATAAGTCTTTCACATCGTTGTGGAGGAATTTTGGCCCGCTCTACTTTGCAGAAGTAATCACATACGGCCACATTGGAGGGTTTAATCTGTTTCAGCTTATATCATGGCACAGCATCATAATCAGATTTATGTCCAGACTTTGACTAGGCCATTCCAAAACCTTAATTTGATATATTTTTTTGTTTATTTGTTTGTTTTTTGGAGTGATTCATGCAGAGGTGAACTTGCTGGTGTGTTTCGGATGATTGTCCTGCTGCATAAACCAAGTGCGCTTGAACTTGAGGAATCAAACTGATGGTCAGTTATTCTAACATCAGTATTTTCTGGTAGACAGCAGAAGTCATGGTTCCATCAATTATGGCAAGTCGTCCAGGTCCTGAAGCTGCTAAGCAGCCCCAGACTATGCTACCACCACCATGCCTGTTTCTTTTTAATGAAACACTCTGTCAGTTTTACACCACATGTAACAGGACACACACCTTCCGAAATGTTCGACTTTTGTATCATCAGTTTTCAGAATATTTGTTCAAAAGTCTTGTAGTTGTAGTTTGTCTTTAAAAATTGTAAAAATGTTTTAAAAGCTCATATATAGACCATTTGAAAAAAGAAAAAAAAAAAACGATAACATAAGATTTCCCATATGTGTATTGCTTTTTTGCATTTTCTTAGCCAATCAGAATACAGAGCCTGGAAACAGCTGTGAAAAAATACCTTCTTTAAACCCACTAATGTTCATGACTGTTCAGGTATTTCCCACCCATTTTCAGTATTCACCTTTAAGTTACATTTCTGTACTTCTGTAGAACTATATAAGGGATTTTTTTTTTTAATTTGTAATGCCATCCTCACTGAAATATAAGCTAAAACACAACTAAAAGCTAAAGAAAACTGGGTTAACCGCTAGCATTTAGCCACTAACAGAAACAAAGGGACTGGAGATCAGTCATGTTTTAAATGTAATATCTTTAAGGCTAAAATTTAAAATTTTATCACAAAATAGCACTCTTACTGTAAAGCAGATGAAACTGGCTTTAAATTTTTCACACCAGTGCTCCGGTACATTTCTCTCATTTACTAGCTTGAAGACTTATCCTGTTACTGTATCAAACTCGTTACTGAACATCCAGATCTTAGGATGGCCGTTTCATTGTTGCCTTTGTCATCGCAAGTGTTTGGTTTAGTACTTTTTCTAGTAGTGTTTAGTATTTCAGCTTTGAGCTTTTTTGAGCTTGTTAAAGAAATTAGATGAAAATTGACTATAAATGAGTTGCCTTATCTCACAAGCACATGACAATAAAATGAGCTATTAAGAAAATATAGAGATGGGAGAAAATCGATTTAATTATGATATCGCAATTCTGACTGCACAATCGATTTTCAAAAATACATTTTGAATTTATATAAAGCATGTTTGCATTTGAGGTGGTACTATTGTATGTCAAAGTTCATCGTGGCGCAAATGTTTAAGGCTCTGAGTTACTGATTGGGAGGTCAGTGGTTTAAGCTCCAACACCGCCAAGTTGCACTGTAGGGCTCTATACATATATATAATTTAAAAACGACTTCACTGTGCTGTAAGTTGCATATGACAAATAATTGTCTTATGTTCTTATTGTGCACATTTAATACCTTGAACTGGTTGCCAAGTAAAAGAGCAAAAAGCAAGTTACTGAGGATCTAAACATGCCAGAAAACCATTTTTTTGATTTTGTAGAAAACCTGTACTCTTGTAAATGCTAGATTTTTTTTCAGGATGTAAATTCTATTAAATATATTTTATCAATGTTATAAATTTTGAGTATTTGTTTGTTTTTAGCTAAAGATATTACATTAAACGTTATACAAATGAGTTGACTGAGGTTACTAAGCTTGCCTTCATGCTCATACGTACTGTTCAGGTGTGAATTTCAGATTTCTAAAAATTATAGGTGGGATTCATATACAATTTTTTTTAGATCTTATAAGAAATGTAGCATATACCAAAAAAATACCATGGGTAAATAAAGAAAAGAAAAGAATGAATCAGAAACATTAAAGGTTATCGCGAGAGCATTGCGCAGGGCCAGGTGTATGTCGAGGGGGAAAAAACAAAGCGTATACTGTTGTTCATCTCGATGCAGCTGCAAAAAACGCATCCACAAGGCTTCTGACATTAACGTGGAGTTTACCAAGGCTGCAGCTCATCACACTGCACCTGGGGCGCCCGCTAGATTCACTCTGCGTGAGGCACTCGGTTTAAAAGTCGCCGTGAAATGGTGGAAATGGTCAAATGTAGAGAGCCATAAAAGAAATAATAATAATATAAACACACACATAGACAAAAGAAAAGGCACGTTTAAGAACAGGTAGAAAAAGTGTGATTAATGAAGTGCTTTTTCAATGAAAGCACTCGAGTTAGAACAAGTACACAGTGTAGCAGGAATGAATTCGACGGATGCACCATTGCATTCTCACCTGGTTTTCTTTAATAGAAAGGCCGCGATGTGAATAATGTGTTACATCTAAAGTGCATAATTTCATTTATTTCACTTTCTTCATAGCCATAGCAGCTCCTATACAATTTAGTGAAATGACCTGGGTTGCCATATCTCCATGATATAAGCGTTTATTTAAACATGTAGGAGGTTTGGTTTTTAACAAATTAAAATTATTTTATTTACGCATAAATGTATACAATAATTGTTAATGCATTATTTAATGCTTATGCAGTATGTGCCTGATACCGATGTTCACAAATTCTTTATTCCTATTGGTTTATATTAAAAAGCTTGTTCAAGTTCATTATCATTTCTGTGGCAACAGCTTAGACAGATGAAGAAAATATGTTATTGTTAATATTTAAATATATGTTTACATGGACTTTCCTGTTGGATCTTGGAATGAGATGCTGACACGGTGGCGTAAAAATATATATTTTTTAATTGTATTGTCGCCTCACGTCTCCAGGGTTGGGATTAGGATCTTGTCAAAGATCTCATCTTTGTGTGTGTTTGAGGAGTTTGCATGTTCTTGCCGTGCTTGGTGGATTTCCTCCTGGTTGCTCTGGACTGTAAAAGGGCTGACTGGTGTTTCCTAATAGACTGCACTGTGTGACTGGGTGTGTGAGTGTGTCTGCTGGATGGGTTTACACTCCAGTCAGGGTGTACCCCACATTGTGCCCTGAGTTCTGTGGCACCAACTTCATATATACAGCATATAATGGCATTATACCACTTTTCCTTTTTTTTTCTTCTTCAGTGAAACCTTGAGTATCAGATGATATCCAGTATTATTTATATTAAATACTGTTACTTTAAGTACTTTAAAGACCTGTGTTGCCAAATATTAGATACTTAAACTCAGGGTTTCATACTTATCTATTTGGGCAAAGAAGATTGCCATTTTTTTAATCAAAAGGAATTTCATAGCCTTTTCGTACATTAATGTGATAATAGAGATATTCTGCACGGGTGTGTTTTAATTGAAGTCCATTTCACTTGAGCTAGAAATGACAGATTGACCGCAGCAGTAAAACACAGCAAAAGCCCATAAATCTCAGCACTGTGTTAATTAAAGAAAGTTTCTGTTGCCCTGTAAAGCTAAGTGTTAATATTCTAGAAAATGTCCCCATTCACAGATCGTTGTAACTTCATATGTTGGTTTAATGATGCAGAACTCATTGCTGCTGCGGTCACCCAGGAGCGGAGAGCTGGCTGTGCGCGGGACGGTGATTTCACCAAGGAAAGAGCTTTCACGCCTCTGTTCAGACAGCGTATAAAGAGACTCTCTGCTCCACCAACTTTACAGTGTAGCACTCTTCATGAACTCTCTCTCTCTCTCTCTCTCTCTGTCTCTCTCCTCCTTCCTCACTTTAAATGAGCATTTCTCCACTGCATATTCAAAGACCATACTGTACCTGAACGAAACAGAACTTGAGGCTGTGGCTTGAGGTTTTTTTACACTAACTGGATAGTAAAATCAGCAACTTTCCGTGACAGCACATTTACGTTCCACATAGAACCAGTAACTGTTACTTACTGGTACTGAGAAACCATTTCATTTAGTCAAACTTGGAAATTTTTCTACAGACTTTTTTTTTTAAGTGAAGACTTCCTGAGCACAGGGTAATGACTTGATACAGCGCTCCAGCTCAACTAACTTGAATCACCATCAGTATGTAATGTGTTGCGTTTGTGACTAATTACTGATTTTCATTATCCCCAATGATCAATCACTAAGCTCCATTATTCCTAACAACCAATCTCTAATCACCGTTTTTGCCAATAATTAATCACTAGTCCCCATTATTCCCAATGATCAATCCCTAATTTTCATCATTCCCAATGATCAATCACTAAATTTCATTATTTCTAAAGAACAGTCACTAATCACCAAGACCAATCATTTATTTCCATTATTCCCAATGAACAATCACTAATCTCCATTATTCCCAGTGAACAATCATTAATTTCCATTATTCCCAATGATCAATCACTATTCTGCATTATTCACAATAATCAATCATTAATCTCCATTATTCCCAATAATCAGTCAATGATATTTATAGTCACTGACTATCATAGCAACATGTCCGCTTTTACACAAAGACTTAAGATGTTAAGCAGATTTTTCATTTATTAGATTTAACATTTCAGGAAATTACTCATTTTTCAGGAAATAAGTAATTTTTGCAACATTGTGTTAGGGGCATTTGTTCCAGGCTATCCCATGGCCTTGCAGTCAACGTTGTTTTGCCATAATTTCAGTCAATTTCAATTCTGCCTTTTAAAAACAACCTAATATCAATGCTGTTGATAACATGTTGACAACAACATTTTGACAACCAAAAATTTCCTGTGGGGAGCAAACTCACTGAATCACTGTCTACACCACTTTATCTTAGGGCATGAGGTGGGGTACACCCTGGACAGGGCGCCAATCCATCGCAGGCCACACATGCACAACCAACACATTCACACACACTACACAACCTAATCTGCATGTCTTTGGACTGTGGGAGGAAACCAGTGTACCCGGAGGAAACACATCAAGCATGGGGAGAACATGCAGACTCCATGCACACAGACCACATGGTTGGGAAGCGTATCCTCGACCCTGGCGGTGCAAACAATGCTAACCACTATTCCCCAATCCACCTCTGTTGGGAGATGTTTTTTTTTTAAAACTATGACCAAACTCAACAGACTAAATATTGGCTCTCAGTGTATAGTCTGTGCATGACGACATTTTTCCCCTTTCCTGCCCCCACTCCCTCTTGCTCTATCCATCTTGCTCATTAAATGACTGCTAAAAGTGCACATATTGCCGGAAAAATCTTGGTGTTTGATACAGTCAGGAACTATAATGTAGCACTTTTCACTCTTCGTAATGGGGAAATAATCTTTGCAAATGGCATAAAATAAGCATGAAAGAAGTGTTCCTAATCCATTAAGTGCATTTGACTACATAAACAGACAGTGGAATAAGAGACATTAGAATAAGAGAATGTTAAAAATCTCTCTGTCACTCTGTCTCTCTTGCTGGCCCGTGGCTCAGATACACACTTTAGTGCATTAGAGAGTGTGTGGAGCTGGTGTAATGTGATTTGTGTGCCTGGCCGGCGGTGCGCTCCCCTCAGCACCACCTCTGGTCTACTCAGTGTGGTCAGCTGATAGTTCTGCAAATGGACACGCTGAAAACTTCTATTTTCTGGATGGCTTTCCTGAAACGCTATCACTCCTCACACACGGCTTTCTGTTTTCATCTCTCTCTCTCTCTCTCTCTCTCTCTCTCTCTGCCTTTATCCAGTCTTGTACACTCCGTCCTCTTTTCTCAGGTGTCTCAATTGAAAATGTTCAAGGAAAATTTGTTTCCGCGAATCCCGGAGCCTCTCGCTAACGGCGCAGCATTAAATTACTGCTCGCCTCTAGCTGCCTAGATGAGAGACCATATGAAATCTACTTCACTGTCATTTTAGCTTGTATTGTGTTGAATTACTGTTTTCTTTCTTTCGTTCTGTCTAAAAAATAATGGACGTCGATACGGACGGATCAGGAAATAAGAAAGCAAGAACGATTTCGCGAACAGTTCGACACAAACGCGCGCGCAGGTCATTTTCTTGAGCCACGTGTGAAATCAGACCGCGCGCACTCGGGAGATTGTTCCACAAATCAATAGCTTTTAAAGTCGCACTTGATTCAGAGGCAAAAAGAAAAAAATATTTCAAAGGCGCAGCAGCAGTGCTTGGTTTTTTTTTTTTTTTTTTTTTTGGAAAGCATTTTAAAAAAATAATAATAAAATCAATGCTGTAATTTTAAATAGCAGCTACAATTTTTTTATCATGATTATTATTTTTTTTAAATCTCCATCACACACACACACACACACACACACACAAACAGGCCGTCCATAAGGAACAGCAGGAACATCTCAAACATTTTGGCATTGCACTGCATTAATCCATCACAGCCACTATTATTTATTGATAGCGCCACCTTGAGAGCTGCGGGATTTGAGATGCGAGGGCTCGTGTCAGCAAGCACGCCCGTTCTCCGAGATCAGCTCCTCAGGGCCGCGCTGCCGACGAGCGCGAGATGCGGGCAGGGGTCTGAATCTGCCTGCTCAGCTCTTTCCTCTGTACCCATGACCTTTCTAAATGTCATTTTTTTTCACGCAAGCTTATTGGCACCGTGAATAAATGATGAAATGCCGCTCGGCTCGGCGCGGATAAACTCTGCCGTGAATGTTTATTTTTTCCTCTCTCTCCCCTTTCGCAAAGTTTCTCAGTTGACCCTGCGTGTCTTGGTGCGCTCTGTGTTTGCTCTTTGACACCGACACATCATTGCAGGGCACGCACACATACTGTACACTCATTTACACGCTACGGGCAATTTGGGAAAGCCAATTAGTCTAATCTGCATGTCTTTGGACTGTGGGAGGAAACCGGAGAACCCGGAGGAAACCCACCAAACACGGGGAGAACATGCGAACTTCATTCTCACTGAGGCGGGAAATCTAAATATTTAAAAAAGTATGAAATAAATAGACGTTAAACCTCACTTAACCTGGTAAACTCGCTTTGCTTGGTGCGAACAAGTTTTGAACATCTCTCGGTTCGGTTCACTCGGTTTGTTCTCCCGTATTATATTGTATAAATTTCTATCCGTAAAGCGAAAATTCTTAAGTCTGCGTGTCCTTATGCCACTATTCAGAAACCACTCATCTGTACGTACAGTAGGGACATTGTATACTACATGCTTTATACTTTCATATATTATGATACGTTTTTTCTTTTTCTCATAGAAGAGATGATTATGATTTACAGTTCATTAACGCCAACTGCTGCATACTGTAATACACTAAGACCTGTCAGTCATCTATAAACAGAAATATTCAACAACTCAGTTTTTTTTTTTTTCCTGAAGTGTTTCACATTTCAGAATAAAAAAAAAAAAGAAACGTATAAAGAATAACAAGCATTAATTATCTCATCTAAAAATATTCAGGTCAGTCACCTTAGTCTTTAAAAGTGTGCTAAAGAGTTAGCGTGGCTTCACGTCTTCACGTCTTCCCACCGTGTGCCCTCGTGATTAGTTAAATATCAAGTAATAGGTTTCAGAGATTAATGAAATTGACAGTGTTATAAAAATGTCTTTGTGTGCATGTGTGTGTGTGTGTGTGTGTGTTTAAGTGGCTTCAGCAGCTGGTTGATTTTCTCATGATCCCATGCTCACCCCCTGACTCTACTTGGTTACATTCTGATTAACAATATTACAGTCGTCCCACTGACTAAGTCAGTTTTCATTTGTGTCAATTTGTGCTCTGAGCTTATTTTGAATTTTCTTTAAAAAAAAAAATTATGTAGAATAAAAATGCTGTGTTTGGCTTTGAAAGCACACAAGTGTTCCTCTGCATCACCAGAATGCTAAGTATGGCGACTAAAGCCTCAGAACAGCAGCCTTGTGTTTGTGTGTGTGTGTGTGTGTGTGTGTGTGTGTGTGTGTGGGTCTTCAGAGTGGGGGAGGAGGAAATTGAGCGCCGGCCCGGTCTAATAGGAGAGAAAGTTCCAGAAAAAATGAATGGAGTTCAAATTTAACCTGGATGGAAATTGATCTTATTACCGTGCGCTCCGACTGCTCCTCTCTCAACCAAGATGCAGAGAGAGAGAGAGAGAGAGAGAGAGGAAAGCCGAAAGGTCTACAAGGCAGACACGAGTCTGTGTGTGAGTGTGAGTGTTTGTGCTCAGAGAGAGAAGAATATAAATGGAAATAGGAGAAAGGCAAAGACTAAACAAAAGCAAGAAGAAGAAGGAAATGGAAGTGAGAGAAGGAGGAAGATGGTGAAAGTGAGCTAGAGAGAAATGGCTTTGATTAGAGATTATGGGATCTCACTGGGCTTTTTGGCCTTTCCACAAAGACAGTCCTGTTCTATCAGAGTCTGTACAGAGGAAGAGAGAGAGAGAGAGAGAGAGAGAAAGAGAGTCTATGTACCTAAGAACGATATGGAGTTAAATGTGTTGCTGGGGTATAATAGGAAGGTGCATGCTTTTATAGGAATAATTCACTAAATAATAATTATTTGATCATTATTTGATTTTTAGGGTTTTAGCTTTACAACACCTACACTACATCACTCATAAGTTTTGTATAACAGAAAAAACTGATCAGAAAGTATTCATCAGAATAATTACTTACTTATTTAATCAGAAATTACCAAATATTGTACTGTATATGCAGCACATTTAAGATCTTTCCTACAGTACCTGCTGCTATTTATTACAATTTTTTTTTTCCCCCGATTTCCTCCCCGTCACTAGGGGGCTCCCACATTAAGGCTACTACTACTACTCAGTCGGGACGGCCGAAGACTATCAAGTGTTTTCTCCGAACCACATGAGCCAGTCGACCGCATCTTTTCGAACTGCTCGCTCACGCACCATTGGGGGCGGAGTAACACACTCGGAGGACAGCGCTATCCGCTCCTTCCGCGTGTGTGAGCTCACAGACGCCCCTGATTGGCTGTAGAGCCGTGATTAACGTGGGAGCACTAAGTACCTCTCATCCCTCCCCTCTGAGAGAGCTCGGCCAATCAGCTTTTTCTAGACTTCCGGCTGCGAGAGGTTACAGCATCACTCGGGAATCGAACTCGCAACCTCCAGATGATAGGGCGAGCACTTTACCACTGCGCCACTCAGCTCAACTTTTATCATTTCTATTCTGTCTTTATTTTCACTTACTTTTAGATACGCTTCTATCCTATTTCACAGTTTCACACAAATTTTCACACTTCACACTAATTTGTTTGTACCGGAATGAACTTGTGCTCTCTCTCTCTCTCTCTCTCTCTCTCTTCCTCTTTGTCTTAGAACCCATGCATGGGCCTCGGCAGCTCAAGGTGGTGGACATCAAGGCCAGGCAGGTGACTCTGCGATGGGAGTCATTCGGCTACAACGTGACACGCTGCCACAACTACAGTCTGACAGTGGAGTATACCGCCCGCGGGACCGGGAAAGACGAGACCCGGGAAGAGGTGTCGTACGACGGCAAGAACTCCGCCCCTCAGCACACCATCCACAACCTGACGCCGTTCACCAACCTGAGCGTCAAACTGGTGCTGCGCAATCGCGAGGGTGTTAAGGAGAGCGCCGAGATCCACGTCCAGACCGACGAGGACGGTGAGACACATGCAAATCCGTTTTGAAAAGCATTCAGCATAAATGCATGGCAGTATTTAGACCTGAAATTACAAATAATATAACTTGTAAAAAAATGCTGGCAAATACAGGCATTTTATATAAAACATTGTTTAACTGAGTGAATTATATCTTGCCTAGAATTAAAACAAATCCTGTTTATTATTTGAAAGTTTGCTTCCTACTGTGATTTATTTTTTTTTCCCTAATTGAATTTACATTTAAAGTTATACGAACAGGTTGTTAGTCGAGCCAACACGTTTTATCATGTCATCGTTGTGAACAGAAATTCTTTTCTACATTTGATTTATTAGAATAACTACCTCAAGGCACTTAATTATATCAAAAATAATAATAAAAAAAAATCCCCTGCAGAGATTACAGAAGAAATAATTCCTACAGTATGTGGAGACGTTTCATCATGATCTTTCATTTAGAGATTTCTTTCTTTCTGAACATGAATCAAATGAGCACACAGATATGTGCACACAACCTTTAACAACAAATGCGCTTTGAAGGCTGAGTGTAATCAGACATAAAATTATAACACCATGTGTCTTACCACATGGACATTACATACTGTGGGGTCAGTGAAGATGATGATTACCGCTTTACGAACTGATTATTATTATTATAATATATAATAATAATAATAATTATTATTATTATTATTATTATTATTATTATTATTATTGTTATTATTTAATAACTGAACGTTTTATGATGTCATTTTGTGTCAGTGCCGGGCGAGGTTCCTCTGGACTCCATCCAGGCCAGCGTGTACGAAGAGAAGATCATCCTCAAATGGAGAGAACCTGCTCACACCTATGGAGTCATCACCCAATATGAGGTACAGGCTAATTAGATCATCTCAGTGATCCTAGTGCAACACTTATAACACTGCAGGTATTTGAAGTTAGGATTCCTCAGAAAGAATGCTAGCTCTTATTTCATCTTCACATTCTTCACAGCAGGGTTTCCTCTACTTTTTATTTTTTTTTCTATCGCTATTAGTGGCAGGGATATCAAGCTGATAAAATTTTACAAAGGCTTCAGTTCTGTAAAATTGCTTGCCTAAAAATGTCTGGATGACATGACTGAATGGTGACACTGGTTAGGTTTTTATGTTCTACTTTGGAGAGGCAACTCATGTTACCACATCTGTTTTAAATGTGATACATGAAGAATAAATATATTGTTGTCTGTGCATTCATTTACAAGCACATCACAAATCTGTAAAAACATTCTTTGTAATAGCTCTTGCCTTTCAGCTGTCTCTGATCCAATGAGTCGTCTTCATCGAAATAATTTGGACCGCAACAGAAAATCTGCTATACCAGCAAACTAGAGTCGCCAAAGATGTGGGAAGTGAGGGTGGTGAAAGCGATGCAGCACCAAAAACTTCTCTCTCAACTGCAAGTGCTGCTAAAATGTGGAAAAACAAACAGTATATTAAACATGTCAGATGCAGTACTCCTATAACAAAGCGACTTATCGTTGCCTATAACACAAATGAGCCGTTATTATAGAAACGATAATGCAGTAGAATGAATGTGTTAATACAGTATAAACCTATTATTTATGTTGCAATTGCTGTCAATTAGTAATGAAAGCAGACATCAGCGATGACCGGGAACTGAACACGGGCCTTATGTGCTATACAGCATGTATACATGCACTATATTGCCAAAAGTATTCGCTCGCCTGCCTTCACATGCATACAGTATGAATTTAAGTGACATAACATCCAGTTCTTACTCCATAGGGTTAAATATGATGTTGGCACACCCTTTGCAGCTACAGTAGAACAGCTTCAACTCATCTGGGACGACTTTCTACAAGGTTTAGAAGTGTGTTTATGGGAGTTTTGATTATTCTAGAATTTTTCTTGTGAGGTCAGACATACAGTAGATGTTGGACGCGAAGGCCAGTATCTGCTCCAATTCATCCCACAGGTGGAGATCAGGACTCTGTGCAGGCCAGTTTCACACCAAACACGCTCATCCACATCTTTATAGACCGTGCTTTGTGCTATAGTGCGCAGTCATGTTGGAACAGGAAGGGGCCGTGCCCAAACTGTCCCCACCAAGTTGGGAGCATGAAAATATCCAAAATGTCTTGGTGTGCTGAACCAAGTTTAACCTACCTTTTCACTGGAACTAATAGGCCGAGATCAATGAGAAACAACACCACACCAGTTCCAACATGACATGAAACCTTGTAGAAAGCCTTTGCATCCAGGCCTAAATCGACACGATTAAAGGATGTTGTTGTTGTTGGTCTTTCGGCTGCTCACGGCAAGGGGTCGCCACAGCGGAATACCCAGTCCGCACAACAACTTGGCACAGGTTTTA
>JAOVVA010000024.1:5771439-5783856 GCA_028565275.1 Leiocassis micropogon
TCTTGCCTTCCCTGTCATAGTCCCAACATTCAAAGTCCCTACTATCACTCCTAAACTCTTGCCTTTCCTTTTCTCTCAATGCTTTCACACACCTTTCACACGCCTTCCTCCTCTCCTTTTTCGACCAACAGTAGCCCAATTTCCACCGGCACCCTGTAGATCAACAGCACCAGGGGCCGTCGTTGTTAACCCGGGCTGCGACCGATCCGGTCGATTTTTCAGTCCAGTCTTCCTTATAAAAAAAAAAATAAAAAAAAACATTAAATGCTTACTTCCCTGATATTGCTCTCTGTCTCAAACTCTTCATGTGTTTTCATCCGGCACTTTCACACACTCTATCTTCTCGACATATTTCCCCTTAGAACTGGTCTGCGCCTTTTGTTGGCCTTGCGTAAGTTGCATCACTGACACCTATAGATCTCCCTCTCTTTTAGCTTCTATGTCTTTTAAAGCCAACTTTCCTGTGCAGCCTTCCTTAAAAACAATAATTGTTAACTTCACTTCCATTGTCCCCACTATTAGTGACTCGCAACTAGGTTTTTTTTTTTTTCCTATTGTGATCTCATATAAGAAAATACCCCTCCTTTTGCTTGTTGCTTAGCTCTGCTGTTCTGTGGATAGGTGTGGCTCAGCAGTAGGTTATTTACATAGACACTGAAATGGCACATGTGGAGAAGGAGTGAAATAAAAGTATTGTAGTTTGGACAAAATGTAGTACCTGAGGTAGTATTTCAGCTGGAGCATTAAGACACAAACTTTGAGAGTCTTTGAGGTCTGACGTGTATCTTAACTGTTAAAGCAATAATAAAATATGGGACCTTTAAAGACGAAAAAGTGCTACTTGGTATGCTGATGATGCTGTGAGTAATCATGTCCATCTGACGTCACATTCTGAGCTCATGGCTCCGAGTAGGCGTTAGTACTTCTGATATTGAAAAAGTTTTTTAATACAGCATTATACTGTACTGTATAGTTAGCTTGTGTTTGTAGTGTAAATATTTCTGGAGGATGATAACAACATTAACATTTTTATTATAAATATTAATTCTGCTGACACATGCTAGGCTTATTCTTAACTCTTTTTTATTTTATTATTATTATTCTTGTATGCTAGGATTTTTATCCTTGCTGTATTATCTCACTGAGAAGAGTTGAATGTTGATTCTTAATTAATGCAAAAAATAGTTTTCGAATATATTATGTGTAGCGGAAGTTCATAAACCTTCTCTCTGCGTGTCCTCAGATCTCATATAAAGCTGTGAGCTCATTCGACCCAGTGCTGGACCTCTCCAACCAGAGTGGCAAGGTGATCAAACTGGGGAACGAGACGAGTCACGTGTTCCTGGGTCTCTATCCAGGCTCGACGTACTCTTTCACCCTGAGAGCCAGCACGGCTAAAGGCTACGGCCCCCCGGCTATCACTCAAGCCACCACTAAAATCTCAGGTCTGTAGCAATCACACACAGCTATATAAATGGCTTCATTTCCATAATGCACACATTACACCATTTAACCTGATTATTTGTGTTTGGGATGTAGCGTGCTACACAAGACAGTCCATTTTATTAACTTTTTCCACACTGCATTGTGTTTATCTCTCAGGAGAAAACGAGGGTCTTTAGATGTTTAGCCACGTGCCAATCTTTCCGCCTGTTTGTCCGCCTGTCACTTTATCTGCCTGTACCAGTTTGTGCTTTATCTGTACAGAGCATATGAGCGCCTCAAAGGCAGGGGGATTGTCGAGTGATTTCTTTACCTGGAGTAAAGCAGTGTTAAAGCTTTGGCATCTAAGATATGGTGTTTCTGTCTGTCCAATTGCCCTTCATACTCTCCTTTGTGCTGTGCTGTGTGTGTGTGGTGTGTGTGTGTGTGTGTGTGTGTGTGTGTGTGCGTGTGTGTGTGTGTGTGTGTGCGTGTGCGTGTGTGTGTGTTTTGTGTGCAGCTCCTTCCATGCCTACTTACGATCAGGAGACGTCTCTAAACCAGACTGACAGCACGGTTACTGTCCTCCTCAAACCTGCCCAGAGCAGAGGAGCACCAGTGAGGTAAGATTCTGACATTTTCACAGACCCAAAAAGGCAGAAGTTTAAGGACATTTTTTTCATTCCTAAACCTAATTAGGTAATTTCCTATGGGTCAGAACTGATTGCGAAGCTTAACACACATCAGATCCACATCCTTCTCTCCACAGAGATAGCAGAATCAGGTTTGTTCTTAGTGAGTTTAATGTGGACCTTATTTCCTAGAATAAGAACATATTTTAATTCAAGTAAGGGAACAATTACATTTTATAAAGGAATGCTCAGTCAATAAATGGGACTTTTACAGTTATTAAGGCTGTTTATTGTTTATTACGGATTATTGGATCAGATTAGTGATCGTGAGTTAAAGAGTCACACTGATTGTGTTCACAGTAATTGGTAATGTACTGTAGGTCATGTGAAGTTCAATACATTAATTATGTGCTTGGAATAGTATCCTGCATTGACGTCTTGTTGCTCCATTGTCCCCGGTCCAATCCTCTGATCGTGTGTTCAGAGATTCTGTGGGTTTCATCCAGCTTCTCTGGTTTCCTTCCATCCCCCCAGAAATATGCCAGGCAAATGGCTCCTAGATGGACTGTACCTGAGTCTGCAGTGATTTATCATCAACCTGCGTAAATCATATAGTTAAAATAAATAATGCATTGCAGCGGTACAGTGACTTAGTGGTTAGCACGGTGACCTTGTGACTTCAGGGATGCCACACCCCCTATCAGAGGTGGAAAGAGTAACAAAATTTTGTACTCAAGTAAAAGTACTTTTACTTCAGTGAAATTTTAATGAAGTACAAGTAAAGTTACCAGTCTAAAAATCTACTCAAGTAAAAGTAAAAAGTAGCTCATTAAAAATTTACTTTAGTAAAAGTTACCGAGTTACTTTTTTTTTTTACCAGCGGGGTGGGATGGGGGTTTCAAGTGTGGTTCAAAAAAGACAAGCGGAAATAAATCTCAAACTAGTTGTTTTCAATTGAAGGAACACCTTTGCATAATAAAGCTGTTGCTTTATTTGTTTGTTCTCCCCGCCCATCAATCAATCAGTGCAGTGGTTGCATTATTATTATTATTATTATTATTATTATTATTTTATTCATATATTTTTTACTCAGTAACGAATATGGTTTAAACTGTAGCAAAGTACAATACTTCTAGCAAAACATATTTAAGTAAAAGTAAAATTACAACTTTTAAAAACCACTTTAAAAAGTAGATGGACACAAAGAAACTACTCAATTACAGTAACACGAGTAAATGTAATTCGTTACTTTCCACCTCCGCCTATTCAGTGTGACTCCCGCCTTGTGTCCCGAGAGCCTGGATAGGTAACAATCCACAGGATAAGTAGTATTTAAGGATAACAGGAAATAGACAGTTGCTCTTTTAATGTCAAAGGTTATATGATGTGTAAGCTCCTGTTATCACTTATGTAACAGCAGGTTTAAACTCATTCTTACTCAGCAGCCTTACTTCTATCTTTTTTTTCCAAGTAAATGAAACAAAAAAAAAAACACAACATGTAATTTTACAGAGAAAATGTAAAGTCTACACAGACTCTGTCCTATAATGAATAGAAAACTTTACCATATAAGCGATTATATTTTTCTTTATAAAAAAAAATTGCTTGTAGAAAATATGTCTATATGTCTATATGCTTCACTTTTGTGGATCGTCCATCATACAAGTTCTTGTAAATGAGCTGTTATTATACAGTGAGAAAAACATATTCGAACAAAAGCTTTAATATAAAGCACACCCACCAACTGACCAATCAGATTCGAGAATACAACTGTGCTGTGCTATAAAGGATTATTCCACGAAAATAAAGTTTTCAAAGCATGCTGGAGACGGGTAGGTCTCTGCCCATGATCATTTCTCTTCTATTGTATGATTGTATGATTGTATGATTGTACCGTACATCCCACTGCTCTGCTCATAATGTGTGTGTGGTCAAAAGTAGAGTACAGGTACTGTACACAGCCAAATCACAGAAGAGCGTTTTTGTAAGCAAAAAGTCAAATACACAGCAGGTGGGTGCATTCTGGTAAGCTTACTTCCTCAAACAGTTTTGGAATTCGTGGTTCGAAACACATCAAGTGAACACATTGAGTGTAGAGAAACATCAAAGTGTGGTGTACTGTATGTTAAACGTGGATTAGCCATAATGAGTATTGTAAACGGCGGTTATTCAAATACAAAGCTAAGAAAGGTTCAATAAAGGCAGGCAGTGTCTGAGGCAGGACCCGTGTGAAGCCGTGGATAATCTCCCAGAGCAGCCCGTGACTCTGCATCTGCAGCGGTAAAGACTGCATTTAGCTCACAGCTAAACCCTTCCTCTGCTTTTTCATTTTCAAAACAGTTTTTATCTATTTTTTTTCCCTTTTATTGTTTGTGGATTTGGTCCCTGTGAGTGAGCTTTGGCCTTTGAAGCCGAGAACAAAGCGTGCGTGTGTTTGTGTGTGCGCGCGTGTGTGTGTGTGTGTGTGTGTGTGTGTGGTTTCAGGCTCTGAACCCTTTTCATCTATTCGCTCTGCCTCTGGCTGTCCCTTAGACTATAGCACACACACACATACACACACACACACACACTTATCTCTCTCGACCCATTCTCATTAATAAATAGCATCGTTATGGTGGTAGAATCCGGTGTTGGGGGCCCGGACTCACTCCATAGCCCACTTCCAGTTCTCGAGGCCTGACTGCTCATGAATCTCTGAGGTCTTCGGCTGCGTGCATCCAGAAACCCTGAGCAGACAGAGAGAACACTCTTTCCAGCCATAGGTCATGCAAACATACTCATTATTTTCCACTGGACGCTGTCAGATTTAAACCACGTCGAATAAAGCTGTTCCGCTTGGCAGGTTTCTGAACACCGCTAGGATTATTTTTTTTTTCCTTTTGTTACCGTTTGCACGCTTGTCCCATTTTTTTTTTTTTTTTTTTTTGCAGAAAATAAATTATGTTCGTGTTCTGAAATAGTGCTCCTTGCACATCAAGCTTACGGGATTATACGTGAACATTTGAAAGGTTTACTTATTATTTCAATAGTCCTTTATTTTAATCCCAGTCTCCAGTGTTAATCTGGCAAAATCATATTTACACAGTACAGTATTGACCTAGGCGGCACGGTGGTGTAGTGGTTAGCATTGTCGCTTTGCACCTCTAGGGTCTGGGTTCGATTCCCGGCCAGGCTCGATTCCTGTCTCTGTGTGCATGGAGTTTTCATGTTTTCCCTAATTGGCATTCCCAAAATTTCCTGTGTGTGTGTGTGCCCTGCGATGGATTGGCACCCTGTCCAGGGTATACCGCGCTTCATGCCCTAAGCCCCCTGGGATAGGCTCCAGGTCCTCGCGACCCTGAATACAGGATAAAGCATTATAGAAGATGAGTGAGTGAGTGAGTATTGACCTAAGGCTCTATAATGAAAGGGGAAAAAAGCAAGATGATGAAAATCTCTTTATTCTAATCCCACATCTAATCTCTTTCTGCGTTTTATTATTTCTTTGTTATTGCTGCAAGCCAGGTGGTATATTAACAACTTCTCCATGGGCAAGGGTGGCAGTCTCTCTGTAGAGTAATTACAAAACAGCTGATTAGAATTACAGAGGCAGCATGAGGGCAGGCTTTCATTAATTATCACATGGTTCTTTTATTGGTTTACTCAAATGAAGCCACACACATGCGTTCACACACACACACACACACACACACCAAAGAGCCTCTGATCAACCTTTTAAAAGATCTGACTTTGGTTTATGTGGTTTTTTTTTCATTGCCAAGGGCAAAACCGCACTGTTTGTAAGGTAAGATCTGATAACGATGTGGGTTTAATTAGATTAAGACGACGATGGAGCCATATCAGTCTCTCGTTTTCTCAGACTTATTGGGTATAGGGTTTGGATACAGTGTGCAGAAATAAGAACTCAGAATGTTGTGTTTAATATGCTCTGATTTTTTTATATACTCCCTGTATATTATACTGTACAAGGTCGTCTCTGTATATGCGACACGTCCTGAAACGTTGCGACACGTCCACGTCCTCAGCATTGATGGTGTACAGGTACAGTACGTGGATTCGTTCCGTGAAACAGGAGTTCATTTTGGATGTGGATGTTGTGCAAACACTGTTTAAATATTTAACAAAACAGTGGCTTAGCAGAAAGTTTAGGATTAAAATGTCTCGAACTTCAAAAACTGATCACACTGTGTGATCACTACAGTTCATTTGTCCTCTCTTCTCTTAATTTTAATTTTCCTCCTCTTTTTTGTATTATTATTCTCTATTTTTAGCTCTTTATTCTTCTTTGTCCTCTTCTTTTAAAATTCCTTTTTCTCATTTTTTACCTCTCTTCTTATTTAATCTTCATGGTTCTCTTTTTAAATTCTCTGTTTATTCTCATTTTTTAATTCTCTTCTCTTACTTGACTTCTCTCTTCTTTTTTTCTGATTCTTTATTTATTTTTTTATTTACTCTCTCAATTTGGGCTATTCTTGCTTCTTCTGTCATCTTTACCTCTTCCCTTTTGTATTCATTTTTCATTTTTGTCTCTTTCTCTTCTCTTCCTTTTGCTTCTCTCTTATTTACTCTCTAATGATTTTTGCACTTTGTATATCTTTATGCCTTTTCTTTTTTTTTATTCTTGTCCCTTCCGATAATTTTTTTTGCTTTCCTTTTCTCTCCTCTTCTATTGCTCTATTTCTTTTTCCCATCGATTTTCTTTCTCTTCTCCTCCCCTCTGGGCTCCATTCCTATATTTCCTTTTATTATTCCCAGCTTTCATTTTAGGATCAGTATTGTTCACTATGCAGAGGAATGGACATAGACGTAATCAGTTTAGGATTAGAGATCAGCTGCGGCACCATCACGTCACGTGAGCAAAGTAACCACATTAATCAGCGAGTGTGAAAAGACCAGGATGAGACTAATGCTGAAATACCACGCATGATGGTTTATCTCAGGTGATCACCTTTCATCCGAAACTGGACTGGAATCGTTACATTTTTAAATCTTGCTTCCTTGACTTTGAGATGTTTGCGAATACAACACCAGTTTTCAGATTCAGATCTTTAGATGGTAGAAAATATCAGAATTTTGACCTTCTGATCCTCTGATCGACCCCGAGTGCTTTATTATGTGGCTTTATTATATGTCCCTGTGTGCATACTGTAGGTTGATTTTGGTATATATGAGTGTGTCTGGGTGTATTTCTGTGTCTCTGTAACTACAGTCTAGCCACAGGGAGAGAGAGAGAGAAAGAGAGAGATAGAAGGCTGTGAGCTCCGTGCCTTTGAAGACAGCTCTGTGTCTTTCCTTTTGAAGAAGTTTCTGGATGGCACCTTTCACTCTCTTTCACCCGGGTTCACCGAGCTTTAGATTCTGGCCGCACTTAAAAATTCAACACAAGTGCTGACATGCAAGCCAAACAGATCCTGAGCTAAACCGGAAAGATAGAGCCTTGACACTTGGGTAATCTATACGTCTGGAATGCGTCGTTTAAACTTTCCATGCTTAAAGCAAATAAAATATGATCACATGAATTACAGAGCTTTACACTGGTGTTATTACCCCCTGATTTACAGCTGTGCTGTTGATTTGTGAGAATAACCACAGTATACTGTATGTGTGTGTGTGCTGTTTTTTCTTCTCAGCACCGAAGCAGTTTGAGATGATAAAGCAATCATCCTCGTGCTGATTGGATTTGTGAGAAACATCACACCAAATACTCGCCGTTTCCAAAGCAGCTGTCTGCCGGCGAGTCGAAAAAAAAAAGCAAACGAAATCAAAGAGAAACTCGCTGTTAGAGGAGCAGGAAGGTGCAGATAAGGTGGAGAGCGGATGGAATTCCAAGCAGCAGGTGAACGCGGGGGAATCGGGAATCTCGTGTCAATCGCGCGCGTTTCCACTCGCAGTCTTCCTCCGCCGAGATTCACCCGAGAGCGCAGGAGTCATTTTAATATTCATGCCATTAGTAATCAGAAAACATTAACACATGCACACGGAGATAAATTTCCCTCGGCTCTAGTTGGCCGTGACAACTAATCTCAGTTACCACACACACACACACATTTATACACAAACTCATGAATTCTCTCACCGTCTCACACACGACACACACATGGAACATGATGGAGCACTCATGACCAGAGGGAGCAGAGTGTGTTTGCTGTGATGCTTGTTTAAGAGGATTAGCCATGTCGTACGGCGTTAGGATAGTGTCAGGAACAGTCCGGCAACGGGCCAGAAGACGCCTCCACCGCTCCGCCACGCTGCCGCAGACAAAAGAGCGATCGGAGACGCTCCGCATGATCATCCACGCTTTCCTCAGTTTTACCACCTTTGCCGATCAGTCATCGTCAGCCCAGGGCGAGAGAGGCAAGATGAGCCGTGCTGATAACGCGCACACACACACACATACACACACACAAACATGCACACAGATAAGTGGAAAGTGTAATCGAGCGTCTGTAGCCGGGAATCAGCAAGACACGGCTCTCACGCTGGATCTGTTTATGTAATTGATTCAGCTGAGAGCTTAAGCTTGTCAATGCCTATCATCCTGAAAACCTCTCTTCTCTTCTCATCTCTTCTCTTCTCCTCTCTTCTCATCTCTTCTCTTCTCCTATCTTCTCTTCTCGTCTCTTCTCTTCTCCTATCTTCTCCTAACTAAACTTATCTTCTCTTCTATTCTCTTATCTTCACCTCTCTCGTCATCTCTTCTCCTTTTTTCTCTTAACTTCTCCCCTCCCCTTTTCCATTCACTTCTCTTCTCCTGTCTTATCTTAACTTCTCTTTTCCCTTTTCTCCTATCTTCTCTATTCTTCTCTTCTTCTCTGTCTTCTTTTCACTTTTCTCCTCTCTTCTCCTTTTTTCCTATCTTCTCCTCTCTTCTATTCTCTCCTCTGTTCATTTTTCCTTACCCTCACCTCTCTTCTCTTCTCCTTTCTTCTCTGCTCTTCTGTTCATTACGATTCTCTTTTCTTCTTTTGTCTTCCTCCAGTTTTGTCATTTCTTTTTTACTCCCACTACCTCTTATTTTCTCTTATCTCGTTTTCAATTCTCATCCCCTCTCTTCCCTTACTTCTTTTTTTTTCTTTTCTTCTCTCTTTTCTTTTTCCTCTTTCCCCCTCTTTTCTCCTTTCTTTCGTTCCCTATTTTTCCTCTACTTATTTTTTGCTGTACTTACTTCTACATTTTTTATCCTTCCTCCTGTATCTTATTTCTTTCTTCTCTTTTCATCCATTCCCTCCCTATTTACTGTAGTTTCTTCTTATTTTTGCTCGTCTTATATCTACCTTTATTCTCTCATCTCTGTTTTATTCTGATCCTTTTCCTTTTCCTTCTCTTGTCTTAGTCTTCACTTTGCACCTCTTCTTATTGTGAGAACAGTGACGGTGCTGCCAGTTAAGGATGGCACCAGTGCTGCAAGATTTCTCTCTCCACCTTTCCTGACTGGGTTTGCAGTTCATTTAGAATTTGTACTGTAGATCTTTTTCTCTCAGAAATATGGATTGGGTTATTTTTCATGCTGAAGTCAAGCTGTCTTAATGTTCCATCTGGCTTACCTGAGAGGATGTGACCGTACATACACTTCAGTCGCCATGCAGTATGGACGCGTTTCAGCATTGTGTAGGCTGCGTCACAGTCTAATCAGTTTTGTTCTTTGGCTTTTCTATACCGAGCATGCCTTTACGTTTTAATTGAACTCTGACAAAGAAAATATTAAATTTGCAGTGTGTGATTTTGCAAGCTATTATGCCATCTGTTTCCTGTTGTTCCAGTGAGAGATTTCAGATTAAAGCACAGCGATGATCTCTGCTTGTGCACGTCCCTTCGCTCGTTGCTTTTAAATTGCACCTGGGAGAGACCGACGTGACTAGAGAGTCTCACCGAGCGAGAGGAAGAGAGTGTCAGAGAGAGGTTTATAGTATAGCGGGATAAAGCTCTGGAAGTGGTAGCACTTTTAAAAACTCCCTAAGGAAACGTCGAGAATGCGAGAGGGTGAGTGGAGAGGCAGTAAAGGTAGGAGGCCTGTGTCTCAGCATGGCTCTTAAATCAGGCAGATATAGAGCTACACAAAGTGCCTGTTTGAATGCCCAGGTGCACAGCTCGGAGAGTCGATTAGCGTTAACGCGGAAGAGAGAGGAACAGAGACAGAGGCGAGGTCTGATTTAGACGCTTCCTTTCCGTACAGGTACACACTCTATCGCCGTGTCTGTCTGCTCTCACACCAGCAGGCAGTAAATCAGGCTCTCAGGTCACTCTCCAGTCGATGCCAAGTCAATCTGGCGTAATTGGCGAGCATGGCATTTGGTTGCTGGCGAGATGGAATGAGCCTAATTGGTCACGGAGCTATGGAACACATGCTGCCTTCCACACAGCCTCTGCTTCGCTCCTTCTCGCTTTCCGTCCTTGCTCCCATAAGCACCCCGTCTTATTTTCTCTTAGCTCTCGGCAGTTTTCCTGCCTATTGTTAGTTCAAGCTTTGATGACGCCGTAGTCGTTTGTTGCCGTGAGCCAAGAAAGCAAGCTCTCTGGGTAGAAGTACCTAGGGACCTTTAAAACAAATTCCAAGTAAGAAGTGATTATTTCCTCCATCCTCATTAGATCTCAATTATCTTCCCATCTTCTGTAATATTTCAAAAAAAATTTATTTTTTTACCTTAACAGAAGTTATTATAAGCAGGTGCTTTTTCTGGCCCGTTTCTTCCTCTCGCTCTTTCCCCAGACGCGGGAGTGGTGTGTCAGCTCTCTCCACACTCAGAGGTTTTAATCAATTAGTCATAGGGCCGCAGGGAGACATCATGTCAAGCTCGAGCAAGGGAGCGACAGGTTAGAGAGCGCGAGAGCGTATTTCTTCCTCTCCGGTGCCGCTTGGCCCTCGGCCACCACTAGAAGAACCGCAGAAGCGCTCTTCACTTCCTCCGAGGATTAGCTGATGTCATCAGCCCAGACGTGGCACGTCAAACCCAATCGTATTTTTTTTTCCTAGCTGTTCCTAGCGCACCAGAGCATATGGTGCATGTTTATGATCGTATTTAGTGCCTTAAGCCTCACATGTTAGGAATAACTATCATTTAAGAGCATATTTTACAGTCCTAGCACTACACAAACAGCGCTGCTGCCAATTTAACACGTAACGCTCCGGAACGCCCGATATCTCACACAGCCTTTCACGTTTGTCACTGTTTATTTTCTGTATTGTTATCTTCTTTTGGGTGAGTTCATGTCATGCTGAATTAGGCAAATAGCTGGATGATTGGATGGTGTCATTCTGTCTGCAGCGAAGGGTCTGAGGCGTGTGTCAGAGCCGCTCAGACAAGCAAGCACATCATCATTATGCATTAGGAAGTTTGTTTTTTCTTCTAATGCAAGATAGAGTTGGGTTCGGTCTAGCTGCGAGGCAGATCAGTTTTCTAATCTTGTACTTGATTTTCTTTCTAAAACAACACACTTCCTTGTGTTTTAATCCTTATTTCTTTATTTGGGTACAATATATTATAAATTTATAATAAATGATTTGAAAGATTACAGAAATAAATATAAAAACATATTTTGCGTGCCCGCTGCCTAGAACGGATTTAGCTGTAATTTAGTGAAGCGTTCCTCGAAATCCTAAAATGTCATTGGATTATTCATATTCACCCTGAATAATAATAATAATAATAATAATAAATTGTGCTCATTAGTCCTTATCCTTTAATCAGCATATGGTACATGTGTGATGTTGTGTGTGAGAGCATGGGGTGTCCATCTTGCACGCATGGATCTTCATACCCGATGCCTATCTCCATTTTGCCCCAGGGCTCTAAAGGGGGTTTTGTTCATAACCCACCTTTCATTTGTGACAACAGGCATACCTACAGTACGACTACATCATATGCACAGAGACCTTTCACTTTTATACGGAACATTAAGTGATTTAAAACATTTTTTTTTAACGGGTAAACCCGGGATCAGTTTCTATAGTAACAGAGAAGATTTCTTGGGTCGAGATATGGAAATGGGTTCCAATTTATTGATATTGAGTCAGACAAGCTTTTATGGAGACGTTCAGCATTTATCAAGACACCAGCCAGGATTCCACCTGAGAAGTATTTGTAGCATTTGGACGTCTAAAATGGCTATGAGTTGTTTGTAAGATCATAATTTCTTGCCTCTTATCATACAGATCCTGTCATTATTTGAATTTATGTTTAGATCGGAAAAAGGCCTTGGTCTAATCTGGATGTCTTGCTGCTCTGTGATCCCTAACAACAGGTTTCATTTGAACAGAACTACAGTAGGGATGCTTAGTGTTATTTTTTCTCCATCACACTGAATATGAGTATAAGTACTGTATGTACAGCAGTGGCGGCTACTGGTCTGTCAAATAGGGGAAGCT
>JAOVVA010000024.1:5799472-5820727 GCA_028565275.1 Leiocassis micropogon
CGCAAGCGGAAGGAGCGGATAGCGCTGTCCTCCGAGTGTGTTACGCCGCCCCCAACGGTGCATGAGCGAGCAGTTCGAAAAGATGCAGTCGGCTGGCGTCACGTGGTTCGCAGGAAACACGTGATCGTCTTCGGCCCTCCCGACTGAGGTGTAGTAGCTTAATGTGGGAGCCCCCTAGTGACGGGGAGGAATTGGACATGACTAAAAATGTGGGAGAAAATCGGGGAAAAAATATATATATATATATAAATATATTTTAACAAAAAAAATTATAATAATTTTGTTGTCATAAAGGGTTATGATACATGAATTGCCACACAAATAAATCACAATAATAATATTCGATTATTTGTTATGTGTACCTTACAGCACAGTGAAATTATTTTTTATATATTTCCCTGTTATGAAGCTGGGATCAGAGCGCAGGGTCGGCCAGGTTATAGCGCCCATGGAGCAGATTGGGTTAAAGGGCCTTGCTCAAGGGCTCAACAGTGGCAACTTGACCCTGCGGCTTGACCCTTGACCTTTCAATAAGTAACTCAGTAACCTTTTATCCCCATTTCTATTAAATAATGTTCATTAAAGGATTTTGAAACAATATTTAGGATTGAAACTTTGTCAATTCTGTTGAACGATCAGAAAGAGTATTTATCAACCAATTCTTGTCAAAATGTTACCTACTGCACTCTACTGGCCAAAGAGCAAAACTAACCCGTGTGACTTAATACCTGACTTGATTTGACAGGTCACATATACTTGCATGTATAGCGACAGGGAGATTTTAAAAAAGCATCATTTAAGCCAGAACGAAGCCAAACAGACAACATGTAAACTAAACTTTCATCTGCCAAGTGGTGTGTATTAATGATATCAAAGCGCTCACACACTCACAAGAGACAAACTTCAAAGGACATACGTGATGATTCTCTTGCCGGTGTGAAGTCGTCTCTTGACACAGACGTGACATAAATGTCTGAGACCAAAGTTTCATCCAAATCCCTCTTATTACCTACAGTATATAATGTTCTGGAGACTTTAGGTGCAGTCAAATCAAAGCGCAAATGAATCAGAAAATGAATAATCATAAAGATTATGAGAGTGAAATTTACACCCAAGTGAACAAAAAGCAAACAGATTTTCATTCCAGGAAAATGTTCTAAAATCCCAGGTTGCGCTCGTCATCCACATTCTCCAGCTGTGCTATACAAGGCTAAAGATTAACCTGAAAACCCTGAAGTATTCATTTAAATACACACCGCACGGCCACCAGTAATGCTTATTCAAATAGGCCTTGCGTGAAATGTTCGCAGGTAAAATTTATTTTCCGATGCATGAGACTGATGCACAACTTTTTTTTAGACTTGTGAAAGACTTGTGTACAGTAAATTGCTTTTTATTTTCTAAACTGTGCAGCGCAATTTTGTTGAAGTAATTCGCGTCATGGGGGCGTCTTGGATGAAATGAAAGTTTAGAAGTTTTGCCCTGTGGTAAAGTAGTTCAACCTGACAGCTGTAATACTTTCGGACAACGTGAAAGTTGTCCAAAAGACATGAGACGCCCTCCCGCGGTCACCGTAACTCTCTCGATCACAAAGCCAAAATATCTCTCTCTCTCTCTATCTCTCTCTCTCTTTCTCTCTCTTTCATATACACGTATGCCACCATGTCTGCTTTTTGTTCATCTTTATATCTCTTTTTTGAGCATTAATATTTTTTACTTTTTCTTTCCTTCCATTCCATCCCCCCTCTCCCCCTCCACTGCTTATACCCCACCACCACCTCACTCGGCAGAAGAACCTATCACTCCTACACTTATTACCTGTAAGTAAACACCTTTGTACAATGTTAGTGCATTTGCTCTTTTCCAACAAGACATGTACACTATTCCCTGCATGATTAGACTTAGTTCTTCTACTACGGTCCTTCTGCAGACAGGCATTTGTTTTTTGTTTTTTTTTCCTAGCTCCGTATGTAGAAACTTCAAATCTACAGTATCAATCAGAATAAACAACATGCTTTAATTAGCTTTCATTTCATATTATTATTACCTGCTGATAAGATTTGACTTGAGTAAATTACACAGAAGTCAATTTAATATTGCTTCATTCTGGAAAATGACTTTTGCATCATTTTTTTTCACGAGATTTTCAAAAACCTGATGCTGAAATGCCTGTCTTCTCACAAGCCATGCTTCTACTTGGGGGAAAACAAAAAGGACCTTAATATCGCACTAATTTTACATCTGTTCCATCTTTGTTCCAGAAAAAAAAAAAAAAAAACAAAGTAACACGCTCATAATGAGGAAGCTAACTCTTTTGCTCTGCCTGTGACCAACTGCTGAAGGGCTGAGTTTATTTATTTATTTAATTTAGTTTTTTCCCGTCTCTGCGTGATTTCCGGCCGGTTATCACAGGCATGAGCAAAGCAGAATTAGCCCGTCATCTCATTCCAACCCCTGGCATCTACATCATCGCTTCTGATTATTTATTTCATCCAATCTGTTATTTCATCATTCTTCACCAGTTTTTTTTTTTTTTTTCATTTGCATGGTTCATGTTAGATGCATGCTGATTTGACCTCATTTGTCAGACTTGGTGATTGATGAATGACTGCACTACGCTGTTTTGTTGTTTACCATCCTGCATGCATGCGAGTAACCCGAGCGCTCCCAGAGGCGGAGAAAAGAAGAGAGAGAGAGAGAGAGAGAGAGCAGCCCCGATGCCTGCTGCTCCAGGAGCTGGCTGAAACTCATCCCGCCTATTACGGCTGATAGATAGGAGCTCAGCGTTGGCGAGGTTTGACGTTGGCGGGGATGCGCCCACGTCGAGTGCGTGCCAATCACACCTCCTGTTTTCTCAGCTTCTTCCCAGAGCTGGGAGTGAGATTGACACGGCAGCCTCCTTCGCCCCCAGTCAGCGGTGTAACAGATTGACATGTGTATGCTGTTCGCCGAGGCCCAGGGAATCCTGGAAAGGACGTGATTATTAGACGTACCTGGGGCAACGTGGCTGTAGCGCTCTTGCGATGCAGGGGTTAAGAGAGAGAGAGAGAGAAAGACGCACGTGTCGTTCGGCCCGGTGCCTAATCAGATCAGAGGCAGGGTCCTCTCCTTCTATTGTGTCCTGTCTGATCCAATAAGAGCGGATAGTGTTGGGATGTGTGCGCCGGTACTGCGAGTGACGGAGTGTTTAGAGGACGCTGCCCACAGCTCGAATACCTTCATTAAGCGAACATGCTTTAGCGCCGAGCCACAACACACACCGCACTAATTGGAACAAGGCGAGCACATTTGTTTCACCGACAGCCTGAGCATGCTGATGATGAGACAGAAAGAGAGAGAGAGAGAGAGTGAAAGAGAAGGATAGAGGAGAATGTCAAAAGCGTCTCCTCATATCCATCTCTCCATCCTCAATCCTGCTGTCTACAGCTTGGCAGTCTCTGCCGGATCAGAGCGAATCCTCTATCTCTGTCCCTCAGCTCCTTTTCACCAGATAACGAACTCTTCTACAGGATAGAACACCCTGACCTTGCACATACTGTACACCCCCTGCACACCTATTATTTCCCCATACACACACACACATGCACCTTATCATTAGACGAAAGGCTAATGAAGTAGAGATGAAGCGTGTATTGCAAGAGAGAGGAGAGGCAGCGCTAGGTTAAAGTAGGTGGGTGGAAGACAGCTCATGATGGAATTGGAGAAAGAGCAAAGAAAAGAGATATAGGGAAAGAAAGAGACGTGTGAACTTGGTTCACCACAGAAAATGGGATTAGCCGACTGTGGAGAGCATGAGTCTAAAGGATGAGTATGAAAGCCAGAGATAACCCTCACTGTCTCTTTCTCTCCATCTCTCTTTTCCGCGCAGGTGAGTTAAGATGTAGCTCAGCTCACGGCTTATCTCCCTGTCAGTTTATACGCATGCCTGTTGTTTTGTCTTACCGCTGTTGTTGACAGACTGAGGACAATTTAAAAACAGCAAGCTCATAGTCTTCACTATTTGGATATATGTCTGCTAACTGTTATATATCTACACTGGCTAATACTGGGCGGCGTCGCACTGAAATTGACACGAATAAAGTAGAGATGAATAGGAGACGCGTTTTTGTTTTTATGTTTGAGGATAAGGTGGAAAATAGGGACTGGGATCATATGGGATGCAACGAAAAAAGTCACGCAATTGGCAGGTTAGCGGTTAGATATGAAGCTTGACGTTCCAAAAAAGACCACATTTATCAACCTGAATGAGTTGGTGTGCACTGGATTTAGCTTTCATTTATCCTTCTCTAGTAACTGCCTGGTCAGGATCATAGTAGTGTAGTTTAAAGTAGTTTAGAATAGTAATGATAGTGTATAGAATGTTCAAATTTGGGAACTTGAGCTAATATATGTTGTTGGAATGAATCACCGATAGATTGTGCAGTCAGAAAGTTTTAGGTTTAGGCCACACACACACACTTCTGGTTTAAATACGAATACGGGGACTGATATGAATATTTGAAGCACTGAACAGATACAGATAGTGGCATTGTGTAAAACCCCTGATCTTTCATTGTGGACGAACAATAAACTTAAAAAAAAAATAGTTGGTTTGATTATTGAGGAACGTCAACATTTCACGAGCTCAAATGCAAACAGTTTAAAACTCATTAAAATCTAATACATTTTGAAGTCAGTGTGGTGATGCATGACTTGCCTCACCAAGGAATCACAGTACCTCCCTGAATAGATTTGTTCCCCATTTCTAATATGAAAAACCTTTTTTTGTTTGGTTGTTTGTTTCTTATATGTTGCATTTTTATGATTCTTTGGCTACTGCTTTTGACCAACTAAGCTTAGCTCTGTTTTCCACCAGTACGTCCTTATTTGGTAGGAAAGGCTTCCTGATGTTTGTCAGTGTTTTGGTTGCCCCATCAAGGTTGCCACAGTGGCTAACAATCCGACGTACACGCAACTTGGGACAGGTTTTACACCGAATGCAATTCCTCTCGCAGGACTCCTATTTCAAACACTCTTGGGACGGGCACTGAATTCAGGGGCAGGGGTTTGGGCATTTCCCAATGGCAGGCGAGAAACCTACCCCTGAGCCAACACTTCCCAGTAGTTATGGATTCCATGCAATAAATATAATCAAATTTATCAGATACATTACATGTCATAAACGCACTTTATATTGAACAAGGCTGCATAGAGAAATACTGCAGAATCCTTGGGATTCATCAGATTTAAATTCTAATCCTTAATTCTTGTGTTTCTGAAAGATGCTCTGCTACGCTCTTAAAGTTAACTGGCCAATTAGAACATCTTTTATATTAACAAAAATAGGTTTAAAGTGTGCAATAATTATACTTCTTAATGCTCGAGGTTCTTTTTTTTAATTTTTTAACAAAAACGAAAAAAAGAAAAAACTACTTGGCCATCCATTATAATTCAGCTATTCATGTTCAGTATCACTCATGTTCAATGTAAAGCTCCCTCATGTTTCAGACCATCCTTTGACTCATAATTCAAAGTGTCTGTTGTCTTTGAGTCGAGCTTTTACTCTCTGCTGGGTTTGACTCATCTCCCCCGCCCCTACCCACAATGCCCCACTGTTCCCCTGGACCATGTAGATATAATGGTCGCCCTTTTGTTTTGGATAAGCTTGCAGATCCGCTTACAATAAGCAAGAACATAATCAGCATTCCACAACCTACAATGCTCGTTTCAGATCAGAGCTGTAAACCAAATCGCTCGTGCTGAGCGCAATGGTTTTGAAGATGTCCGGTGGTCTTTAGGCAGGAATCGTACTACTGTTTGGAAAGCAACACCTCGGTTAAATGCTTAGTCTTTAGTCTTTTCTAAAACTACATATTCTTTGAGTTGCCTTTTTATAGAAAAGCAGCAGAGCTAATTTCAGGCCCAAACAGAAATAACTAGAACCCTAAAAAAAATAAATGAATAAATAAATAAACCACTAAATTTATTGTATGATTAAGGAAGATGGGGGCACTGTTGTGCTATTATATGCGGTTGTAGGCACAGGGGTGCAGCTTCAGTCCCAAAGATATCGCAGCTGTGCTGATATTTAGTACAACAGCACAACCTTGACTGTGATATTGCTTTTATACATCAAATCCAGAAACATTGTTCATTATCAACAGATTATGATTTGTAATTAACAGGGGTGAAAATAGTTATGGATTCTTATGGGTTCTGTGCAGCCAAAACAGGAGTAAAATAAACCATGGAGGTGGTGGACAGTCCTGGGAAACGTACATAATTATTTTATATTTGCACTGATTTTGCTTTAGAATATCAGGCTAATTATCAGGGTTGAATCCCAAATAGTGTTACATGGAAAGTTAGTACCATACTGTATGTAGGGTGTAAATTAGAATCCCTTGTTCCACACGCCAAGTAGTGCCCTTGATCAGGGGTTAGAGAGGGATTTGGGATTCCGCCTTGTATTAGAGGCTGGTTCACTGTGTAGCCGTGAGCAGAACAACACTTCAGAACAACTTATAAGCAAGTATTAAGGAGACAAATGTTGTCTAAGATAATATATTGTTATCAGACGTGACTGGTTTTGAATGTGGGTTTTGGCAGGCAGCTGCTCTCCCCACTTTTCAGTACTGCAGCCCATACTGACCTACTTTCACCCATGCTGTGTAAAAATGGTGTTAGAGCAACTTCGATGAGAAGTGATACATATGCAGTAGTTAAACACCGCAGTGCTGTTATGCTCTGTTATCACCACGCGTGGAATACCTCTTATCCAATCAGGTTACTCGGTCAGAACTGACTGTTGCATAAAAATACTATAGATCATGCCTTTGTAATTGGATCCTTAAAATGATGAGATTATTCTACAGTAGATCTAGAGACACTTTAAAAAAAACTACTCAAACTGCTGTAAGTTTAAAAAAAAAAAAAAAGTTTGGGAAATTTTAGTTGCTTTAGTGTTAACACCAAAAATGTAAAATATTAACACTTGTACAACCTTTTTTTTTTTTTTTTTTGGTTCTCTCTGTCACTCCTTTTAAATGAGCTATGAATGTGGGAGTGATTAATTTTGAGAGCCACCGCTCAGTGTGCGCCAGAGCACAGAGCATTCCCTACATCCCCCCAGCTTCTCCACCCGCTGCCAAGTAAACAGCAGCAGATCTGTGTGTCCCACGCTGCTAACCCCACATCTCTCTCATTTACCGCACATGCATGCGGAGAGGCGAGAAAGCAAACAGGGAAAGCACGGACGTTGATAAAGTGCACAGAGGAAAAGCAGTCCTGAGATCAAGTTCTCACTTACAACACATTGCCAAATATTTCCTCTCTACAATCACTGTCTGTCTTACTTGTTCTTTTTGTTTTCCTATCTGGCTCAGATTATTACCTGGGATATTTTTTGCTTTGTGGGAAAAAAAAAGCACAGACACACACGCACAGTGAACTCTTTTTGCGTTCAGTTGTCACACTTGCTTTTGTGGTAACTGTTCATTTATTAGGCTCGTGCAGTGGCGTCAGATCTAGGCTGCGGGGGAAGTGTCGCCATATGGCTATGGCATGTGCACTAAGTGAAATAAACAGGATGGAAGAGGGAAAACGGCACGACGAGCTCTCTTCATTAGCCTCTCCCTGTCTTCCTGTCAAACATAGCCACAGGTCATGCAGTGAGTGGGGGAGGGGGATATTCAGAGGCGGGACACAACTTTCACAGCTTACCATCCTTATTATGATATTGTGGTTTGTTCTCATGTTTACAATACATTACTGATGTAATGTAAGAATATGTTATTTTGGAAAAATAAAAAATTAAATAGCATGTCCAGTGGGTATTGATGGCTCAGTGGTAGGTTTCTCGCCTGCCATGCGGAAGGCCCGGGTTCGATTCCCAGCCAGTGCTCAAACCCGAGACACTGGATGCAGTGCCGGTCCCAAACTCGAATAAAATGGGATGGTTGTGTCAGGAAGGGCGTAAAACCTGTGGCGAGTTGTTGTGCAGATCTGCAGTGGCGATCCCTCGACAGCAGGCGAAAGACTAATACCTATGCGGTGTGACTCGCGATGTGAGCCACTGTGACCGCCCCACGTTCCGTGAAGTTCTGCAAGGACCGCCAAAAAAATTTAACATTTTACATTTTTTGTGCGGAAAGATGGAAACCTAATCACAGCGACAAAACCTGCAGTGAATCATGATTAACCGTACTTACAGCCACTGCACAAAACCGCGTAAGTAAGAACTAGTGTGTCCTGATCACCTGCACCTGTTTCTCACTGGTTTATACTTTATGTTATTTTTTTATGCTGGAATGGTTCTAAGGGCACTCTGTGGCTTTACAAACAAAACCGTTCCTCTGAAAGTGCTCAGGTACGGGGACTGGAGTCAAAAACTTGCCAGACTCCATTACACGTACAAGAAAGTCTGCCTCTTTTTGAGAAAACATGAAGAAAAGTGGCTCAAGACTTTTACTCGCTACTGTATGTGGAAGAGGGCAGATAGCTCTTTCCTATAGGTGTATAAACATGAGCAACAGTTCAAAGTGATGCCCCACCTGACCTAGAGGAAGAACATGGTCTGATTGGTTGCTGTTAAACTTATCTGGTTGAGACCACGCCCACTTTGTGTTTTAAATTTAAAAACAGCCACTTGGATCAGTTTGCAGGCATTGTATTCCATGTGAGAAAAAAAAAACAGATTAAAATCTGCTGTAAGTAGTTTGCAGTGGTTATGAAAGCGATAAGACTGCAAGTCTTTCTCATCAATCATGCCTGATATTCGATCCAGCATCGCCCGTCGTCCCGGCTTGGCACGCGCTCAGTGTATAATGTGCTCTGCGGCTGGTACAAACTTCCAGCATGACCACACTTTGCGGTTTGGCGTGACTCTCTGCACTTCTCGAAATCACGTTAGCATCTATCCCTTGTGGACAAAGTGCGCCAGATCCCATAGCCTCAGGGCCCGGTGCCCCTCCCATGCCTTCGTTCTGCTCCCACAGATCGGACAGATAATTTTACCTCGTTTGCATTTTCTTGCGTATCCGAGCCTCTGGAAAAAAAAACAAAGGCTGCTCAAGCAAATTAGCGTCAGATAGGTATGGATCCACCAGAGCACAATTCGATTAGGTCTCCCTCATCTTCCTGTCCCCAGCGACAGCCATTTGGCTCCGGTTTGCGACCTGATACACTTGCCGATGGTATTCATTGCTTCTTTTTCGAAGTCAGCAGTGTGCTTGTGTATGAGATGATCTACAGAGCGTGCAGAGAGAAATAGTGCTTTTGAAGCGGTATTATTGTAATTACAGCGAGCCTGGTTCCCAGAAGGGTCTTGGTGGGGTATTGATTATAATTATATTAGAATTTAATTGTGACTGTTGCCTCTCCCTCTCAATCAAGCACAGATCATTATGTCTTCCATTTTGATTACTCTCTAATTCTGATTTGCCCTGTTGATTAGTTCAGTGTTTTTTCCTCTCTTTTTTTTTCGTCATTGTTGTTGTTGTGTGCACTAAAATGCTTTGTGTTTTTAAATCTTGTTTTTTACTCATGCATACTGTATTACCCTGACTTGATTTCCGTTTTATTCTTCAGTGGAAACCCTGGATTATATGTCTTTGTGCATCATTGTTTAACGTATAGTACTGGAAATACTAAAATACTGCCTTCAGAGATTTAGTCTATGGCTTCAAAAGGCTTCAAATTCCATTCGATTGTGTTTCCTTTCTCCAAAGCAAACTGGCCAAGAAGCGCAAGGAGACGCTGAGCAGCACTCGGCAGGAGATGACAGTGATGGTTAACTCCATGGACAAGAGCTACACAGAGCAGGGCACAAACTGCGACGAAGCACTCTCCTTCATGGACACTCACAACTTGAACAGCCGCTGTGAGTCTACCCGTATTAAGCTCACACACATACACAAAACCGAACACCGAGACACCTGGTGTCTCATCCCTGTCCCGCAGACGCGTCCTCGGATAACTGGGTGTAACACGGCTTTAGACAGATGTCTAAATCCATGTGTTGACATTGACGCTATTGAAAATGTTTGCAGCACTTTTTGCAAAGCACTGACACTGGAGACTCATTCCCAAAGCATATATCAGCAGTTGTACAAGTACTGTAGGTTTTTTTTATGACATTGTATGTCCCTGTCTTAATTGTTACAATAAATTTCTAGTGTGTATTTGGCATTCAGTTCATTAGAAGATAGAAGATTACTGAGTTTTTAATGCATTCTATTATAATCACAATCAACTCAAAGAATTAAGAAAGTATTAAAGGCCCCCTGAATGGTAAATTGTTTTGTCCTGATTATTACAGTATGATTAATAATTGACAAAAAAGCTTAAGTTGCTTGTGTATTCTCACAAATTAGAGCTGCTAGAAATTATATATATATATATATATATATATATATATATATATATATATACAGTATATAATATCAGCATCACCAGTATACTAAACACCATCATCATTATCTGTAGCTGTTTCTCACTGGTTCATACCTTAAGTTAGATGGTTCCTTATGCTTAAATGATGCATCTGTCACTGTGTGGCTTAACAAACAAAACCATTCCTCTGAAACTGCTCAGATACAGGGACCAGACTGAAAATGAAAACCAAAAAAGTACTTCAGGAAGACTGGAGAACTATTCCTCAAAACTTCATTAAAATACAAGAAAGTCTGGCTCTTCGGATGAATATATGAAGAAATGAGAGGTGGTTCAAGACTAATGCGCAGTACTATAGGTCATTACAGTACCTACTGTAGGGTAGGAAATGAGATTTGGATTGTTTGAGATATATGTTTATTAATAACCCATAAAACTCAAGCAGCATAGATACCGTACATGACAGCAGCACAGCGTAGGTCAATGCTGATTGAAAAAAATGTTTCCTGGGAGCCCTGCTGGTGTGTGTTAACGTGGAGGCTATAGACTTCAAACTGCTCATTTGGGTTTTTTCGGATATGTCAGGTAGAACAAAAGTTATCATTATTTTTCATAAAGGGTTCATTTTACAACTGCAAGAATATGGGAATGTAGACACCACAAAAATGTAGAAATGAGCATTTTTTGTTTGTTTGTTTGTTTTGTTTCATCATAGAAACAACCGAAAACAAAACTAAAAACACATGATCATTTATTGATTTGTTACTCAGTAATGTTTGTATAGTTGGTTAAAATGAACTAAAATTCAGTTCATCCTATTGCCTGTTTTGTGCTAAAAAAAAAAAGGAATATGTCATTATATAAAGCACAATCCTCAGCCTTATATAGGTTTATTGATAAAAAAAACAGCAATGTCTAAAATGCGCTGAGCTTTAAGAGTTACAGATGGTCTAATATCACACAGGCATGATCTAGTGAGTATTCAAGGAAAGAAAACGGTCGTAACACTGACAAAGTATCAGAGTTTATACGCTCTACACACTGGCGAGACTTTGGTTAATTCGTACATGAGCAGCAGAACCACAGAACCAGAACTCTGCTGGTATTGAACACTTGCCATATGTATACACTAGTTGCCACTAGAGATATAAAGAAACACTAATGCTTCTTGAGGATACAGATTTTAATTGAGATTTTGTATGCTGTGTGTGTGTGTGTGTGTGTGTGTGTGTGTCGCCTTACAGCTGGATCTTCTCCCTGCTCTCTAACAGTGAAGACAAACACACTGAGCACAACTCTACCCAACTCCTATTACCCAGGTAACAGCACACCTCGACCTTTCCGTTTAGCCGCTAAGAGCGGTTAGCAGTAGCAGTTGGTGACCTGTCTGTGATTAGTCTTATGAGAGAGTGCACATGTATACATGACCAGCGATGTCTTACTGCACTGAGCAGGTGTCCAGAGGGCAAGTTTGTGAGGCAGCCAGTGCGAAAATGGTATTAACTGTTAGTCTTGGAATTGCTTTTTTTTTTTCTGTACCAGTTTGATGTTTTTATTTCATTATTATTTATTTCTTTTTTTCTTTTTTTTTTTGAAAGTGGATTGTTTTCAGTAACCTTGATCCTTTTTTCTTCTCTTCATTTCTCTCGGTCATCCCTGATCGGCCACCGCGCCTTCCCACTTCTTAATTTACGGTATAACTCCTGCCAGACCCCTTTGTGCCCACTGCGATCTTAGGTGAGAAAAAAACTTTTTGTTCACGCCTTCCCATAACCATTGCTAATTTCTAGAGTCGTAGGTCGTAGGATAAATCAGGAAGACATTGTTTCATTCGTAGTTTATGCTTAGCATTAAAGATGGCTGCCTCATCTCCATTACCTGCCTGTTGCCTTCACTCCATCTCATCCGCGTTGCATGTCGTGTGTGTGATGTCACATCCTGTCTGACCTCTCATATGCATGGACAGACATGTGGACCGGATGTACGGGGAGTGGACTTTAGGACGGGGAGGGGGTGTGGCCTTGTTGCCACGGTTGCACTAGCTCGTTTAACATCCATGACGTACTGTATAGCGAGCAGCACAACACGATGGACTCAGTGCCGAAAAAGAATACTTTTAGAATTTTAAGCAGTAAAGTCAGGTGAAGAGAAAGACAAGCCCGAAACTCATTGGCCCAAAATCTCTTCTTCTCCCTCCCAAAGCAACCTCCTCTTCAATTCTTTTTAAAGTCACGCCTGCCTCTAGCTAGTTCCCACTGCCTCACTTGTTTTTCTTTTTCTTTGTTTTTTTTTTTATATTTTGTTGCTGTTGTTTATTCATTTATCCCATGATGAAATAGAATAATAAAGCAAGCTTTTTGTATTCCTCTATTATAAAGTTTTACTCGCCCCTAGGTTTTTTTTGTTTTTTTTTGCCATAATGTTACACAAATGGATTGGGAATCGAATGTACTGTAAAGAGATGTTAAAGTGCATCTTGTTAAATATTTATATAAGGATGTTGGCAAAAGGTGTGTAACTGGTAGTAGTAGAGATTTGATGCTGTACTAACAGTAGATGCATTTACACCACCAGGTTTACTTTAATACTCAGCATTTATGTTATTCCTATTATTTTCTATACAGAGAAATGTACTGAAACAACCAAAATATACACTCTAAACTGACATCCTCTCAGTAGTCTGTTATATGTATCTATTTTTGAAATTCATTTTCAATCCTTTTTTCGCTGTGTGTCTAAACTCATTCATCGCCCGTTTGGATGACCTTAGAGTCCTTTTTAACTGCACCCCGCCATCACAGGCTTTCAGGCTAGCGAACAGAGCTGTAGTGTGCCAGTGCTCTTTGGTGTATTGTTGCTTATACCCTGTCTCCTCTCTCTTTCTCTTTCTCTTTCCCTTTCTCTCTATCGCTCTTTCTCCACATTTAACCTCTAATGTATCTGCTTAAAAAGTCCCCATTAATGGTAAGTTTCCTCAGTCTGCCTGTTGTTTGGGGGAAGGAGGTTGTGTGTTCCATTAAAAAAAAAAAAAAAAAAAAAAAACGGTGTCCACCATTCGGCCCCTAACCCCCTCCCTTCCTCCTGTCACACACTCACACACCCGCCCATATCAACCCTAGCGCCACCATGTGCCCCAAACTCGCATGGCATGTCACCGCATCACGTCCGATTTGTCCCACATCATGTCTAAATTGGTTGATATTTCAGATATATATTTTTTTTTTTGGAAAGGTTTTCGTGCTTTTTGTGTCGTGCACAGGAAGCAAATCCGTCATTGTGACGTCACACATCCGCATCATGCTATGCTTTTTTTGTTTGTTTGTTTGTTTGTTTGTGCCTCATCGTGTCATAAAAATGAATTTCAGATCCAGAGAAGCAAACGGCTAATAGATGTGAGAGGTGAAATTATTTAGGGTATAGAGAAGATGTAGGAAAATATTAGTAGTAATAATCATAAAAATAATAATAATCATATTAATAATTTAAAACTGGACCGTGCTACTCCCTCTGCATCCACTCATCCACTCCTTCCCCGTCCCGCGCAATGTTGTTTTGTCCAATCATATTAAATCCAAAATGGACACTTTCTTTTACAGTGCAACTTCTTGTGGTTTTTCCATATTATATTTCTATAAACTACTACTCTATTTTGAAATTATAACATGTTATAACATAGTAACGACACTGTAAAAGACTGTGTAACTTAACTGTGTGGTTTTTTTTTTTCCTTTTAAGTGTTCTCTGAGTCTCACCAGGTCGGCTATTCCTTGTGTCTGTCTTTCTCTCTCTCTTTAAGACGAGACGCAGACGGTGGCCAGCGACACCAGCAGCCTGGTGCAGTCTCACACCCACGCTCACTCCACACACTCCATGCACTCCACGCACTCCACGCACTCCACACACACGCACTCGCTCCGGAAGCGCGAGGCGGCAGACGTGCCCTATCAGACGGGTCAGCTCCATCCGGCCATCCGCGTGGCCGACCTGCTCGAGCACGTCACTCAGATGAAGTGCGCAGAGGGATACGGCTTCAAAGAGGAGTACGAGGTAGCGCCTCCGTCTGTCTGACCTTCCTGCCAGTCTGTCGTTGCGTATTTGTGTTTTTTTCCCTTTTCCATTGATACTTTTGTAATGCGCCCTTTAATCATAAATGTATCGCGTTGCGTTCTGTCTCTCATGTTCTCTTCCCGGTTCTCCCTCCCTCTTTCATGCTTAGCATTGTGTAGCATGTGTGCTTTTGTAGTTTATGCCACTGCCACATTCACACACACACACACACACACACAAACAGACAGAGACATACACACACACACACACACACACACAGGAATCCCGAGAGAGCCTCGTCGCGCGGCTCTGGCAGGCAGAACGCTGTGAGAAAGAAGCACAGCCTCTAATGTGTGCACTGTTCCTCCCAGTCACACAATCAGGACTCTGTTATCACCAGTCATGTAACACTCCACACTCACTACGCACTCCACACACTCCACACACACACACACTGATGTGACTGGCTCTGAAACAAACTCTAAACATTCCTCACTTACAGTGAATGTTGATTTAGAGACAGAAACACACACAAACTTCTACTCATGTGTTCTTTTCTGTATTTGTTTGTCTGTTTGTCTGTTTCTTGTCTCTTCTCTTCACTGTCTCATGTTTTTTTTATTTCTTTGTGTCATTTCTCTTTTCATTTAATCTCACTCTGTCTCATCCCTTCTCATCTGTTCTGTCTCTTCTATTTTTTTCTTATCTCCTCTCTGTCTCATTTTGTCTCCTCTTGTTTTCTCTATTCTCTTCTTGTCTTTTTTCTTCTCATTTTGTCTCCTTTCTTGTTGCCTCTTCTCTTCTTTTGTCATTTGTCTATTCCCTTCTTTACTAATATTGTCTTCTCTCCTTTCCTATATTTTCTTATTTTGTCTATTCTCTTCTTGCCTCTTGACTTCTCATTTTGTCTCTTTTCTTGCTTTGTGGTTTCTTCTTTTGAATCTTTTCTCTCTTTTCACCATGTCTCCTCTCCTCCTTTCTTTTATAGTCTTCTTTTTTCTCTTGTTTTTTTCTCTCTTCTCTTTCCTTCTTGTCATTTCTATATTTTATTTTGTTTATTCTCTTTTTATCTTGTCCTTTCATTTTGTATGATTTTTATTTAGTCTCTTCTTGCCTTTTCCTATTTCAGCTGTTTCTTCTTTTGTATTGTCTCTCCTCTGTTCTCATCTTGTCTTTTGTGTTTTGATTCAATATCTTCTCTCCTTTTTTTTGTTCTGTTATTTCTCTCCTATCATCTCTTCTTATTTTTGTCTTTTCTTTTTTGATGTTTGCTCACTTTCCTCTCTTGGATCATCTCTTCCTATTTATTCTGTCCAACTTTTTAATTGTCTAATCTTTTCTGTTCTTTTTTCCCCCATCATCTCTCTTTATTTGGCCTCGTCTTTTTTTGTCTCTTCTCTATTCTTCTGTCTCAGCTTCTTTTTGCAACCTTTCACCTCTTATTTAATTATTTAAGTTTCCTTTTTTTTCTTTGTTTGTTCACTCTCTTTTGGTATTTTTGGTCTCTTCTCTATCTCTTGCTCAGTTTCAGTAATCAGCCATGTTCAGTGCTCGACTATCAGAGAAGCCGAGCTGGTAAATAATGGATGGGCTGTGAGTGTCACCTGTCTGGTGCAGCCTCAGTGTGAGATGCCCCGGGTTGTAGACAGCCTCCAGGCCTGCTCCATCATGGCTTAAGGCCCTGCAGCAGGGCAACAGAATCCCTGACACTGCCCTCCTACACACACAAAAAACAACATATACAAATTTAAACACACTCTGCTTTCCAAAAATAAATTAAAAAAAAAACTGTCTGCTTTGCTGTAGCCAGAAGGGCTGATATTACAGCTGGTGTACTGGTTGTACTGGTCTCATGTACGCCTTTTGTATATTGTACTCATCCTGTACCCTTAGCGCAATTCCCCTGAGCATGTGATTTTGTTGTGCTAGAGGCATTATGATTGCTGACGTTGGAAAAAGCACTGTTCTTCCACCCCTGAGCTTTGAGCTTTTCACTCACACCCTGTCTCTCTTTGACCTCTCCTCTTGTCGGTCTGTACGTTAACTATGGATCAGATCAATGAGGTAAGCACACACTTCATTTTGGTTATTCTTATTCAAACATGTGGAAATTGTAGCTTGCAGTTTGAACTGTTTGTGTCAAGTTTGTGTAAGCCACTATGAGCAATAATGTACACCAGTCAGCTATAACATTAACACCGCTGCCAGGTGAAGTGAATAAGAGTGACAGGATCATGGGTACGCAAGGTGACATAGACCCAAGGCCAGCCGGTCCCACAGAAAAGCCAATGCAGGACGATAATCCGCCGAAAAATCAACTTTGGCCACAATAGAAAGCACCAGAACATCCCATGCACCACAGTCCAACCAGTTCAAGTGGTTGATCTGGCCTCCAAATTTCTCAGATCCCAACCTGATCAAGCAACCGTGGAATGTGACTCACAGAGGCCGCACACCACAATCCACAACATCCAAAGGATCCACTGCCAAAATCCCAGTGCCAGACCCCACAGCACATCCCCAGAGGTCCAGAGGTTTTATTGTTAATGGGTTAAAGCTATGGCTGGTCGGTGTATATATTGAAACAGATTTGTGTCAAAAGTACTGCATGCAATTGTTGTAACGGAATTTAAATGAAATGGAGAGAAAAAAAAGAATAAAACAAAAAATGACCTCAAAAGTGAAAAATTACAGAAATTATTTATTAGAGCTGGTTCACTATTGAGTTTTTTCTTTTTTTTTTTCTTTTTTTTATTGACGCTGTTGCAGTTTAAATTTGTGTTTGTGATTCTCATAACGAATAAGGTAAAAGTATATGTAGTGCACAATGCTTGCAGGGACTCCGGCAGGACTAACCATGACAGCATAACTAAAAGGCAGAGCCGGAAGGAAACAGAGACATGAGGGCTCTCTGGGAACTAAAGCAACCAGTCACTCCGCCGTCAACAAGCCTAAGTGATCAATGAGAGTGGAGGAAGACAGCATCCAAACATACAGCATCACCATAAAACTCTACCTCCATGAGTCTCCCACATGCACCAAAAGAGCAAGAGATATACAGCATTTCAACACATATATAATACTTTTAGTAGTTTTCAAAAATATAGCTGCTTAAGACAAATCAGACCATAAACTGTAGTTCGATTGAATTAAATTGAATGAAAAATCGCAATAAAAAATGGGATCGGATGAACATTCTACCTTTTAATACTAAAGTGTTGTAATGAGCAGACTAATCCCCAACTGGAGCCTGATATCATTCTGTGGAATCATTATTTTATTATTATTATTATTATGCAGGAGTTGAAACTTATTATGCACTTGATATGATATAAAAGCTCAGAGTCCTTGACTATATGTGTGGATGGGTGACTACCACCTTCATCAGGTTCCACTCGGGTATTACCGGAGAACACATTGCCTAATTAGCCAATAAACCAGCAATGACACAAACATCATGAATAAGACCATGAAACAAAAACTGTGTTGCACATTTTGCTTTTGAGGTCATTTTTTTTTACATTAGTAAATGAATAAATCATGCAATGCAATTAGTACTTCCTAGCTTAGCGTTAAGTTATAGTTGTGTCAGGTGACGTGTGAAGGCTGTCACACACACACAACGCACACCTGAACTTGTAACACTGACAGAGCCCTTTCCCCTCCCGCCTTGATCCGCTTTTCATTTTCAGCTCCAGTGTGAAACGTTTTCCTGCCATCTCATTGATGCTAACGATAAATGCTATGACACCAGTGCAAATGCTTTAAGAACGCCATCATCCCGTCTTGCATGCTCTCACTGCGGCGTGCATGACGGCAAAGCGTGCGAGATGCGGGAACAGATGTCATGTCTTTCTCACGCACGTCTCGCTTCACGTGTTTGCTGTCATTCCAAGCATCTGTATGTCACATTCCGATATCGAGATTGTCGCGCTGTTCATTTCACTTTATGTCCCGACTGTACGCAGTGATGTTGCGAATGTTATGACGGTCGCATATGGTTGGATTAACTGAGTTGTTGTGTTTATTCATGGCAGGTTAAACTGTATGTTAAGACTCTAGATTTTCTAGATCACCCACAATGCTGTTCAACTATTCATCTACTCAACTCGCCTTCTCATCTTTATACAGATCAGCTTTCGAAGCTTCAGTTCCTCCAAAGCTTTATGCCCATACCATCATGCCTGTCATCTCACAGATTGCTATACTGTAGATCATCAGATAGAATTAATGATGCAGAATTTTGGTGGAAAAAATCGAGTTAGAAAAGAAGCTGTTTTTTTTTAAAGGCGCTAACAACAAAACCTGACCTTTATCCTTTGTGTTTTAGACTGCTGACATTTTTTACTCACCACCAGAATAATTAATCACATTTCTTGTATAAACTATATTTAATGTCTTTCGAAATAAAATCTTATTTAAAATAAAGTTTTATAAAAGAAATGCAGCTAAAATGTGTTTCTTAAATAAATATGCAAATGATTGACATTGAGAGCAGAAATCCAGGAAAGATCCGAGCTAATTTGTTTGGAAGTATGATCGAGGTTATATAGCAAAAAAAAAAAAAAAAACAGAAATCCCCACAACAAGAGGATTTTTTTTTCCACATCCGAGCTAATGATAACCACCCATATGCTTATCATCCTCTCCCCAGTGAGTACCACTTAAAACTAAGGCATCATTAGTGAAGTTTTTTTTTTTTTTTTTTTTGCTATGAATTAATTATAGGAAATCATATCAATTATTCTGTTTTTGCCTGGTGTTCTGCGCGAGGCTGCATGTCGAATATAAACGGTTGTCACTCTCTCCTTCTGTTCAAGGGCCATCTTTGAATTCGTGTCGAAATCGGTCTTTCTCTCCCCCAGCGTTCCGCTTTCAAAGAGGAGGAGTGTTTCAACCGGAGCACCCGGCATAGTGAAAACTGCAATTAGGATACAGATTTATTTCCATTGCAGGGTTGGAGAAGAAGAAGGAGACATCAAAACGTCACGGAACCAGTCGCAAAGTTCTAATAGACCTCATTTGATGTTTGTTTTTCCCGGTCTCTTTCCCTTTTCCAGTTTCAGGTTAACCCTTTCGTGCATAGTGGAATTTCAGGCAGTTTGCGGGAGATGTAAAATGTGAATCGGCTCTGTTGTCAAACCCTGGCAGTGCCAAAGACATCTGTGAGCAAGTTAGCAACAATTCTCCTTGCAGTCTATTTCCTGTCGATCACAGTGACAATAGGCAATGATACAGTAGAAAGTGCCTTCCTTCGAGTGTGCTTCCTTACACTGCCCTGTGATGTAGCATGAGCTGCAGTGTTAAAAGATGGCTTTAAATGTCTTGAAGGAAGCTCGTGTTAAGGCTGATTTATGCTTCTGCATCAACTCTACACTCTACCTTACACCGAACCTCACACTGTAGCCTGACATGCACCTCGCCAGAAGTGATAGCAACGCATTTCCATCTTTTTCTTCTTCTACACTTCCATTAATGAATTGAGGTGAAAGGCGCAGTTAGCATTGTCTTCTTGCACCGCCAGTGTCCGGGTTCACCGCCAGCGTCTCTGCGCGCATGGAGTTTACATGTTCTCTCCGTTCAGGCCTCCCCCTCCGAGTGTGTTACGCTGCCCTCAACTGTGAGTGGGCGGGTCGGAGGAAACACCCGATAGTCATTGGCCGTCCCGACTGAGTGGTAGTAGTAGCTTAATGTGGGAGCCCCCTAGTGACGGGGAGGAATTGGACACGACTAAATTAGGGAGAACACTGGGGGGAAAATATCAGCCCCCCCACCAAAAAAAAAAAATGAATAGTGAACATTTAAGACCTGAACACTAACCACTTTTGTTTGTAAACATTGCACTTACGCAGAAAAGCAGTGCTTTGAAATTATGCGTATGGTTTTGATTTTCTTAGAAAGCAGAACCAAAAGACAAGAATTACTGTAACATTTGGGGTCTGATTTAAAAAAAAAAAAGGATTTTTATTTCACATCAGCTACAGATATGAAGGCTTTTTTAAATCCTTATCTGACATTGTAGAGGAGATACGCAGAGTATTAATGCAGTCATCATCTGCAGGTATAAAGTAAGTCTGCTAATCCTACAGCAATAATGAAATGAAATGAAATCCGACTCTCACTCTCTCTCTCTCTCTCTTGCTCTCCTAACGTATGTCACATTTAGAAGCACCGATCAATTTTTGCATTCCGTTTAATCTTCCATAATCCTAATGAAGCAGGACTTTCAATATGCATAAGCGCTATGGTGGCTGCTGCCCCACTCCTGAGAGACAGGAGCAGGATAAATATTAATTTGCACCAGCTTTGGCCTTGTTTTTAGTGTTGATGTTGACTGCGGGTAATCATGTTTGCGTAGCATGGGCAGGGTCCCTGCGTGTCCCTTCACAGCATGAACTGCTGAAATAAATTTTCATAATTTGGATTAATTGCAGCACAGCTGCTAAGATCAGAAATATAAACTGACAGTGCATGGATGCCCATTTCTTTTTTTGTCCGTACTGTCTTTGGCAACCTTTCGAGTGTCTGGTGAGTTTGCTGAGAGAGTCACAGACGTGACACAGAGCAGCCAGTGTTGTAATGGGCTCTCGTTTTGACATGGCACACGGTGCTTCCTGCCTTCCCCGCCACATGGTCTCATCAGATGTTCTAATGAACCTAATGCTTTCTCTCCCTCACTTCTCTCTCCATCGTGCTTCCTTTTTTAAAGATACAGAGCCATTTCTGCACTTTGTAAAGAGCTGACACAAGACTTCTCACACACATGTCTTCTCTCCTTGTCTCTGTCTTTTTTCCGTTTCTGTCCCCCCCCCACCCACCCCCCCCCCCCCCCCTCCC
>JAOVVA010000024.1:5861495-5872226 GCA_028565275.1 Leiocassis micropogon
ACCTGCTGACCCACTAATCCCAATAATCACAGCACAACCTGCTGACCCACTAATCCCAATAATCACAGCACAACCTGCTGACCCACTAATCCCAATAATCACAGCACAACCTGTTTAACCAATAATCACAACAGTCACAGCACAACCTGCTTAAGCAATAATCACAATTAAGGCAGCAGGTTGTGCTCTAACTACAGTGATTATTGGTTAAGCAGGTTGTGCTGTGATCGTGGCTGTGAACCTGCTGACCCACTAATCCCAGCAATCATAAATCATGCATTTTTAAATCATACAAATTGAATTACTAATGTTAAAAAACTAGTGAGAAGCCAGCCTTTTTTTTTTTTACTACCATCATAGAGATAAGCTATTAGGCTAAGACACGTGAGAGAGCACACAGACAGATACTTTCGGAGCAGGACAATCCAGATATAAATCATTAGTTGTCATTCATAAAATACAGTACATGGCTACACATATGGGTGTGATGAGAAGGTGCAACAAACCTTTTGCCATATAGTGTGTAAACAAGTTACTATGTTGAATGATGTTTTGTTTTTTTTCTTTCAGGATCAGTACAAGTTCTGCTATGAAGTGGCTTTGGAATATCTAAACTCAGGCTAGTTGTGTTAGCCTTCAGACAACATGGACATGCTTTTTGATTCTTTTTTTTCTTTCTTTCTTTCTTTTTTTTTTTTGATTTTTGGAACAGTGGATGCCCAGTGTGTGTACAGCACTAGCAGTGCAGTGTGTGTGTGTGTGTGTGTGTATGTGTGTGTGTGAGTATGTGTGCTCAGCTTGTATATTTCAACAAATGTTCATTTATCTGACCCGGCTTTTTTCAACTACTGGAAGAGTACACTATATCGTCCGACTGTCTTCTAACTGAAGTGTGTGTTGTAAATCAAGCCAGCTCACATTCTCCTCTCTTACTTTGGCCTCTGCGTCCTTCGGTATCATTTTTCCGGCTTTTGCGCAGGACCTTCTGTGTATGTTGTTGTAATGCTTTCCATTTCTTACTGACTTGTGCAGAAATGTTCGAGTGGACACGATCAGGGCAAGAAACAAGAATCTTAATGCTTTTTTTTGTTTGTTTGTTTGGTTGATGGGTTGTTGTTTTTTTGTGTGTGTGTGTGTGCGTGTGTAATATGGTAATGAGCAGAATTTCACATGCCAACCATAACGTCATTGCATATTATGTGCCACGTTCAAAGGATCCAAAGCTTTTTTGGCACTTTGTTGTTTTTTTTGTTTGTTTGTTTGTTTTTTTTATATATTGTTTGTTTATATTGTAAATACGATCAGTGTAGTGTATTATTTATTCACGCTGTGTATTTCAGTGACAATCGTGTACTGGGTTCATCGGTTGACTCTCCCAGAATGTATTGTCAGCTTTGGTTCATCTTGTTTGAAGAAATATTGTACATGTTTAAATATATACTTGTATGTATCATAGCAAAAAAAGAAAAAAAAAAAAAGACTTGATGGTATTATTTCTTTCACAAAATCTAACAATCCGTTCTTTCTCCTTTTGAGAATCAGTGCTCTGGGTTGGTTTGGTTTGGTTTGGTTACCAGTGCTAAAACTTTTGAGCAAAGAGATTGTATAATGACTAAGTTGGTGCTGGTCAGGGAGTAAAGTCCATGCGTCTTACATTCATTTGATTTTCTTTTCTAAAATTAAAATGAGATACCAAGGAAACATCTTTATATTTTATTTAACTTTATTTTATTATCTTCATAAACTGAGATCCTTGTCGTTAAATATTGACCTGTTTTTAATTGTTTCCACAAGTTTAAAAATTAAACATTCATGACTCCAAATATGAAAAACACCAAAAAGATTTGTCATTGCAGAGGATCTCAGCGTGAACAGAGTCGACCTACAGTACTAGTAGGTTAGAAGTATGCTATTTTAACTTTAGTTTTTTTTTTTTTAAAGATATGAGACAAATGGGATCATGTGCAAGAATACATTTTGGGTCATTCAAAAATTCTTAAATTACAGCACCTTTACCGTCACATTCTTGCTATTTTTAATAAGTGATTTATGTTAGTGGTACATCAGATAAAGTCAGTCTTGCATCTGCCATTCTTACTATAAGCTGCTCAGCACAAAGGCTTTTTTTAATACAAATGATATTAGCAACAACGTGGAAATATTATCAATGTTTACATGGATTTACAGAGTTTGCATGTTCTCCTCGTGCTTGCTGGGTTTACACCAGTTTCCAGAGACATGCAGATTTATGGTGTTCCCAAATTGCCACTAGTGTGTGTGTGTGTGTGTGTGTGTGTGTGTGTGTGTGCCCTGTGATGGATTGGCACCCAGTCCACGGTGAACCCTGCCTTTCAGGTTTCAAGTTTGTCCTTACAATGAAATTCTTTCTTTATCCACAATGAATGCCACAAAAATAGATATACAGTAGGTATAGAATAGGATACATGAAAAAACTATTTAAAAAGCATCATTGAGGGGAGGAAAAGAAGATACATAATATAACAAGAGAATAGATATATATTAAAAAAGAATTAAGAGAAAAATCAGAATATGAAAATATATATTGTAAACAGTCTACAATGAGAGTGCAAACAGTCCACCAACTGAAAAAAATATATCCACAGTGAGTGTGCAAGTTCCGCAAAGTGTGTGTGTGTGTGTGTGTGTGTGTGTGCAAATTCCTACATTTCACACTTCTTTACCTCCGGCCTGAGGGAAGAGGAGTGAAAAGTCTGTGCTGGTCAAGATGCTCTGGCGTGTGCAGCTGTAGAAGTCGACATCCCAAACGTCTTTAGCCTTCTAAGAAAGTACAGCCGCTGCTGAGGCGTCTCAACCGGCGTTGTGGTGTGTTAGTCACTGATGTAGACACGTATAGACATTTAAAGCTGCTCACCCTCTCCACTTCCAGCTCCCGGATGGGTCAGTGGTCAATAAGATCCTTTCTCCTTCCTCGTGTCAACTATCATCTCCTTAGTCTTGAAATGATCACGAAATTTTAAAAAGTAGTCCATGTTTGTTAGTTACATTTAAAGCACAAATGAATCTCATTTAATATATGGTTTCAGTGAAATATATATATATATATATATACTGTATACTATACAGTAAACCTGTCAAACCGCCCCAGAGCAGTTTATAGTCTCAATCCTGTGAGAGAAATGCTCTTTCACCATTAAACATAGCTCTGACTTGTACCGTCATTTAGTTTTTAATGATGAGCGTTTAAGTGATCTCATATCACGGTCACTTATTACTTTTTTTTTTTCTACCGATCGCATTCCTTCTGCAGAAGTTCACAGTTCAGTGCTGTCCTTTCAGCTTTTAATAAAGAACCTAATTCCAGTCATTTCAGCAATTTCCTTAGCTTTAGCTTTCTATGCTTGATTTAGTGCAGGCCAATCACTTTCACCCTTCTGAAACAGAATAGCATTTTTTTTTTCCCCTTGACCTCAGGGTGTGTCTTCTGACAAGTCTGTTTAAGACATGAAAAGCTTCTCACTGCGTCAAATATCGTTAAACGAATTCTCATCAGTTGAATCATATTAATCACTGCAGTAATCATGCAATCAGAAGCTCGTAATTAGTTGCTTATGTAAATCTACATGATTTTTTTTCTTTGGCCAGGCAGTGAACAAAGAGTGACTTTAATCCTTCACACATAAATGATAGAAGGAGTTCTTGTCAGCAGTAAGGATGCATTTTGTTTTCACACAGTGCCATCTTGTGGCGCTTTACGAAAATACCACTCTGTCTTAAAGACGAAAATGTTTGTATTTCACTGCCTTTTTTGTAGCTAAAACTATTATCTAAGCTACATATTGCGGATTTTATCAACCTGCACAAGCATAGATACATTGATTAATATTTGTTGGTTTGTTGGAGGAAATATTATTATTATTATTATTGTTATTATTATTATTGTTATTAAAGCAGCACGTTGGCTTAATGTCGCCTTGCACCTCCAGGGTCCGGGTTCGATTCCCGGCCAGCTTTGATTGTGTACTCTGTGTGCATGGAGTTGGTGCTTAGTGGGTTTCCTCCGGGTACTCCGGTTTCCTCCCACAGTCCAAAGGCATTCAGATTAGCCTAACTGGTATTCCCAAACTACCCGTAGTGTGCGAATGAGTGTGTGAGTGTATCTGATGAATTGTATGCCCCCGTGACCGTATACACTGGATAAAGCAGTATAGACGATGAGTGAGTGAGTGAGATTATTACTGCAATATGAATATTTATTGGTTTTTTATTTTTTTTTTATTTTAGCGGCACGGTGGCTTAGTGGTTAGCATTGTCGCCGGTGCATGATGCTAATATGATGCTAGTGTGATTAGCATGTTGCTAGCATGATGTTAAGCTGATTAGCATGTTCCCAGCATTATGCTAGCTATATTAGCATGATGATTATCATGTTGCTATTATCACCTTCGGAAAACAGGTGCTGTCTTGGGCGTGACGAAACATGGGGGCGGAGAAACCCTGAGAATAATTATTAAACGGAAGTACTATATTTTAGGAAGGGTTTTAAGAGCAGGAATTTGGGTACTTGTTCTGGCACTATTTGGAAGCTGTATTATAGCATATTATTTTATTCTCAATGTACATCATTTTAATTATTATTTGTCAATTTAAAAGGAATTAAGGGGGAAATTATACTATCGAATTATACTTAGCAAATAAACCTTTCAGTTCACCACCTAAATAACGTCTTTCTTATTCGAAATAAAAATAAATAATGGAGGAAAAAAAAAACATACAGCATATGAATTCTATGCACAACCTTTTATTTGAGTTTTTGCTGTTACAAGAATAACCATTAACAATGAACTTCTAAACCGTTCTAGACATGAATGGATTGACAGTTTGAAAGGTCAAAGGCCAGCCGGATCACATGGCGTTACAGAGGTCGTCCTGGCAGCACTTGACCTTCATGTAGGCGTTGAGCTTCAGGAGGTCGCAGGCCGCCATGGTGGTGCACTTCTGGTAGTGTCCGTCTGCAGGGAGGAGGCACAGGCAAGACCGCTCACTTAAACAGTACTCGCTCCAGTTAATGAAGACATTTAACTGGAAGGTGTCGATTTGAATAGAGCTTGGCTTTATCTATAGCTAATGATGAATATTAAACAGCTACTTAATATAAAAGCTGCATTTTAGTAGGATGTTAACCATGCTACTAGTCTACATCCTTGCTTGTCACATAAACATCATGCGCAGATCATTTGTTTTTAATGTAATAAAGAGTGAATGCCTACACGGGGATCTGAGGAACTTGGCTGAGACGCAGGCGTCTTTTTCAGCAGGACAGGTCAGCGTTGTAATCTCACACGTCCCTCCTGCCTTATTGGGCTGGCAGTGATAGCAATCCAGTGCCGTACCTGAAACACACAGCACATATCTTACACACATGGATACGAGATAGATTACATCAGTCATAGGAATCACTGCATCAATTAGATATTAAGCATTCCTTTAACCTGATGACGTTTCTGTGTTGCACAAAGCTTTTACGTTTTTGGCAGACAGCCTCATCCAGAGCGACTTACATTTTATATGATTAATCATCTGGGCAATTGAGGGGTTAAGGGCCTTGCTCGAGGGCCCAACTTGGTGGTGCAGAGGTTTGAACCTGGTACCTTCTGATCAGTAATCCAATGCCTTAACCACTGAGATACCCCTACCCAAGGTCTAAGTCTTTTGATCTTGTAATACACGTGTCACTGTTCATGCAGTGAAGAAGACTGAGACGTGTTTATATTAGATAAATGAATCAATCATTTTCCTCCTGATAAGAAAGAGAAGCAAACTCACCGCCGGCTACCAGGAGTACCAGAACGAGGGCGAAAACCAGGCTTCTCATCTTTCTGATTAATAATGTGACACCAATAGCTGAACACGAAAACCTGCAAACGTAAATCAGATTATATGAAAGCAATATGAAATCACTTTACCTTCCCCAGTCTTATTAAACTTGATTAATCCATCTTCCATCTATCGATTCACATTTAGCCAAATAAAATCTACTGAAAAGAATTCTTTTCATAATCAGAAATCTTACTTATACCTTTTCTTACCTTTCCGTCTCAACTCGAACACTGACCGTGAGCTCTTCGCCTTTTATACCTGACCGTATCTCATCTTCCTTCCTGGCTGTTTTTACTCCTCTGCTGTGTAAACAGTCACTCCTCACACACTCGCGGCCCTGCCCAGTCATTCCTCTTATCACATCAGTGAGCCATCATCCTTAATATCCAGACATCAGTCATGTTTCACAACTTTATGGCTCTGTGTGTGTGTGTGTGTGTGTTTGTGTGTGCATGTTCGTGCTTGTCTCTGTCTGATATTATATAAAGTATGTTTTTTAATCAGTTTTCTGTTTGCCTGATGGTTATTGGTTTTATCCCCTCAAGCCCCAAGCGTTGATTAAGAACATATCAAACTCACACCAGTTTGACTTAGTGTATGGTTTAGAACTCAATGGTAAAACGTCGTCTTGGATTTGCCACCTACGTATATATTTAATTGTCAAGACGTGTCAGCTGGACATGATCACATGGTCGATTACGTGCACGTGCACGGCCCCTTAAGAGGATGTAAGAGAAGTTATTCATGAAATATCAAGTTATGAATTAGATGTTGGATTTTCATAATAGTACAAAAACTTTTTATCTTTTTTATAGTGCAATGTTTGCAAGAGTCTTTATTGTAAATGCGTACAATTACTCATTTTTTTTATTTTTTATTTTTTTATCTTTTTTTAATTTTTAACCACATATAACTGTGTTGTGCTGGTGTTGATCAGACGTTAGTAAGACAAAGAATGGTGGCCGGCTCCCTATCAGCTCAGCCATAAAATATTATTTGCTCTTGTACTGTACATACACTTCGTTTACATCCTGTTAGATCAGTGTGGATCGGCTGGCACCGTTCTCACTGTGGCCCGTTGGAGTGATCCAAATCAACCAAACAGGATTCACTCCGTGTCTCTGAATGATATCTGAATCAGAATGCGTTTGTCACATCATTTAACCCTTTACACCGATAGTCCACCGAGACGAGACGAAAACTGCTAAGCCTGGTTTTATAACCCCTGTAGGTTAAGCTTTAAGTCATGACATGCTAAGCATGTTCTTACTGGCTACTTTCCTTTTTGTCTATCTTTAGGAGGAAGTAAAGATATACCGTATAAGGATCAGGTTAATTTTTACCACCAATATTAATTTAATTACTGTTTAACAACAGCACATCCTGAGGAGCGGATCAAACATTTGTCTTTATTTGATTTCATTTGATTTGTCTATCAATATTAATGGGGAGCAAGGTGTAACCCAGTGGTAAAGGTGCTGGACTGCTGATCGGAATGTCCCAGGGTCGAGATCCCCCAATGCCAGGCTGCCACACTATTAACTTCACCCTCAACTGCTCAGATCCAATGGGGCATTGAGCTAGCAACCCGTCCCTGTAAGAAACAATGGATATTTCTCTCCTGGAAAGGGAATTTTGGATGCCTGATGTGCCAGGCACATAAATCTAAAAACAAAAAAGTCTATTATTTATAAATGGTATGGCCTTTTATTTACATTTAATGTAATAAATATGGCCAGGCTTGATTGATGTATGTTCTCCACGTGCTTGGTGGGTTTCCTTTGGGTACTCCGGTTACTGGAGGTAAATAATACCTTAAACTTCATTACAGAATATGCTTGTCTATGTCTGCAAGGCTTCTTTAAAGCAGATTTAGATGCTCTTGTAGGGTCTTGTAAGGAAATTATACAGTCCATCCATCCATCCATCCATTTAGGAATCTCTGTAGCCCAACTCAGTGGTGACCATTATATATGTATTTATTCCCGTTTTTACGACCGTGGTAGGACCTCCGGTCGACATGCTCACATGCATTCACACACTTCGGGCAACAATAATTAGCCTAATCTGCATGTCTTTGGACTATGGGAGGAAACCGGAGTACCCGGAGGAAACCCACCAAGCACGGGGAGAGAACATGCAGACTCCATGCACACAGAACCGAAGCGGGAATCAAACCTGGAGGTGCAAGGCGACAGTGCTCACCATTAATTATACAGTCAACCCCAGAATATTGGTATTTTTCACCGTATAACAAGGGAGCTGTATTTTGTAAGCAATTAACTTTTTTTCTGTTGTATATTCACAGCATTATCAGCACTGCTACTATTAATAGTGAGTGAACCCTGATAAAAAAATAGTGTCATAACACTATTATACAGTTGTTATTCAATTGTTATTCATTAACTACAGAGAAGTTGGAGAGAAAGGTGTGCGGTTATGGGAGTGAGGAAAGTTGGAGTGTTTGAGGTGTTCAGCCACTGTGATAACGTCCAGGACTGAAGCTTCCAAAGTGACAGCATTTAAATATTTTAGTGTGAAGCTTCCAGCTTACAACAGGTTGATGAAGACGGGTATTTTTGATTAGTTGGCCAAAAACCTGCCCATATGTTTGTGTGCATGCGTGTGTGGATGCAATGTAGTTTCAATTATTAATAACTAAGAAATACGTTCATAATTTGTCAAATGCATGTAGAGGAACAGGTAGAAATAGTAACAGAGGGATAGGCTTGATTATGAAATATACTTCTAGGAATGAACTGAATGTGCAGCTCCAAAATGACTTTATATTCTGTTTAGTTCTCCTCCTATCTCCTATCTCACCTTAATACAGAATCACTGACCTCATTACATTTCAAAAAGTAGAAAATGTACTACATTCTTTTTTCTTTTTTTTTTGCATTTACACAACTCCGGTTCATGCTTCTCAAACTTTGCTGATATGTATTTTGCAAGATACCAGGATTATGCAACACTGACCACTGATAAGCCCCAATAATGTCTAATAATGTTATCTTGTGTACTGTAAGTCTGTGATGGATTGCAGCAGAGTTCAGTGGCTTATCAAATTCTCTATCCTATAACAGTAATATTTACAGTGTACACATTTTTTATGATATAGCATCATTCTTGACCTCTTTCTTTCAGAAAAATGGAATCACTAGCAATTAGTTAATTATTTAATAATAAATGTATTTTATGGGTAATAAGAATAATATTATAATAAGACATAATCAAGACAGCAGAACTCTATGTGAACTAAGCTGATAAGCTTTTTACTGTTTTGACATAAACTAAATGTATTAGTCACACACACATGGTTGTACCTCATCTTGTGCCCTAAGTCTCCTGGGACAGGCTCCAGGCCACCCACGACCCTGTACACAGGATAAAGCGGTATAGACATATGTTACGTACTGTAAATGACCATTTGTTTTATTGTATATTTGGGCACATTGCAGTAAAACATTTGTTCCAATTTCTTTTATTTAATATAAAGAAATGTGGCTTAAGACATTTGCACAGTACTAATCTGCAATTAAAATGAACAACTTAAATTTATGATTCATGAGCACCATACAATAGGTGGATTTTTCATAATTACAAGTTAGATTTCACATACAGTATACTGTCTTGGTGCAATGTATTTCCAAGGATGCCATGGATGAGATGAGTATGCGATATTGGAACCAAAGATGTGTGGCAAAATGTCACATTAAAGAATGTTAAAAGAATGTTAAATATTTTTTATTATTATTATTTATGATGTATTCTGTAGTTTACAGTTTTACCAATTTAAAAAATATATATATTTATTAAAACCCCTACAAAATATTTAATTACCAGTGCCATTACAACAGGAAAATGGAATACATTAATGATAAAGTCATTTTTGCTATTTTAATTGTAAATTTTCATTTGGCTGAAAGTGTAAACAGATTTTTAATGCACATTCTATTAGATAATGATTATGTGAAATATAAAAAAAAAAGACAAATAAAAAAGTCTTAAAATCACATGCTTTACTACCACATATCCTATAGCTCAGCTGTACAATAAAAATGTGTTTACTCAGTCTACTTAATTGGTGTGTCCTAATAATCAGACTTATCTGGTATAATACTGTACACTGGGGAGAAAACGGTATGCATCAGATAAGTGCAGCAATCCAGTAGGGTTTTTATTACTATGGAAACAATGATAATAAAACTTTCCTCCTCTTCTCTGAGGTTAGAATTGAGAAATGGTGAAAAAGGTCACTTTGAAAATGTGAATCTTTGAATACAAGAAATAATCGGAATGTTTAGAAAAATAATAAATAGACATTCAAATTCTTGATTCATAAATATTCAAGATACTGAATATTATAATAAATATAAGTAAATATTATAGTAAATGTAAGATAACTTACATTTACTATAATATTTACTATAATGTAAGATAACTGCAGTCCAAAGTTTTGCCTATTCTGCAAAACTTTGGACTGTGGGAGGAATCCTGAGTACCCTGAGGAAACCCAAGCATGGAGAGAGCGTGTAAACTCTGGGAATTGAACCCGGATCCTGGAGGAACAAGGCGACAGTGCTAGCTACTAATCCACTGTGCCACCCTGGCAAAATGCTAATTTATTACTAAATGTTGTTGGTCTTTCGGCTGCTCCCGGCAAGGGGCCGCCACAGCGGAATATCCAGTCCGCACTACAACTTGGCACAGGTTTTACGCCGGATGCCCTTCCTGACACAACCTTCCCATTTTATCCGGGCTTAGGACCGGCACTGCATCCAGTGGCTGGGGTTTTTGGGCACTGGCTGGGAATCGAACCCGGGCCTTCTGCATGGCAGGCGAAACACCTACCACTGAGCCACCAGTGCC
>JAOVVA010000024.1:5883246-5897458 GCA_028565275.1 Leiocassis micropogon
GAATTTATTTGCAAATTATGGTGGAAAATAAGTATTTGGTCAATAACAAAATTTCATCTCAATACTTTATATACCCTCTCTCATCTTTTTAAGTGGGAGAACTTGCACAATTGGTGGCTGACTAAATACTTTTTTGCCCCACTGTACATTATCTAAAAATCATGTGTTGAAAGCCCCTGATCTGCCTTTTTCTTTAAAGTTTGTGAGCAAATTAGTCCAAGCCCACTCATTAAACACTCTTAAATCAGTCTTAAAACACAGCGTGCGCCAATTAGTCAAAAAAATTGCGTACGTTAGAAGCCCAGGATACCCGTGTTAGAAGCTGCACACGCCCACGTGCTCACAGCCACTTAACCCGCGCACTCACAGCCAAGTTGAGTTTTAAGACGCTGGAAGCATTTGAGACAGTAAAATGTCAACGTTTCTTTATAATCCAACCGGTAGTGCAGTCTTTTTTACACGTTTTCATCTTGCGCGTTTGGAGTTGATTATTTGATAGGTTTTTTTCCACAGCTGCGCACTACTCAGTTAAATGCTAAACTTTTAAATGCTGCCCTTGGTTTTTAAGTGAGAAAAGTAATGATATTTTATTCTAATTGACTACATTTTATTTAATCGTTAAACTTTTTTAAAGGTTTAAAATTGCAACAAAATTGTGGGGGAAATGTAATATCGACTCCGCATATTTATAAAACCACAACAAGTGGTTTTCTTATGGCCACACAGCTGTTTAGTCCCCATCCTATGAGTTCTCGGCACATTGTGTGTGTATGGAAATGTTCTTACGTTCACTATTAAACATAGCTATGGTTTTTACTGTTGATATTTTTACCATGCAACTTCAAGTGTTTAAGGGATCTCCATTCCTGAGCTTTGTTTTTCTTTATTTTTTATTTTTTTATACAAAGTTCACTGTTCAGCACTATCCTTCTAGGTTTTAATAATGTGTTGAACAGCTCCAGTAATTTTAGATTTCCTTAGTTGTTTTCATTGCTTAATGCAGCCTTCATTATATTATATATTGCTCCTTCTGACATGGTGACTGGCCAGGCAATGAGCATATGTATGGAAAAATAAAATCTCTTTTTCTGGTTAATGTGATTTTTACCTCCACTTCTGATAGGGTGTTGGTCCTGCCCCTCCATCTCCTCTGGTTGGTCTGAAGCCCCTTCAGTTGCTGGAGTTGAAGGCAAGGGGGCGTTTTGGGTGTGTGTGGAAGGCTCAGCTACTGACTGAATACGTTGCAGTCAAGATATTCCCTGTTCAGGTAGGCATCTGAGCCTTTAGTCTGGGTTTGATTGGAGCATTGTGTGTGTGTGTGTGTGTGTGAAATGCAGCTGATTACAGAGTGTTTGGGTGGATTTGCACTGATTAATTGGAGCATGTCTTTTTTCCAAAAGGTGATTAATGTTTGTGTTGTGTCCAGGATAAGCAGTCGTGGCAGAACGAGAGAGACATCTACCTTACTGAGGGACTGAGACATGAGAACCTGCTACACTTCATCTCTGCCGAAAAGCGAGGAACCAACCTGCAAATGGAGCTCTGGCTCATCACCGAATTCCATGAAAGGGTCAGACATTAATTTATGTATTTCGTCATCCTTCTCAGCATGATCGTCATTTAAATGTAGGAGCATTAAAATGTCAGTCATATTATAGGTGATGCCATTTATAATCATGTAATGCCACTCTCATTAGTGTTAGAACATATTTCTGTGTTCATACAGAGTGCAGTTAATGTCTTTGTGTGTCTGTGTGTGTGTGCTGTAGGGATCTTTAACAGATTACCTAAAGGGGAACACGGTGAACTGGCATGAGTTGTGTCACATTGCAGAGAGCATGGCCCGAGGCCTGGCCTACCTACATGAGGATCTGTCCTACAGACTGGAGTGTCCTAAACCAGCAGTCGCACATAGGTATGACTTACCTTTTTTTTTTTTTTTTTTTTTTTTTAAAGCCTAAAAGCCATTTAAACCACTTGCATGATCTCCAGTTGACAGGTTTTTGCATGATCTCCAGTTGAATTGTTTTTCACTATTGCTTCTCAGGGACTTCAAGAGTAAGAACGTGCTGCTCAGGAATGATTTGTCTGCTGTGATCGGAGACTTTGGCCTGGCTGTGCGCTTTGAGCCGGGAAAGCCCCCAGGAGATACTCATGGCCAGGTAAAACTCTATACTGACACTATCTGATCATTCGAATTCATTCACATTTCATATTTAATCATTTCTTTTGATTGTATAGAGATTGTTAAAATGCTATACAAATAAAAATTTTAACGATTGTTAAAAATGCTATACAAATAAAATTGAATTAAATCACTTCATAAAGTCTTGTTTGTTATACAGCTCTATCTTGAAATCAAAAATGTCCTGGTGTGTGTGTGCTCTGCTTCAGGTTGGTACTAGACGCTACATGGCTCCGGAGGTGCTAGAGGGTGCCATAAATTTTCACAGGGATGCATTTTTAAGGATTGATATGTACGCTTTTGGCCTGGTGCTCTGGGAGCTGTTGTCCCGCTGCACTGCTGCTGATGGTGAGGAAATGAATAGAATTTAGGTTTTAGTACTGTATTATCTTCCACAAATGTTATACAATACGATTTCAGCCTGAAGTGTTCTTATAGGGAATAGCATTGTCCCCTTGTCTACATGGCTTGGCAGATAAACAGCTTACAACGACTAAATTAGGGAGAAAATAAGAGGGAAAAATCCAAAAAATAAAAAGACACATTTTAGTTTTCTGCTGCTGAAGTATAGATTTGGGCAAAGATGAAGTTTATCACAAGCTGATAAGTATGATTGGTATGGCTTTAACATTATGTTTCTGGTTTGTTCAGGGACTGTACATGAATACATGCTGCCATTTGAGGAGGAAGTGGGGCACCACCCAACTCTAGAGGACCTTCAGGATGTGGTGGTTCATAAGAAGATGAGGCCTATACTGAAAGACTTCTGGCTCAAACATCCAGTACATACATATTTCATAAACAGTTCTTTACAGATTGTGTTACCTCAGGCATGACTTTTAGAGAAGGAATGTGGTAGTTTCTGAATTCAGGTTTCTAAGCTTGAATGCTGATGGAAGTAAGCTTATTTAGAATAAACACTTCAGGATAACAGCTTGACAGGATTTTCTGTTGTTCGCTTTAGGGATTGGCCCAGATGTGTGAGACAGTGGAAGAGTGCTGGGACCACGACGCGGAGGCCCGTCTGTCCGCGGGCTGTGTGGAAGAACGCATCATCACCGTCACCAGGGCAAACAACACCATCAACAGTTCTACCTCAGACTGCCTGGTCTCCATGGTTGTGATAGATAGCGACTCGGCTCTACCACACAAAGAGGCGAGCATGTGATCGGTGTCAGTCAGTGAAGCGGGAACTAGAGACCGCTGCACCTCTAACCTTTCAGTCATGAGAACTTTGCTGCTCTTCTGATATTTTTTTAAAGGGAGTTAAACATAAAGATCTGCAAGCAAAGTATAAGGATAAAATCTGAATGTTGTTTCCAAAATCTAACTGTGTGCATGCACAAATGCAGACCATAGCTGTGCTTATTCAAGAAATTCTGGCATTTTACCCAGGAATTTCAGGTGCCAAGTGATGATGATTATTATTTATTATTATTATTATTATTTTTTTCTTCTTTTTAAAAAAAAGTTTTTCTTTAGTTGTCGCTGATTTTGCTTGTAGATCTTTCGCACAAATTTTACCTCCATGATTTTAATTTGGACGACAAAGCACAAAAACGCAGCACCTCATACAGCAAGCATTTCACAGTGCACTCATTTGCTACCTCCTTGTGTTTTCCGTGATTTTTTTTTTTTATTTTAAATTTTTTTCCCCTAGCATTCAAATGTGAATTTTTAAGAACATTTACTTTTCCTAATATCTTCATCCGCTCTGTAAAATGCCTCCATTTAAAGGACATGGCTTGCGAGATCTCCATTCCTCACGTATTTTCAAGCTGTTGAGCAGTGATTTAGGAAAGTGGAAAGCTAAAGACTGTTACACACAACAGACCTCTGTTTTAATCGAGTACCTCTTTCCTTACTCAGTGATCTTTCTTAGGTTGTTTCTAGAATCTTCAGTTTCTTTGTGAAAGTGTCTGACCTGTTTTATGAAGAAGGAAATGTTTGGTGAGGAGAGCAGTTGTCTGGAACACTGGAATCAAAAGGCAGCAGGACTGTTCTTTTTCTTTTCTTTTTCCCCCAGTATTAAATATTTTAATAATTTTTTGCTAGTTGCCGATTATCTGTTTAAAAGGCAGATTTATTATGGTGTGTGTGGTGGTTTGGGAAAACCTGAATTTTGCTGCAACATAGATTTTACTATAGCAGTGAGGAATTGTTTATATTTAGCCTGCTTTTTGAACTTGATTTTTATTTTATTTTTTTTATTTTTTTATTTATCGGTCGGCCTGCTACGATCATTTTATAAAAGAAGCAGGTTTAACAAAGAAAGAATTAAAGCCAGTCAGTCTGCCTAAAGATGTTCACAATGTCTGCCTGCTTATGACGTAATTAAGGCATTAGCTTCATCTATTTGATTTATAATTAGAAACGTCAATGATTCTCCATTGATGTTAGCCTGAACAGAGATCAGTGAAGAGATATCGATTGATTGAAAGTTTTGTTTAAGTGCCGCAAGTGACTTTTACTTTAGTTGATCTATATCTATATGTGGATGATGCTAATAGTTACCAACAAAACGGAATTGATCCTTTAAATATTTGGTGGTAAACAAATTTTAAAATGCCTTTTATATACACCAATCAGCCATAACAGTAAAACCACATGCCTGATATTGTGGAGGTCCCCCTTGTGCTATCAAAACAGCTCTTACTTGCCAAAGGACTCCGCATGGTGTGCACTAGTTTCTGGCGCCAAGATGTAAAGAGGAGATCTTTTAAATCCTGCTAAGAAGTTGTGAGGTGGAGCCTCTGTAGATCGGACTTGTCATGCCTTTTAAACCATCTTGGCACTTGGCATGCCTTTTAAACCATTCTTGAACAATTTTTGCAGTGTATCAGAGTGCATTACCCCGCTGAAAGAAGCCAGTGCCATCACATAATGCCTTTTCCATGAAGGGGTGTATTTGGATCACACTGTCTCCCCCAGTTTGGTCTCTTTCCATAGTGCATCCTGGTACATCCTCCCGGCCATCCTCTTGATGTAAAAGATAGCATGATTCATCAGATCAGTCCACCTTCTTCTAATCCTCCATGGCCCAGTTCTAATTCTCACATGGCCTTTGTAGGTGCATGCGCACTCTGACTGGTCTGTGCTTGTGCAGCCCCGTGCATCCTTTTTTTAATATCAGAACCAGTATTAACTTTTTCAGCAATTCGTACTGCAGTAGCTCTCTTGTTGGATTGGAGCAGACGTCCTAGTCTTGGCTGCCCTTGACTTTGCCAACGGTTCACCAGTTGTCTTTCCTTGAAACACACTGGTTAGTGCTCAACAAAAGTGGATCAGAACACCCACAAAAACCTGCCGTTCTGGAGAAGCTCTGACCCAGTTTTCCAGGCATTGTAACATGGCCGGTGTCTGAGTCACTCACATCTCTACTCTTGCCCATTTTTCCACATCAAATTCAAAGAAATGATTACTGTTAACTTGCTGCCTAATATTTCCCACTGTAACAAAAAAAAAAAATCGGTGTTATTTACTTCACCTGTCTGTGTTTTTAATGTTATGGCTGTTCAGTATATATAAACCCATCTGACCCCATGTGAAGGGTTTTCCCAGGTCACCACACACAAACACAAACACGCACACCTTCATATGCTTAATCTATTGAACACCAAAAGTAGCGTCTACAGGATAAGCATTGTGACGCAGAAATGCCTTTCTACTCCTCATGCTTTAGTATTATGCCTGCATATTTAGGGCAGGGTCTCTGAAAGTGTGTCGGTGAACCTGTGATGTGTGCATTAAGGACCGGTGCTGCCTATAGTAAGAGCAATAGCAGTGATGCTTCAGGATTAACAAGGGTGGGTTTGTTTGTGATCTCTTTCGTTACTCAGGTAAATGTGTGATTATGTTTATATATAAGTGTGTGTGGGTTTTTAATTGCACAGCTTTTAGCAATAGACCTCAGCTGTAGGAACGTCTCACTGGAGTGATGCTCTGTATAGTTGGTGCTCGGTGTTCCTAATTACCCCTCCTTCAGAAACCAGCCGTATTGGTTCACGGCTTGGATTTGAAGTTTAGTAGTAATAACAATTCTGACCTCATATTTAGGTGAGCATTATATTGTTTTGTGGTAGATCTGTAATTAAATCTATGGCTACTTTTATACGATTAAGAGGTGTGTTTATATATATATATATATATATGTGTATGTATATAGAAAGTGCTGTGATTTTTATTTTTATTTTTGCGCTCACAATATAGATAAAGTGAAGACGACCGGTCTGTGACTTTTATGCACAGAGTAGCAATTATTTTCTTTCTTCATTAATTTTATTGTATTATCATTGTTATTTTATTACTATTATAAAAGTTGGAACCTACCTCATTTTAACCACTCTGGAATAATGGTTTTGTTTCCAGACATCACACGCTGTTCAGCTAATGTTTGTGTAGTTTTTGTGTGTACTGTTATAGTTTGTATACAACAGCAGCATCCATAAAGCTCTCCCCTGAGCCAATTCAATAAGCTTGACTGACACTTGTAAATGTATACTGAGATCAGGGATTTCAAAGTCAACCTACAACGTAATAAAGCTATCTGCAGGTTGGATTGTGCCAAATTTCTTTTTGAAGAGCTTAAATGAGCAAAGCTGTGAGTGTGTTGATATGTGGAAAATTTAAAACGTTTGGACAAATCATAAATGTAGTGAAATTTTCCAGATTCCTCTGTTAGACTTGGAAGCTGTACATGCTCTGATTTCTGTAAATTTAATGCTGCATGTGACTTGGTTTCTTGGGTTTCCAAGTAGGTACAGCGGTACCTCGGCAATGAGAAAATTATCGTGAAATCTGTTTTTTCCATAGGAAATCATGTAAATGCAGATAATCCGTTCCAGCCACTCAGAAATATTACCAATGTCCAACTTCCAAATATAATTATATTTTGCATATAAAAACAATCAAAACATTTAGTGCAAAACATGTCAATAAAGTGAAACATGAAATAAATTAAGGTTAAGTGAAGTTTACTGTCTATTCATGATTCCTCTTGGCACCGGTTGCTTTAAGAACAAAACTGAAAGTGGCTCCTTTTTCTTCTTGCTACCGTCTTCTTACTAACATTCTCGTGACGCATGGCACTATGGCTGCACAAAATGCAAAAAAAATAAAATAAAAATTGCGCTTTTGGATTTCCACAAGTTTTTGAACGGCTCCTGGGGTCTGTTCTTCATACGTCGCCTGACGCATCCGAGATGAATTGACATCTAAAATGAGATCATCGTGCTATTTAAGATCTGGCTAAGTTGGTTCTTTGAGCCACCTGTTGTTGATGATTAGTATAGCTGGATTGAGTTGTCTAGGATTATTGCGCGTTCTTGCGTTAGTTTAAAAGGCGATCTGCATCAACAGTAGAAACACTGATCACAACCCCTTTGATTGGTTGACGAAATGACAAAAGAGCGGCTCAATTTTTTTTGTAACACGTGTCATGCGCTGAAATGCCCCCCTGCCATGGATTGCCCCCTCCAACATAATCGCTATCAAATATTATATTAGAACATAAATTCATAGGTTAATGGTTTACAAATAAAATAAAATAAGCAATATAAATGTTGTATATGGAAGAAATTTTTTTTTTCAAATACATCATGTATACTTTTATATTGTTTATTTTTCATTATAAATAATATTAATTTTTATTATATATAAATATTTATTTGCATATTCATGACAAACCCCTGAAAAATAAATGTGTTACAAAATAAACATTATACCAGAATTTGTATTAATGGCCTTGACAGCTGTCTTGTGCCTAGGCTTCATTATAATAGTAATATCATATTTGATGATGATAAACCTATGAATTTATGTTCTAATATAATTTTTGATAGCGATTATGTGGGGCGGGGGGGTAATCCATGGCAGGGGGGCATTTTAGCACATAACACTGGCACCCTCTCCCTCAGCAGAAGAGCTCGCCCTTGGTTTCAATAGTAACAGACCAATTGTGGAGGGCATCCCTGGGGCTGAGAAAATTACCTCCACTTATATAGACGCAGTCGGGGGATAGAATGTTGCATATTGTTAGACACACACATCGATATATGAATGATGACCACAGCCACACACACATGTATACATATACTGTATGTATGTTTAAATACATCCATCAATATATAGATCCTTTTCTTTTCCCACGTGAGTCAGTCCGCGTCAGTCGTGCTCTTTAACCAATCAGATGTGACCTCGCCATTTCAACCAATCATAACACGCCAGGAGCGCAGCCTAAATCCTGTTTACATGAAATAAACCTGCTTCCGAGCAGGTTTAAGCTTACAGACCTGTTGCTATGACAGCAAATGTGAGATACGCATCGAAGAACTTGAGTTAGCGACGTTCGAAGAACGGACCCCTGGACACGCGCGCAACTTAGCTGGCATTCGGTTGAAATGCTTCATATGCCGAGGCAGGTGTTCGTCTGCTGAGGTACCACTGTACTTAGAGATTCAGACTCAGAGATTCCTTGAATTGCTTAAGCTTTATTTGAGCATTGCAGAAACATCGTCCTGTGCCTAGATTTATATTTCATTCATGCATTTTTTTCACCTATTTTTTTTATTTATTAAGAATCAGGAGAAAAATTAATATATATAAGAAATATATCAGACACCCACACAGAGTCAGTGTGGGAGCTATATGTGGTCTCTTTCATTTCTCACAATTTTTTTTTAATAAAAATACAGCAAAAACGTCTTTCACCCGTGTGCTGTGTTTAGTCTTATTCCAACAGACATAAAGGCACACATTTGATTTTGTGTACTCCAACTAGACAGAATATCGACTTTTAGACCATCAGCATCTATTTTTAAAAGGTGCGTAAACAGAATGTACACACCCCTGTGTGTGTTTATGGTGCTCATTCGTGTAAGATCATCAATGATCCTTTGTTTTACAGACTGAAAGTTACCTGGTATTAAAGGATTCTTTATCAGTACAGTATAATTGATTTTATTGGTGCTTGTGTGATTCTGGTGTCTCAATGTTTGACTGTTTGTCTGGTGATTTCACTTCATTAAAGATTGCTAAGTACGGCTAAGAAGTTGTGGGGTGTGTTGTTTTTTTCCCCCCTCCATATTTTATCGCTAGCTCCTCATTAATTTCAGAACAAAAACAGTTTTGCAAAGATTTATCTCAATAAGATTCCTTCTTTTTGTATAAAACAAACTCACTTGTCAGTTCTTGTGCCACCTTCATATTAAATTTAAGTAAATTAAATTATTTAGATTAAATTGTAGAATTAGGAACAAATGTTTTACTGAGTCACGCTGCAAAGACCCTAAAGATAGAATAATAATTTTTTTAAAAATGGTTATTTATGTGACAGCCTCAGCAGCAACCTCATTTTCCCTCTCGTCTGTTATAACCACTCAGCATTCAGCATCACCAGTATATTCATCACCAGCCTGATCATCTGCACCAAACCAATGATTCTTACTGTTTCATGCTTCAAGGTTTATGCTTAACAACTCGACTAAAAATGAAAGACAAAAAGTCCTTCAGGAGGCCTGGAGAATTATTCTACCTTTATAAAAAAAAATAAAGAAAGTCTGCCTCTTTGAAAGCAAAATATAAAGAAATGAGGGGTGTCTCAAGACCTCTTGACAGTTCTGTAGTTCATTATTGTACATTTACAATAATGTCTAGTTTAAAACCTTAAAGCCAGAACATTGGTTCATTTCCCTTTTCTGTGAATGCTTTAGAGTTGTGGTGGATCCGATGACTCTTCCACATGACCTGCTGTTTCTCTCAATGTTGCTGATGGCCCATTAGTATAAACATACAGTATATTTATTCAGCAACAACCTTACTTTAAGCCTTTTTTAATATATAGAAATACAGTCCCTGTAAATGTGTGGAAAAGAGGGATTCAGTAGGTATAAATCCAGTCCTCTTATAGTCAAGGTTTCTGAAACAATCACAGTTCTATACCTCTGAAAAGTCTAATTCATTATAAATATAAGCTCTCATCAGTCAAATTCTCCAAAAGACAACAAGCAGGGAGATGTGTCTGAGTGTTTTTTATTTTTTACAGATAATGGAAGGAGCGCCTACACAGCTCATTCACATTGTGTTTTTTTTCCCCACTGAAATGAGTCTAATGGCTCTGAAATGAATATATGGCTTAACCTGGCTTTTCTCCATCACAGCGCTCACCACTTAAGACTGAATTAATGGACAGCTCATTCTGTCCCTCTGATTCTCCTGTTTCTGCCTCCTACACTTTCTCTTCTTTCCTCTGCTGTCTTTCGCATGCATGCTCTTTAATTAAAACATTTCATTTCTGTCCTATTTTATCATCTTTTCCTCTTTTTTTTCTTTCCTATCATTGATGTGTATATTTATGTTCTTGTGCATGTGAGTATTGATTCATGTAACAGTAATAGGTAACATTGTGGGCATGCTGAGAATGATAATCAAGGATGCGATGAAGATGTATGTATTGAGTCGAACCCCTTTCCCACCACAATATTGATCATTTCTTTAATTCTACAACAATTTGTCAACAATTGAACATTTTTATTTATTAACAAATGAAACAATAATCCCCTCACCAGCCCCTAATTTTCTCTCTTGCGGTTAATAATAAATAAAATTAGGTCGGTACGGTTGCAGTAGTGGAAAGAGGGGAGAGCGGCTGCCTGCCAAAACCCACATTCAAAACCAGTCCCAGAATCACTTTCAGCAAAATAAAAAAACATCTGTTAGTGCCATTTCCGTTTTATTTTGTTTACGACTAACCCAAGCTACATAGCTGGTAACACAAGGTTGAAGTCTCTCTCTAACCGCTGATCAAGGGCACTACTTGGTGTGTGGAACAAGGGATAGTTCACTATTTGGGTTTCAACCCCGGAGACTAGAACATAGTTGATATTTCAAAGCAGAATAAGTGGAAATGTAAAGAAAATCTCTATCACAATCTCAGTTAGTTAGTCCTGCCAAATAGCTGGTTAAAAAAAAAAAACTAATCATAATCTGTTGATAAATGGAGTTTGTAGAAAACTACGGTTGTATAAAAGCAACATCACTTTCGAGGTCGTGCTGTTGTACTGAATTTTAAAACATGGTATCTAGCACTCTCGTGACTAAGGCCGCATCACAGCCGTGCTGATATGCATAATCTAATTAAGTTCCTGCTGTGATGATGAATATCAGCACGGCTATGATGCTGTTAGAGAAAATTAATCAATCTTCAGTCAAAAACAAGGATTCAGTAGGAATGTGTACTGAGAATGTTTAACCGCTGTGAGAGCTTCTGACCCTTTCACAAAGCCACACTCCTTCTGTTGGAATGCATTCATGGAGTACCACAGGGTTGTAGCATGAGTGCATTTTTGTAATTAATAATAGTGCATTTTTAATCTTTTATAATATTGTCTGTCTAGTAAAGCTTAATCCTGGCTACATCATATCAATTACCAAAGCACATTCATAACAAAAAGTATATTTAACACTGCTGCTGATTTATAAAAAGAAAAAGAAAAGGTGTCCTACACACATGTACTATGGAGAAAGGGAGCACTGGAAAAAAATGTTTGCATATGTAATTAAAGCAAGTGATTTTTTTTTTTTTTGTCCCCTTTGCCCCGGGATAATCCTCAAGGTCCAGCTGGTCACAGAGGGATTTGATCACTCGCTTCATGGCAGGAGAAGGTTAAGCTCTTAGGCAAAGTGCTAAATTGGCCACCCTTTTAAAAGCCTAAAAATGCAAAGTTGATTTTCAAACTCAAAGTACACAACTCTAAAGCTGTTATGCTGTAAAATTGTAATTTAGCCTGGAAACGTGGGAACATATGATAACACTTTTCTTGACCACGAGCGCTCAGTTTTCCTCTATTTATTAATTTAACGTATTCACACGAATTGTTGAAATAGTTTTCTTAACCAATGTAATGTAGAGTTTGGGGTGTTTGAAACCTCTGTCCATCGGACCATTGGTTTATTTATCTGCTCGTATTGTTATATTAACATTCAGTTTTTTTATAATAATTAATTTTTATGATAATAATGACCTTTTCATTCTAAAGCCAGAAAAAGCTTTTAAAAGCTTTTAAAAACATTATACACATTTCGTTTCTCCAGTCTACTGAGAACTGTATTACAAATACATGATGCACTTTTTTTTATTGTCACTATATAACCCATAACGGAAGTTTTGATAAGACATAACAGAAAATATCATCTTTATCCTATTGCATTGTATATATATTTTAAAACAATATATCATGGTAAGAAATAACTTGAACAATGATAAGATAACTTGCGTACAGTGTGTAAGCAAGGTTCTGGCCACCACACACTGTCTTCAGTACACCTCTGTGCAGATTCTAAAACTCTCCAGATCTGTACTGAAACAATAAACATCATTCTTCCCAATGGCCACGAACATCAGGATTGCTTTATACAATAAAGGTGATCAGTCAAAAGAATGTTATAATGGTTTGCACTGATTTTGTTTTAAGTGGACTCAAACCATGCCAGCAATTAAATGCACGCCCCTCACAGCATCACTTGCTTTCCCATTAATTTGTCACCTGGCTTTACTGGAAAAGTTAAATACCCCACTGAAATAATTTTGATTTTGAGTTCATGCAAAGAATTTGCTGCATATTCAATAATTCAATTTATATAACCAGTAAGGGCATGTGTGACTTAATAGTAATTCTTATAGTGATATATCAGAACCCTTAATATGGCTCCCGAAGCACAGTTCTTCCAAGCACTGTCATGTGTGTGCGTGTTGGACACGACACCCATCAGCAGGCACATATTGCATATCATGAAATCATTAACAAGGATATCTTGTACAGGAAATTTTCAGACTCGAAACCAAGCAATAAGGGCAACATTGGAGTGTTTCTAAATATACGTATGTTTTATGTGCTTCTTAACATCACACATTCGCTGGTTTTAAATCCATTTACATCAGTTAAGGAACCAGTGTCCTGTATATACAGTACAGTGCATTTTTTTAAAAATGTAAATATTATGAAAACAGTTTTTGTTAATTTAATTCATTCATTACACATAATATATTCATTACATAAAGTTTTTGTTGTTTTAATTTCAATGCTTATGGCTTACAGCTCTTGAAGTATCCACAAAAAAGCAGTATCTCAAAATATTTGAATACAGTGGAACCTTGGATTATGAGCATAATTTGTTCGGGAAGTGGGCTCGTATTCCAAGACACTCGTAAACCAAATTGAATTTTCCCATAAGAAATAATGGAAACTCAAATTATTCGTTCCACAGCCCCAAAAAATAAATACATAAAAAGAATTAACACAAAATATAAAGTAAAAATGAAACAAATTAACCTGCACTTTACCTTAAAAAGTAAAAATAAATCCCAACAGATAAGTGTGCAGGCACTGTGTATGTGTGTATGTGTGTGTGTGTGAAGCTAAAGTAAGCGCTTCTCCCCTCTCCACTTCTCGTCTTACACAGTTACCCTTCCTCCACTCTTTTCACACACACGCACAATACAATGGAAACACTGTCTTATCGGAAAAATAAACAAGAAATCTCTCTGATTACAATTGATTGAGCGACACACTAACGGAATCACTGCTGTAAAGTAAAAATAAAGCAAATTAACCTGCACTTTACCTTTGAAAAGAATCGCGACAGAGCAGTGTTTCTGTGTAGAGCAGAAAGAAAGGGAGTGTGTGTGTCTGTGTGTGTCTGTGAAGGCAAAAGTAGGAGGGGTCTGTGTGTGAGTGTGTGTGTGTGTGTGTGGCACGTGTCCAATGATGTGCGTGCAACAGACACAAACAGCAGGCTGACACAGAGAGAGAAAATGAATCTTTAACCTCTCTAATGAGACTTGCTTTTGCTTTACACGCGCGCTGTACACACGCGCATACAGACACAAAATAAAATATGTTTTACGCGCACACACACGTGGTCAAAGTGTTATAGTAAACAGTACACGTGCACAGATGTTGATTATACCAGTAAGAGACGCGCACTAAGACCCAGCAGGGGAGACGATTACCCACAATTCCACAGCACAAG
>JAOVVA010000024.1:5905494-5917603 GCA_028565275.1 Leiocassis micropogon
CAAAACATCACAGACTGGCATGTTGAGAGAGTTACAGATTGAGAGAGTTGCAGCAATGTGTGCAATAAACATTTCACATCAGAATTCTTTCTTAACACTGGACAAATTCCAAGGTGGAATTTTCCTGAAAAATAGTAAAACTCAAATGTGGATTCCAACTGTCCATGACTCAACTTCAGATTCCGCAGCAAGTGTTAATATTTTTAAGTTATTGTTTGTTATGTCAATTTGTTGAATATAGGTGCTCTGTGAAGCTACTGCTGCCAGAGTAGCTTATATTGCATGCTGAAGCAGGATACGTCTTTGGGATAGTAATATTGTACCCGCCAATTGGTGTAAAACTTTTTAAGCCAAATGCATGGATTTTTAATAGAAACAGATCATTTGCGTGTAGATACAAGAGTGTTATTTTTATGAGGACATCCTCAATTTTAACCTGATTAGCAATATAACATGGAGTTATAATATCTCCGGTCTTAAACTGAAGATCTTGAGATTTGTCAAGTCTTAAACTTAATTTAAGTCTCATAATTGTCCAACCATTTATATTGACCTATAATTTGCTGACATTCATTTCTTTTAACGCTGTTAAATTCACAGAAAAATGGCGTAGCAATCAGCTTACCAGTTTTGTTACTTCATCTTCTGATATCTCTGTGCCATCTTCCTCTTCTTCAGGAAACTGCATGTCCGATTCTCCAGGTGCTTTTGGGACACATACATTTAAGCTGGGATTGGACATGTAGGTGTCTTCCATTTCTGAAGTCACATGTTTCTCTGAATAACTACTGATTCCCCCAACAGTGCCATTACATTTAACATGGTTAGTGCCATGACCCTTCAAGGTTGCCTGAGCTTGGTTTTTCTTGTGCCAGCGTGTAGTCAGATTGCCACTGAAGAGGTCCTTGATGACTCCCAGTATCCAGGTAAGGCCAGCATAAATGCGTGCTATGGCTATTTGTAGGTTGTTCATCTCGCCATCTTCCTCAGGAGTAGACAGGTTATCAGAACTGAAGGAGCTCAGCAACAAAGCCAGGAAGAGATTCAGAACCTAGTCAAACACACATTGAGAAAAGGTAGGGTGTTATGGTCTTTAAAAAAATTTATTGACAGTTTCAACGTTCATAACAGGGCATTAATGGCCAATAAATCTGTCTCAGAGAATTGTTGCCATTGGGGAGTGTGCCTTTAAACGTGATACCTGATGGTCTGAACACCACAAAGGCAAAATGGGCTCTTTTCTTTCAAAGATTGCATATGGACAAATCATCCTGGCCTCATTCCAAAAAAATGTAATTTATACTTTGTCCTGAATTTATCCACTGAGCACCAAGCCTATAACCAGAAGGACGATTCTACATAAATGTTCATTTGCGGCCACTATCAGTTGGTCCTTGAATGGTTAGGCCTTGATCATTAAATAAGATAGGCCTTTGTCCCATGCCCAATGTTCCTAAACATCTTCTCATTGTGAATTTGCCCCTCCCAATGTCTCATCATCGTACCATGCCAGGCATTATAATATTTGGCATGTTTTTATGAATAACTGCTGATTCTCCCAACAGTCCTATTACATTCATGGTTGGTGCCATGACCCTTCATGGTTGCCTGTGATTGGTTGTTATTGTGCCAGTGTTTAGATTGCCATTGAAGAGGTTCTTGATGACTCCCAAAGTCCAAGGCCAGCATAAATGTGAGCTATGGCCATAGCAAGCATTTATGATGCTACATTTTAGACAAACACATTTTAGATGCTATTTAAAATATCTGAGCTGCACAAACCCAAGCAACTCCAAAATGTTTTTAACTAAGTAGGAAAACATAAATAAAAAATGATGGTTTCAATCGAAATGTACAAATAGTATACTGCAACTCACCACCAGGTTTCCAATGACCATAACCAGCATGAACACAAGAATGCAGAGTGGCTGACCAGCAACCTCCATGCAGTCCCACATCGTCTCTATCCATTCACCGCACAGCACACGGAACACAATCAAAAATGAGTGGAAGAAGTCCTTCATGTGCCAGCGTGGCAGAGTGCAGTCTGTGCTGATCTTACACACACAATCCTGATAGTTCTTCCCAAACAGCTGCATGCCAACCACAGCAAAGATGAAGACGATGATGGCCAGGACGAGAGTCAAATTGCCCAGTGCACCCACAGAGTTGCCAATGATTTTGATCAGAGTATTGAGAGTGGGCCATGACTTGGCCAGTTTGAAGACTCTTAGCTAAAACGAGGAAAGATTGATGAATAGATGGATGGATGGACGCATGAAGTTAAGCTTAAGTAGGTTTTGCTGGTATCATTTATAATAGATGGGAAACTTGCAGCTGCTTTCATATGTCCTTACCAGTCGAAATGAACGGAGCACTGATAACCCCTCAACATTGGACAAACCAAGTTCCATCAAACTCAAGCAAACAATAATCCCATCAAAGATATTCCAGCCTTGCTGGAAGTAGAAGTATGGATCCAGAGCAATGAGTTTCATTATCATTTCAGCTGTGAAGATCCCAGTGAACACCTGAAGGCAAACAATAAAGTGTAGAATAAACAGCAATACATACCTGCAATATATACTGCTAAAAAAAACAAAGGGAACACTTAGTGCCAGTTTGGCTTAAACGTCTCTCATATGTGTCTGCATGGTTCAAGTCAAACCGGGACTAAGTGTTACCTTTATTTTTATACATATAGCATCCATATCTGCAAATCTAAGAAATAAAACATAAGACATCATTAGTCAAAGAAGCAACCAAGAGGCCATGGGTAACTTTAAAGGATGTAAAGAAATCCACAGCATAGATGGCAGAGTTTGCCAAAAGACATTTTGAAGCCAAGGTTGTCTAGATTGGTGGAAACAAAGCTTTACAGTTGGAAGAAATCCAACACTGCTAATTAACATCTTCAAAGTGAAGCACGGAGGTGGTAGTATCATGTTAAGATTTACCTTTAAGAGGTGCTTCTCTGAATAAATCAATCTTTATGAAGTTATTGTAATTAAATAAATGTTTCTGCAGTAAAATGATTCATGGGTCAAGCACTTGAGTTGCACTAGATGCCTCATAACATTACGTATGTGGCAGGCTCACCAGGTTCCCCACACTCAGCATGCCATTAAATTCCTCAGTCATGGGGTAATGCTCCAATGCCATAAAAAGTGTGTTGAGCACAATGCAGATAGTGATGGCAAGGTCCAAGAAAGGATCCATCACCATGACCTTTACTACCTCCTTTAGGCCAAGCCATGCTGGAGAGCATGTCCATATCAGATACTTTTTAGCAAACACATTCCAACAAGGAGGGCACTTCTGACTGGCCTCTTCAAATTCTGAGATACACAAATGAAAAAATTATTATTAAATAGTTATTGACCTAGACTGAGATTTGCACGATCATTAAAACAAAATTGCAGGACATGTTTAGATGTCTACTAAAGTCTAAGCTGATTTACGCGTTTTGTGAGTTGCAAATGTGCAATTATTAGACATTTTTAAAAATTAGACATTTAAATGCTATTCTTACAGGAACATAAGATTGCCACGGTTGCCACATAAGATTAGTCTTAAACTAACAAAAGTATTATCCTTTATACATTACCATTTATCAAAAATGAAAAAAAATCACTAAATACATGAAGGTATAATTTGGTTCAAATATACAGTTGCCTAAAACTTGCACGATATGGCCACTTGTCAAAGTACAATAACAATAGAATATAAGACTAAAAGGTTGCAGCCCACCATCAATGGCATCACTGAAGAAACTGACTGAGCTGAGTTCTCGCTTCCTGCAAAAAGACAGAGCTTCTACCTGTCCTTTCTGCATAGGTTTGAAGACTTTATTAGCATGGTCTCCTAAACATGTCAGCTCCTGTTTGTCACCAGAGACATGGTGTACACTTAGGACACATGCTTTACACTCACAACATAATATGCCTTGTTTCACATATATACGAGGGTAGTTCAAGTCAAACCGAGACTTTTGAGAAAACTACATTTATTTCTCTATATAGTCGCCTGCATTAATGCACATCACTAGTTACTGGATACCATCAAGGTACAAGATTTTCGCAGCACACAGGAACCTTCATTGGACTGCCTGATTCAAGTCTGAAATGCTCGCCTCCCAGGAACTCCTTAAATTGCCCAAACATGTGGAAACAGCTTGATGGCTTGGAGCGGGGTCAGGACTGTATAAGAGTTATTGCCACATAGACCTTCTATGAAACATTCAAATCATTTAAATGTTTTACTGCAAATAAGAGTCTCGTCACTGTACTGTGCCTGAAGTCTCCTCTACACAAGAAATTCACAAATTTCATCAAAGTTTTTGTTTGACTTGGACACCCCTCATATAACAATATTATATTTATTCGCCAAAATATTAATAACTGTTTAAAAAAAAAAAACATGCCAAATGGTGTGCAGTGAGGTTAAGTAGAGCTGTTCATTTTACCTCTTTGACTTTTTCCATGCTGTGTGCAGGAAACAAGGTAGGTGTATGCGAGCTGACGACACCAGTTTTATTCTGGTCTCCCAAAGGTTCAAGCTGGCCATTGATGGCAAAGCTTGGTAGAAGAACCTGAGAGCAGTGGCTCCTAATGCTGCTCATGCGGCGCTTGTGCCATGGTATCACTGTGGATCCTGATCGACTCCGTTCCTCATAGGGGACATTGTTGTGATCGTCAGCCTCAGAGTTTTTGCATAGATGAAAAGTGAACACACTGCTGTTGCTTTCCCGACGTGTGCTCAAAGGATGGGAGGAGAGTGTGGCTAGGAGTGGGTACACCAACTGAAGGAAAAGATGGAGGGTGCAAAAGAGTAGAGTGTTGGGACTGTATTAAATCTTTTAACCAGAAGGCAATAAAGATGGAATTGTGACCTGTTTCAGGGGTGCCTGTGTTAATATGAAAGTACACACAGGACTTTGAGAGTTGCAGTTTTACATATTTATTTATTTTTTTATCTAGACTACTTTTTTAACGGATTATAATTTTATTGTGACTATTGTATACAGTGTTTTACTTTCAAAAGAACTCCATCTAAGGGCTCACCCCCTCCCCTATCCCATTGTCCTGCCTAATGTCAACTAGTCACAGATACTCCAATGAAATGAAACAATGAAATCCTAGAAATCCTACCTTCTCATCAGGAGGATCATCTTCTGCTTCCTCTGACATGGTTCTATATCCAGGTTGATGCTCTCTAGACTCCTTGCGACTAAATGGTGATGGAGAGATATCTTGGAATGGACTCAATTCACCGTCTTTGCTCCGCTTTCCTAATGCCTGACCGGAAGCAAACAAAAGTACTGTTTTCTACTGTTTCTAAATATTAATGACTAATTGTTTTGTAATCAGATCCAAATATTCAGTTAAAGAATAAAGCTATGCATGAGTATTAACTAAAACAAGCCTAAATTCATTCACAGGTGCACAGTCAATCATTTACATATTAACATCTATATATAAAATATGATTGTTACTCTTTGTTCTCTGCGAAACTGCTCCAAAGCCAGCTGGAACTCTCTCTCTTTTTGCCAAGCCTCAGCAATTGTGGCCTGATTCTGTTCCTCATATGCCATGGCCACTACAGCCAGAATCAGGTTTACCAGATAGAATGAGCCCAGGAAGATCACCAGCACGAAAAAGATCATGTAGGTTTTACCAGCTGAACGTAAGGTCTGCCAGAAGAGAAAGGAGCAGACATACACTAACCAGCCCTAACATTATGACCACAAGCCTAAATTGAGTAGGTCCCCCTTCTGCAAACAAAACAGTGATATGGTGTATGCTCTGTCACCTTTCTATCAATGCCAGAATGAACCCTTTTTAGCAATTTGAGCTACAGTGGCTCTTTTATTGGATTGGACTACACAGCCCAGCCTTCGGTCCTCACGTGCACCAGTGAGCCTTGTCCGCCCATGACCCTGTCACCGGTTCACCTGTTTTTCTTTCTTGCAAAACTTTTAGTTGTGTAGACCAGGAACAGTCCACAAGAGCTACGGTTTTGCAGTTTTGGAGGTGCTCTGATCCTGGCGTCTATACATTACAATTTGGCCCTCCTCAAAGTAGCTACAGTTATCTCATTACAATGGTGGCTGGAAGTGGGTGGGATATGTTAGGCAGCAAACAAACATTTTGTTCCTGACGTCGATGTGGTGGAAGCAGAAAAGAAATGGGCAAGCTTAAGGATTTGATGATGTCTAGACGACTGGTTCAGAGCAACTCCAAAACTGCAGCTTTTGTTGGTCTACAGCCAGTTCGTCAGGACATAACAAAAGTAATCCAAGGAAGGAAAACCAGTAAACCAGCGACAGGGTCAGGGACGGCCAAGGCTCAGTGATGCATGTGGGGACCGAGGGCTGACTCTGTGTGGTCCGGTCCAATAAAAGAGCTACTGTAGCTCAAATTGCTGAAAAGGTTAATGCTGGTTCCCATAGAAAGGTGTCAGAACACACAGTGCATCACTGTTTGGTGCCAAAAGGAAGGACTTACTCATTATAAGTTGAGTGGTAATAATGTTATGGCTGATCAGTGTAAATAGGAATGACAATTTTTTTTTCTTATCACAGTGCCATCATAACAATTCCTCTCAGCCATAAAAAAACAACCTACCTGGTGGTAGAGGTTTTCCCAGTAGTCTTGTGTCATTAGTCTAAAGAGCGCTAGGAAGGCCCAGCCAAAACTGTCAAAACTTGTGTAGCTGTAGTTTGGGTTTCTTCCCACCTTCAAACACTCAAACCCATCAGGACACTTTCTGTACAGCAAAAGTGAGGCAACACACAGTTACTCTCAAAACAAGGCAATTCTAATTAGTATGATAACCACAAACGTGTACAGGAATTATATGGTACTGTATAATCCATCACTAAGGAAAGAAACAAGTGCGTATTAATGTTACTACTGATTCATCTCGTCACTGAGACATCTCAAATTTGAATCCTGACTAGACCACAACCATCCAAGTCCAAGGCTGCTTTTACTCTACATGTATAGTATGTACGCAAGATTGATTACAATTCCATGCCCAGGTACGATTGCTCCCCCTCCCCTTTCACATTATTAAGATTATTTTTGAGTACACTTGCACACCTACACTCTCCAATATAGTAGGCGGCAGTAGACACCCAGTCGATTTGTGCGCCAGAAATACAGTAAACACAAAGCGGTTGGCTTTCATATTTGAATCGAGCTTTGCCTGAATAAACAGTACAGTGCTTGAGACCACATTTTCAAGTGGACTGTCAGCACGGTATGCTGATCTATGTCTGGGTACAATGTGGTGTGTTCACATTATGCAAACATGCCAAATGCAAGGGTCAAGTGTACTGGGACTCACCACTAGGTGCCCAAGAATATAGGACTATATATAAAGACTATTGTCATTGTCAAAAAAAAACATGCATTGAAGTGGATTGGCTGAGATAAATCGCCCATCGGTGGATTGGCTGACATAAATTGCCCATCATTACCTCAGGACATATCAAAGGGGATTCTGATAAACCGGATGACTATCTATGGGGGTATACAAGTCAAAGCAGGAATGTGATTAAATTTCTCATGAATGAAGGTGTAAACTTTGTAATCTTCAAGCACGGTATGATTTTAAAGAAAGTCGTACATCAGTAAATGATGATCCCGACTGAGGAGGCTCAAACCCATAGATGTACAGCGAGTGGAACGCTCTCAGAAAAAGAAATTACCTGGTTTGATCACCAAAGGCATTCTGTTTGGTGATCAAATACAAGAATGCTGGGGGTTATTGCCATTTCCTGCATAAAGTCCTGATCTTGTTCCTTGATCATTAATGGAGTTCCTAAGCTATGGCTAGCTAAAGCTATGGTGTCCTGAGAAAACGATACTACTTAGATAGTATCCAAGCATTGGTGAATTGCTGGAGATTGTAGAGATATATAAAGGTAGTTTTTAATCTGTGTTCTGTTATTCTGCACAATCCGAAATCTCGGTTTGTCTTGAACGCACCTTGTAGTTGCGGTTCAGCATTTTCACCAACCCAATGCCCTCCTCATTTCAACTTTCTGTTACTAGGGAGGCATTAGGTTTAAGTGACAGGCCGGGTGGATGATAGAGTGTGAGGGCGTGATTGTTTTGTAATGGAGCTATAAACAGCTGGAGAGGGCACAGCCTCAGTATACAGACAATAATAAATCTTTTTAGAGGGAGAGAGAGGTAGAGAGATGTGCACATGTTTCTGCTGAAGACAGTTGAGTTGTTACCAATACATCACATAATTACACCCCGGTACAGATACAGAAGGGATTATTTTTTTGTTATTCCATTATAAACCAGACATTTAAAGAAAAACACAGGCATTGCTTCAGTCAGGTCAGTAAAAAGAATGAGAGAATAAGGTCTAAAAGCTCTGCTCTGTCCAGGGTTGCTATGCAGTTGGACATACTTAGAATCTCTATAGTAACAGTGACCTGGAGGCGGTAGCCAGCGGACACTGTGGCAAAGTGTCTCTTGGGAGCAGCCTTTCCATAATAATGTGTGTATGAATGCGTCAATGTCAAACTAGAAGTGCTTTTGATTCCCTGATTGCGCTGAGTAATTTCATGCAATTTACATGTCCACTTCTGAGTGTCCAGTTTTGATCCCTATGCAAGTTTGTGCCAATGCAGATGGCTGGTTCAAATGTGAAATGAACTGGATTGAATTAACTTGATTTATCCACAAAGGCACTTAGACATATTAATATATAAAACTGGAATGAATATATGAAAAAATGAAGACAGTTTCATACTAGATTTTGCTGTAAAAACTGTATAAGTCTCAGAAATTATGTCAATGCATCATGTCTTGACAACTAAGTGCCTCTCATTTTATGTGCACACATTTTTTTTTTTACCCCTGTATGTATATGGACATATAGAGTATTTTCGGGACTTTGTTGTATATCACATACTGTATGCATAAAAATTTGTGATTTTATTTAACAACTGAACATTACAAATCTAACTGGCACCCAGGTATCATTATACATCAGCATTTGGCAGATGCACTTATCCAGAGCGACTTACATTTTTTCTTTATCTCATTATACATCTGAGCAGTTCTTGAGGTTCTTGTTGGTGGTAGGGTTTGAACCTCCGATCATTGGCCCAATGCCCTAACAACTGAGCTACTGCCTGTTATAACATCATATCAGCAGGTCCTTGGTAATTCCTATCCTTACTGTAAATTAATATAAGTTCTTCTGACTAGCACCTATGTCCATTTATTATCCATTAAACATTAATGGGAGTGGTCTCTTCCAGGGTGAACCTACCTCCATCCAAAAGGCAATGCAGCTCACTAAATGGTCTAAAGAGGATGGAAATGATGCAAATCCTATGCTAAATCCTATTAACCCAACTGAACACCTATGGAGGATTTGGTAGTGACATGTTAGACATCATTTCCACCACTAGCATTAAAACGTAGGGGACCTAATTTGAATAAACAATACTCAACCCAGCAGTAAAGCTCCAGAGGCTGGTATTTGTTCTGGTGGTTTGTGTTGGTCCAACCCTTTAGCAAGACTCTTGCACTTCCGAGAAAGTCAAGAGGTACAGCGTACAAGCATCAGAGTGAAAGAGTGACAATGTGTGTTTGTTTTCTGTATGCACGTGTGTATGTGTGTATGTGTGTGTGTGTGAAAGAGAAAGAGAGAGAGAAATGAACAGTAGGCATAATCCCCAATGTTATGCTAGATGGCAGCCATTAACAAACCTACGCAAGAGCTTAGCAGGAACAGATGTGTGTTTAGAGGGCAAGTCTTCCACACCGCAGTGGCTATGAGCTGTGATCTAATGCTGTCTGAGGTTCATAAATCTGAAATTTTCTTTCTTTTTTTTTTTAAATTTCTTTCTTTTCAAAATGAGACATCCAAAGAATAGATATCTATAGATTAAATCATATTATTTCTACCTATTCAATTTTTTTTCTTTTAAATTAGGTTTTCATAGTTTTCCATAATCCAGACCATAACTTTCTCATCATACTTTCTGCTTATAGTTCTGTTCAAGCAGAATCAAATTTATAACAGTACGTAAAGAATTTTCACACAGATGAGTATTGAATTAGCTGTGGCAGCACAAACGTGTTTGAGTGGTACTGGGATTTATGGGATTATCCTTTAGGGGGGAAAAAACACCCACTATTGCTCTGATCACTTGACAGCTGTTTGGTACATAATTTAGGATCTGTTTGATTAATGGCAGGTCAGAGAGGCTTGATGGACTGGACAGATGCAAATAAAGTTAAGCATTTTTAATGCATAAAATACTCAAACTCCCCCCTCCCCCGCCATTAGATCATTTGGGTGCTGTGGGTTGCAGGGTGTGACCTTTGCTTGTCTGATGCATCATCTGGATGCTCCATCGTATTGGAAACTGTGGAGTTTGTTTGCCAGGTTAGCGTCCCATGCATTGGTCCTCATGGGCGTAGATAAGCCTTAGGTACCCATGATCCTGTCAGCAGTTTACTGGTATATAATTGATAGTCAGTATTATTAAATTCACCTGGCGGTGATGTTAATGTTAATGCTAATGGCCGATCAGTGTATTTAGGTAAAGTTACATATACACAATCTTTAAAAATGTATCATATGCTATGTAGATGCTTGTGGTTATGTCTGGACATTTGTGGGGATGTTTGGTATATGTGCCTGTCTAATGAAGAGCAATGAATTGAAAATGTCACTTATTTTATAGGACGCCAATCATCGTGTGTAATTTATTTTAAGTTATGATTTACATGCCATGTGCCATTTATTTTCTATGCTATCAAGCTAAGGTCTCTGAATGCTCCTTTAATACAATTATTATATTTCACCAAATCTCAGATGCAGACAGTGGTGTTCTCACATACCCAGCATCGCTGCTATATCCACATATCAAAGCGTCCTTGGCTCCTTCGATTTTGTAGAAGTTTTCTGAGGAGAAAGTGCATGGTGTATTCAATGTCAGGAGAAAAAAAAAGCTTTCCTGTAATATGTCTAACAGAACATTGTTGTCATTATTATTCAACAGGAGAAAAGAATCTTATAAAAATGAAAATTGCTTAAAACTACATTTTGGTTTCACTGAGTGTACATGGCATAAAATTTCAATGAAATCAAATAAGCATGTCTAATTAAGTGCTATCCCTGAATGTTAGAACTTCTCTTTACCTTCACTGCTAATGAAATCCTTTATGGAGTGCCAGGTCTTGTTGTTACAGAAAAAGATTCCATTCCCTGGGTAGGTGGCGTTTACACAGTGAGCAGTGCTACGGACACATTTCTGACGTAGGAGACCCATGAAGAGCTGAAGACCGATCAGAGCAAAGACACTAAGACAGAAGACAGTCAGGATCATGACGTCTGCTAGCTTCCTTACTGACTGGATCAAAGCTCCTACAATGGTCTTCAGACCTGGACAGAGACAAGGCAACAACATTGATTGAGGGTTCGATTCCTGGAACCATAAAGGATTTCATAAAGGATTTGGGGCTGTGTGTATAGAAGTGGCATGTTCTCTTGGTGGGTTTTCACCTGGTACTCCGGTTTCCTCCAGAAGATACAGGAGCAATGTAGACATTTTAACAACAAAGAGGTGAGGATGTATGTTTGTATGACCTTAACATTCTTATCCACATCCACTTCAAGAGCAATGCCTCCTCTTAAAGTGGATCTAATAATATATAGTAGCCCTTGTGTATATGTATTAGATTTTGTCATTGGTATGTAAGGGCTCTTACCTGGAATGACGGATATGGTTTTTAGAGCTCGCAGGACTCTGAATGTACGCAATGCTGAGACATTGCCAAGATCCACAAACTCTGTCACATACCTACACAGAGTAGAAATCAGAAGCGGATCAGATCTAGCTCCTCCCATCCTCATTGTAATAAGCAGGTGAAAATAATGGTATGGCCAATCTAAGTGCAAAATGAGCTCAGTGCAATTCAATAATGGTACAGTGCATCTGGAAAGTATTCACAGCGCATCATCTTTTCCACATTTTGTTATGTTATAGCCTTATTCCAAAATGGATTAAATTCATTTTTTTCCTCAGAATTCTACACACAACACCCCATAATGACAACGTGAAAAA
>JAOVVA010000024.1:5957501-5972749 GCA_028565275.1 Leiocassis micropogon
ATGGAAATACTGAATGATTTTGTACATAATTATGCAGACATGATAAACATATATAACAAAATTAGTACAGCATATAATCTAGTGCCTAAGACTTTTGCACAGTACTGTACATAACTGGTTTTCACTTGGTCTCTTTCTAAGTTAATTCACATTATTATTATTATTTTTTTTTATGTTTTAATGAGCACTCTTACTAATGCTGCTCTGTAAATTCAGGTCAGAATCATCCTCTATATTGAAGATAACATTTAAACACCATAGAAAGATAAATCTCAACACAAAGAGCTAATTGTTTGGATCAGCAGCCAACATAATGTTCCATGATGGCTAAGTATTAAGTTGGTTACTCGTTTCAGTATCAATATTGGTATCGGTCAAGTGAAAATACAACAAACATGATTGAAGAGGTATTGATGCATCCCTGTCAAGTATAGAAGACACACAAGAGGGTCCCAAAAATACATACAAGGGTCTCCATACATAGGGGAAATTAACACAAATCAAAGAAATAGATTTTAAAAAATCATGTTAACACAAGTTCCTCATGGGAGAGATGACTCAAATGTGTTTACAAAGACATGACGAAGATCACGCAGAGAATGTACAGTAGTAAGTACAGTACATTTTTAGTGTTAATTTCCCCTATGTTGCTTATAGGATAATATATGAATGCCAATATTCCATTTTTCTGTTGAAGTTTTCGAAGCCACTGTGGTTTCTGACAATAGACTAATAAGACATAGTGTTAAAGGAAACCAGGCAACAGCTGTGGAACGTGTGGAATGTCTTTCCCTCGTGCAGCTGAGCGCCCTAACACATCGCCGCGTGCGCCGGAGGCAGTGACTCAGGCGCGATTTTAGAGAGAGGTGCAAATTGGAAGAGCAATCCTCACCTCCCCAGAGCCGAGAACCGCCGAATCGCGCGCTTCCTTTGTATGCCAACAATTTCCATTCTTTGAAACAGGAGAAAGGAAGCTACCGCTTCCGCAAGGGCGGCACTTGATCAGCTAGAAAAGTCACACTTACACTGATAAACACTGCTGAACACGTGAGCACCAGTAACACTTCCTTTGTTGTGGTTGTATGGTTTACATTTTAGTTGAACTTCTCTGTAAATAGGAGCAATAGAAACAATTTTGAAGTCTGAAGGGCGTTTGGGCGAATACTGCCTGATGTTATGAGATTCACTTTGAGTAATATTCACTCCTCCTTCATCTGACGCCGTTTTCCCATCAGGTGAAACTTAGTTTTGTCATCTGAAGCCTGTGTTTCATGGAGAATATTAGTATGTTTTGTGTTAGGCAGTTGAGGCTTCAGACCTTCTTCAGAGAAAGTAAAAAGCTGACAAGAAATCTGTTGTAGAAATTCAATATTTATACCTATTTCACCCATTTCCTGATTGAGATCAATCACAACTCACATAAATCCTCACAGCTGTGGAGCTAAAGGTATAGACTGATGTTTTTAAACCTAATCTCAACCTACTGCATGTGTAGAATGTGTGACATTATTATTATAGGTGAAAATTTTGAGAGAACAGAAAATGTTTTTTTTTTTTTTTCCCCCTGCCTGACCAAAAAAGTCAAAGCAGTCAAATTGTGTTGCATCAAGCAAAGAAAACAACTAAGGAGATTTGAACTTACTGGAACTGAGTTAAGAACCCTTTAAAAGTGGCAAGACAATACCAAACTGTGAAATGTGATCGGGGGGAAAAATCATGAATGGAAATCACTTAAACACTTGAAGATACATGGTAAAAAATAAACAAAAAAATATGATAAGAACTCTCAGAATTGGGACTAAAGAGCTGTGTGGCCATCTATTAGTGTGACTAATCAGAAAAAAAGGTTTCAGTTAGGAAAAGAAAAAGGTCAGATTTACCCTCTATATGAGCAATGTGTGCGTCAGGGTGAGAAGGGAAGCGAATGACGCGATGCATCCATCATACATAGTGCTCATTGTACAAGCCTCTGTGGCCAGGCTGTGTTATGATCTGGGGTTGCTTCAGTTGCTCAGGTTTAGAATCAGCAACATTATGTAGCAATAAAATTTAGTTTTTCTTCCCTAATGGCATGGGGCATACTCCAGGACTCAAATTTTGTGAAAGAGTTGTTCTAAGAGCATGAGCAATCATTTTCACATACAGCTAAAGGTGACTCAATGAAATCTTGATTGTATAACTTTTTTGGCCAGGCAGTACAATAGAAGTCTAAGGGCAGATGTTGAACTCGACATAAATTAAATTCTAAACTACAACCATGACACTCTTAACAGTAAAGGTCCTTTAATGCCAAAGCTTTAACTTTTGTCCACCATTTATACAGTAAAATATTCCTGTTTACTTGACACCATCTCAAAAAGCATTGTACTGAACAGAAATTAGTTTGTTGAATTTCTTTTTTAAAGAAAGAATGAATGAATATAAACTTGGCATTATTTAAGCAATGCTGCATGAGGATGAGTGCGTTATGACGAACAGCGGCGCAGCTGTGAGTCACCACATTGATGCACACTGTGAAATATCCCAGAAGAGATCATTAAAATCAGTTTTTTGCATAAACCGACATTGATTTCCCCCAACAACTGCCCCTAGATGTCTGTTAAAAGTAAGATGTGACTAAATCTTTGTTTTGTTGTATGTCAAAAATGATGGTGCAATTGCTATACACCAGACATGCAATAAAAGAAGATTATGTTGGAAAACACTGGAGGATACCTTTAAGCTATTAGACCTATGGCACACACTAGCATTGTCACAAGATCTACTCTGTTGCAGAGTGTAATATTAGAGAACTACACTGTAGTTGTGCTTGATTATGATGACTGACTACTTTTACTGACTTTCTGTAATTTGTTTCTTTTGAATAAAATAAGCTTTTTAAAAAATATATTATTTTGCATCACATTTTTGGACTGGATTTCTACGCAGAGTCTCAGTCTGTTCCTCTAAAACGCAATGCATACAGAAAAATGGGTCACGGCTGGGTGTCTCCCATGTGTACCCGACTCTGTGTGTTGCATTGTTAGTGTTCTGAGCGATGGAGAGAAGGGCGTGGATTTACTACACTGAAAAGAGTGCCTGCTTTCCCTCCTTTTTCCTAGACGACCTAAACATTGCTGGAAAATGTTTATACATGTCACTTCCTAGTATTGTCTAAGCGCGATTGTGTCTTGGATTTTGCAATCCAAAGTGCCTTCATGGCTCAAAATGGCAACTGAGAAAATATATTCAAGCTCCTGAAGACATTCAAGATCCTGGAACTTAGTTTTACACAGTTTACGGTTATGGGTTTTCTAGTTTTGTTTGTGTGTGTATGTGTTTTGGCTGCCTGCTGTGGGAGCGCAGGTGTGAAATGTAGAGTGCACTGAAGCTGAAAGAGCAGGAACATTTCATCAGTGACGGGTCACAGAAAACTCCAAAATAGCCACGGAAGCGGCTGTGGTTACCATGGCAACAGTAGCATCGGATTCAGTCCAATCTCACGTTTCACAGGAAAGTCAGAATGAAAATGTCATGTATTTGAACGAGGTGTATATAACATGTGATATTAACTTTAAAGGAGCCATAATTTAGCGCCCTATTAAATTTCAATCGGAAAATAATTAGATTAATGACCCAAATGCTCTGCTTCTGATTTCTTCACACACTTGGGTCAAGTTTAACAATGCTCAGGTTTCCTAAGAGGATATATAGCAGTGTTTCAGGTCATATATATATATATATATATATAGTTTTTGTTAATCAAATAAAATCTAAAGCAGTTATAATAGAAAGCAATCATAAGAAAGATCTACGGTAAAGCAGAATGCATAAAATCACGCAGATTCAGTTGGTGTTCAGATCAAACATCACAACGAAGAAACATTCGCCTAGAGTCTTTTTCCAGTCTCTAGCTGACTGGTTTCACTGAGCCTAGAGCCTTGCTTAGATTTCCAGTTTAGCTTTTCTACTTGGTTGTAAAGAATGATTATTTGAATAACTGTAGCCTTCCTATCTCTCAATATTAAGAGCTAGTCTTGCCATTATCATCTGAACTCTCAACATTCAACCTTTCTGTCCATGGTATGTGTTTTATTTTTACATTATTCTATGTATATCTCTTAAAGATGGCTGTGTGTGAAAAATCCAGGAGATCATCGTGTTTCTGAAATATAAAAACCACACCACATCTTGCACCAACATGCATGCGAAGGTCAAAGTCACTGAAAGCACATTTTTACCCAACTGGGAAAATATTTTGGATTTATGGCATTCCAGACTTCGTAAAATATATCCCAAGGTGCAGACAAGTTGTTGTGGTCGCCTAATACCTGGTTATACTTAATGCATGTTATAATTCATTTGTCGCCTATCTTGATAATATACTTAACATCTGCACCAATGGCTTCACATTTACATTAATGGATTGTTGGATGGACATAGACACATAGTGAAAGGGAACAGCTGTTTATGAGAACTCTCGACGTGCAGTCCGAACAGGTGTCAGTGCAAGTGACGGGGGCCAAAATTAGACCACAGACTGAACAGACCTAAAAACAGACCTACAGTGCCGTGCAAAAGTATTCATATCTCTTGAACTTTTCCACATTTCGTCACGTTAAAAACCACAAAGGTACATTTATTGTATTGGGATTTTATAAAATAGACTAACAAAGAGTGGCACAAAACTGTGAAGTCAAAGGAAAATGATAAAATTGTTTTCCAAATTTTTTACAAATAAAAATCTGAAAAGTGTGGTATTTGTATTCAGACCCCTTTACTCTGACACCCCTGACTAAAATCCAGTGAAACCAATTACCTTCAGAAGTCACCTAATTAGTAAATAGTGTCCACCTAATGTGTAATTGGATACAATTAAGTCAAATTAAATACTAATTGACATGACTGTGTATATATAATGTGTTTGATGTGTCTAGGAGAATCAGCTAAGCCCTAGCACATCGTAAAAATAACCAAGAAAGCTAGAGTACTTGGAAAACACTGTTCGTATTTTGAGGTAGATCCACTGTGAGTAAATTGTAACAGATATGTAATTGCAATATGGTATAAGATGCTGCCGAATTGGAAGAACAGGAATTCTTCAGCTGCTTGCAATGAATGAGACTCTTAAGACCTCGTTCAACAGTTTCCTTAAGACCTCTGACCTGGTGGCTTTCGGCCAGGCTTCAAATTTCATCTCAGGGTCTCAAGGTCAGGGAAGTTTCTAAAAGGAAACCCCCATCCACTTTTCCCTGGACACCAATCGTACCCCACCTGCCCCAGTCATAGCTCTCAAATTGCAGACTACAAGAGAGCCACTGTATACGCCTGAACCATGCTAACAATCATGAGCTTACCATTTCTTATTGCACATGCACACCTTTAGAGTGTAATATTGTACGTTTAATATCGCCTGAAATTATGTAAAATGACAATACTTAATTCTGATCATTTACATTATTTCGTAATTCGTCAGATCAGGGATAAAAAAAAAATACATAGGCTACATTACAAAAGCAGGCCTAAAAACTAGTAGTATAAAAAGTATAAACTACTAATAACTACAACTAATAATAATAATAATAATAATACACTTTAAAAAAAATGTATACCATTTTATCCAGTATACAGGGTCACAGGAGCCTGGAGCCTACCGCAGGACCTCTAGGGCATGAGGTAGGGTACACCCTGAATAGCATGCCAATCCATCGCAGGGCACACACGCATACACACGTGCTCAATCGGGCAATTTGGGAATGTCAATTAGCCTAAGCTGCATGGTTTTGGACTGTGGGAGGAAACCGGAGTACCTGGAGGAAACCCACCAACAACGAGGATTACATGCAAACACCACACACACACAGACTCGCAGAAGGAATTGAACCCAGACCCTAAAGGTGCAAGGCGATGGTGCTAACTACTAAGGCAAACCTACCTACCTATGTATATACAATTTTTTAAAATAAGATTACAACAAGCCAAATATTTGATTATTAAGCTTATACCCTTCAAGGCCCTTCTAGTAAACTTATCACTCACTCATCATCTATACCGCTTTATCCTGTATTCAGGGTCGTGGGGGGCTGGAGCCTATCCCAGGAGACCTAGGGCACGAGTCAGGGTACACCCTGGGCAGGGTGCCAATCCATCGCAGGCCACACACACTCACACACTACGAGCAATTTGGGAACGGCAATTAGCCTAATCCGTATGTCTTTGGACTGTGGGAGGAAACCGGAGTACCCAGAGGAAACCCACCAAGCACAGGGGGAACATGCAAACTCATGCACGCAGAGACGGGAATCGAACCTGGACCCTGGAGGTGAAAGGTGACAGTGCTAACCACTACACCACTATTAGTAAACTTCTTTCTAGTAAAATTACAAGCCAAGCGAAGGAGGTCTTGTTCTAGTGGCAAATGATCGAACCTGGCCGGGAATCGCACCAGGACCCTGGAGGTGCAGGCGACAGTGATCGTTGGAACTTTATTTAAGAAAGATATAGATAGATAGAGAGGTTCGGTGAGATTAAGGAATATTTTACTTGCTAAGATGTATTTTTTTTATAATAATGATAATAATAATAATAATAATAGCAATAATAAATGTGATTACATTGAATATCACTAACCAGAGGTTTGTTGGTTTGTCTGATTATAAATCACCACAAACAGCTTTATGATCATTAATTCACCTGAACCTGAAGCTTCACCTCCACGCGTCACTTTGTTACCATAGTAACCCCCGGGACTATCAACTATCAACCATCAGGTAGGTCCTATAGAAACCTCTGCTTTAAAGTCTGTAAGAAAAGAGTGCTGACAGAAATTGGGGATTAAATGTTATATTTCTTTGTTAGACAGCAGCAGAACTCCAGCGGATTCATTCTAGGTAACGTTATACTGTGTTTAATGAGGCGTTCTCTGTCCCTCCATTTTGTCTCTGCTAGCCCAGGACAAGGCCTGATATACTTTTATGTGTTGCTAATGACTGTTATCTGAATGAGCTTAATATAAATAGCAGTTAAAATACAGGTTTTTATTTCATTGTTTTTGTGAAAACCCATTGTGAAAGGAAACCTGAGCACAGCTTAGTGACAGGTTGCGTTTTACTCCCCCCTGCTGGTCATAAGTGGTATCGCATTACTGTTCAACATCTCATCAATTGCCATCAATTTCTTTCTATATGTCATATCTTCTACAAATCTTTATATCATATTCTAAAGTCAAAACTGACTTGAAAATCACTTTAGTGAAATATCTGGGATTTGTATGCTTCTTTTTTTTTTGTATATATATATTGTATATATTATATATGGTTGTTAGTATGGCAAAAGTCTCAGGCACATGCAAAGAAATGCTGTAAAGCAGACATGCCTTAAAACCTTAAGGCATGTCTGTTGATGTCACAGACATTTGCTTAAAATATTAGTCCCAGGTAGAGTTTAAAAAAATGTACAAGGGTTATTGCATGGTAAGTTTCCTGAACATCTTAGAGAATCTGCCACAGTTCTTCTGGAGCGTCAGTATCTTATTATGTAGTTCATAAGTAGTTCATTATGGTTTTGTATGTTTGTGTTTTCTTTCCCAAAAAGTGGTCTGTTATGTAATATGTTGCGATATGTAATATGCAATATATAATATATTGCTATATCACACTTCTCATGCTCATGCATTATGCTATATGCATATCACACTCACTCATATGCACTTACTTAAATACAATCCGGTTATTTCTATTGAACAGTTCCTCTACAGGAGTTTAGAAACATTTTCACTTATCATCAGATCAGACATACAGTATTACGGCCCCAATTTACATGATGTCCAAATACGGCCTCCAAACTCCCCAGATCTTATTTCCATTGAGCACCCATGGGATGCGCCAGACAAACAAGTCCGATCCATGGAGTCACCAACCCCCCGAAACCCTCAGCGCCCAACGCCCTGGTGCCGGACACCACAGCACACACCCAGACGGCAGGGGACAGAGCTCTATTAAATGAACCAGACTTGTATAACTGATTAAAGACTTATATTTATATATTGTCTGGTTAACAGTAACAGAGTTCTAAATTTCTCTTTGTTAATTCAATGCCTAAGCAGAGTTAAAGATAAAGGCAAAGAGACACACGACTTGTCAAATAGCTGAGAATGCAGTTGTGATTTAAGAAGTCCCAGATTGCTATATACAAGGATATGATATACACATGACTAAGTTTGTTGAGATAAGTTCAGATAATGCAATTATGAGTCATTAAGAAACATTGCAACAGGATGGTTAAAGGTTCCTTCCACGACATTTAGAATTCGACACGTATAAATGTTACAGCGCGACAGACTGATGAGCTGATAAACTCCCAGCGGTGCGAAACACACTGACGCAGAGTTGAGTAATAGTTCTGCTATTTTAAAAGTAAAATTAGTGGGGCAAAAAACACTCTTTAATTTCTCATTACATGTAAATCACTTAAAAGGTAATACTTTAGAGTATGCACATTAATGCGGCATGTCTTCATGAATTTCTTCTGTCTTGTAGCTCACCCCTGGCTACCCATTCAATGGCGACCAGACTTGAGCAACTCGCCCGGCCTAAACCCAACCTACTCAAATTCCCAGACAGGTAGGATTCCCTAACCAGTCACAGCTCAGGGGAAAAATACGGGGAAGTGTTTTACTTTTACCCTAGTAAAGAAGAGGATTTCCTTTTACTTTCTTTTGCTGTAGCATCAGAAGCAGAAAATCGGGACATGAACTCCTTAACTCGGTTATATTCCAACATTAGAGTTTTGGCAATTAAATATTTTCACTCATAATATCTACTAACAAGTCTATACAACAAACGTTATTTAATATGAGACTATATAATAAACCATATATAACTATAATGAAATAGTCTCACTAACAAGATTAATTTCCCTGTCCTTCATGTTATTTGCCCCATGAGCTGATTACTGATTGAAGTAAAAAATAAAAAAGCATTTTTCTTAAAAAACGTTTTTAACTTCACAAGCCGAGCTGTGACTTAAATAATAAGTGTTTTTTTTTTTAATTTTTTTTTTTTTATATACAGTATAGTGTGTGTTGGTGGTTGAAGGGAGTGGTTGTTTTTCACTTGTATTGACATTTCAGATGAAGTTCTGATGATTCAACATGTCATGATGTGTTGTGTCAAACTAGGACTGGAAACTGTTATCAGAGTATAAACTCTCGCTTATTTCTTGAAATATTCTATTCAGTAGTTGAACGTTTTCTCAGTACTGCCTGCTTCAGGTCTGAAACACCGGCCTCCCAGGAACTCCCAAACAAGTGGAAATGCCTTGGAGCGAGGTCAGGACTGTATGGGGATGTGGCAATAACTCCCAGCCTGAGTTCCTGTAATGTACAAGTGGTGTTGGTGAACGATTGTGTGTACGGTTCCCACAGACAGATGCATCTGTTCTGCAAGATGGAGACGAGTTATCCGTGAATTTTCATGAATCAGACGTTTCACTCGCTCAACGGTCATTAGAACACTGAAGTGTGTTGTTTTACTGAAGTTGTTGCTGAATCCCATCGATGTACTGTGCTTAAAGTCTTCTCTGTGTCACTTTCCTTCATGAGAATAATCCCGGTTTGACTCGAACGCCCTCTTATATTAAAGTGCCAGGTGATCGAATATCTGTTATTGTCTCATCTCTTTGCAGGCACTCCATATACTGGTTGGATGAGCTTCCAGCAAATTCAAAGCGCTCCACCACAGCATTCGGTAAAAGCTTTTAAGAAATTAAGACTTTACTATGGTATAAAATGGTGCAACAGTTTGTCAAATGTCTATTTAAATGCCATGTAGGGGAAAAAAAAAAGGATCTAATTATCGAAGTGGATTTATGTGCCGGATTTCCCAGATCAATTAAACATGAGCTACAGGGTTAAAACGGGAGTGGGTTCACTTTAGAAACCTTGGGAAATCACGTTCACACCTGGGAATCGTAATTCAGATTATTGGCATAATATAAATGTGGTTTTGTGTCTCTCGGCAGAGCTCACAGCACGTTGGTCCCAGCTGTCGGAGAGGAGTAAGATTAGTACTGACTACGAGTACAACAGGTGACTATATACAGTACTGCATAATGCACGCATGGCGCCGCAATCAAAATCAGTCTGATTGAATTTAAAGTCATTTTCATTTAAAGTATAATTCACCTGGGCGGGGTACAACTTGGTAGTTGCTAAGGAGCGGAATAGAAAAAAGCATCAGCAAGGAATAAAACCACCGAACAAAATCTACCACCTGAGACAAAGAGTGTTGACACTGGAGACTCCTCCCATAAATGTGAAAACAAAACCTGTCTCCTTGTCTGCCAGGCATACAACCTTGTTGAACTAAAATAACAGGACAACAGGGAGTGTACCTGGATGATGATGAAGGAAGTACAAATTAGAGTAAACAAGGCGTTAGATACTTAAATTTAGTTCCTTGTATTAATAAGTTAACCAGAGAGTTCTGTTGTACAGAAAGACAGACAGACATGTGCATGGACTTCAACTGAAAATAATAATGATAACATAAAAGCTGATCAGATTATTTTAAGCTTTAACCTTTTAACTATTTCTACAAACTCTTTAACGCTAGTATAAAAATAATGGGATGGAAAATGTAGCACATTAATAGACTGATGTTTTGTGTTAAGACAAAGTAATTCCTGTTTACAGATCCTGATATGTTACTCATTGACCGGTGCGTGCGTGCGTGTGTGCGTGCACGTGTGTTTTAGGGGTGTGTTTGTGTGAAACACTATTTCACCACTTTATGTACAACACACCAACTTGAAGGAACAATCCTGCATGAATTAGATACTGTACATATTAATATTTCTAATAAAAGTCCATTGTACAAAAGGGTTCATTATATGATTCATTTCCAGAGGTGGCAACAAAGGAAGTACAACTTTTTACCTGAGTATTTTCTATATGTGATGCTTTTTATTTTTACTCAGTGCATCTCTTTTTAAGAAAATCCTGTACTTTTACTCCCTACATTTTAAATAGACACCTGTATTTAAAAGTACATTGATTTTCTAATCTAACCATTAGCAGTTACGCTGTCCTTTCCATCTGGGCTGTAGAGCTCAGTCTTGATGTGGTGTGAGTTCGAGACACTTGGAAATGGATCCGAAAGAATCCGCAGCCCGGAGGACCAAGGGAGCAGGAACAGTTGCCCAGGCAACCATCAATCACTTTGGTGTGCTACCCAACATGCCTTATGTAGTGACCTGGGTAACTGTTCCTGCTTCCTTGGTCCTCTGTACTGCGGATTCTTTTGGATCTGTTGTGGTAAGATTAGAAGTGATATAGCAAAAGAGTAACAATGTCATTTTTATAGCAAGCTTTTAAGTATAATGTTTTTGCACGTCTTTTAATCGTATTATATTCTGTCTGCTTGCAGTATACCAATGTTTCATTTATTGCATAGACTACTTGAATTATAAATGGTAGCAAAGGTAGTACCTAGCTAGCTAAGTAATAAAAGAAGCCAACAATGCCGCCAGCTGTTCATTTACAGTACGGTCATTCATTTGCTATCAATCTCTACTAGACTTGCACATTGATGTTATCAACAGCTTTAACTTCGATTGTGTTTAAAATTCTGATAAAGAAACTTCTAGTCCAACTAGGGACCATGGATGCCAGTGGTGACCACTGTATTTATTTCCATTTTCAACCATGGTAGAACCTCCAAGCAAGATTCACACACTATGGACAATTTTAGAAGGCCAAGCCTAATCTGTATGTTTTTGGACTGTGGGAGGAAACCCTAGTACCCAGGGGAAACCCACCAAGCATGGGGAGAACATGTAAACTCCATGCACTCAGACCCCAAGGCGGGAATCGAACCCGGATCCTGGAGGTGCAAGGCAACAGTGCTGACCACTCAGCCATTCTTACTTGTAGTGAGTATGGTGTCATTTTCCCCACACATTTCTAACTTTACTCGCTCTTATCGATTTCTTCTTTGCAGCATCAAAAGGAGTTCGCCCATTCGTGCTTGTTCAGTCCCGTGTTATTTCAAGACTGGACTACTGCTATTCACTTCTACCTCCATCCACCATTCGTCCTCTGCAGCGTTTCGTTTTTCAACCTTCCCAAGTTCTCTCACACCACCACACTTCTCCGCTCCCTGCACTGGCCTTCTGTAGCAGCCTGCAACAAATCCAAAACCCTGATGCTCGCCTACAAAGCTAAAAACAGCTCAGAACCCACTTACCCCCATTCGCACCGCACCACGATCCTCCAGCACTGCTCGGCTGATCCCACCATCTCTAAGAGGTCGAGGAAGACATGCATCTAGACTGCTTTCTTTTCTGGCACCTAGGGGGTGGAATAAACTTCCTCTAGATGTCTGTACAGCTGAGTTAATAGTTTAAGCGATGATCTATCTAAAGACCGATCTGTTTCTTCATTTTTTTTTGTGTTAATCAAAAATGAATAAATAAATAAATAAACCTTCTCAACAGTGTTTGAGTAACATAGTAATCAGTGTAAGGATCTATTGAATGGTGGAAACTTCAAAGAACTTTTATAAGTCCATCAAGAGTTTCTGCCAAATACCTAAATGTAAATTTGTTTGTGTATTTCTGGGACCTCTGTTATTTTCGGAACTGACACATTTGGTTTAAACTTCTTTCATCAATAAGTTGATCTATTTCCACATTGATTAAATTTTTCTTTTAATTGTCCTGTATTTTACACAAGTCTCTCACCTCACACTCTACTCAGGAACCCCAGCTCACAAAGCTTCGAATTTAATGCTAATACCATCATCAACACCAACATACTTCTCATCCCATAGATCTATCCTAGCAAAGTGTCTCCTGTAACATAATTAGTTTATAACTGCATAATAAACAGTAGTTGCATTGCATTCTGGGCTTTTTGCAGTCTCCATTATTTCTATGCAGCTTCTAAAATGTTCAGTACAACAAATGTGACAAATGTTAACTATCTAAACATATGAATAAATCATTATAGTTTAAAATATACCAAGAATCCTAAACACATTGAAGAAAATATATTCCTTAATTATCTGCTCATTTTACATTTTTTATTCTCTCTCTCTCTCTCTCTCTCTCTCGCTCTCTAGAGAGTCTCCTGAGTGGAAGGTGAGCACAGCAGCATTAAAGGCTCATCCCTCTGAAAGAGTGTGTTTACTCGCTATACCTCGCCAGCCTGCAGTTGGCTGGCAGCCTGATCGCCCCATACTGCCCAGTGTGAGTCCTCAAAGCTCTTTATACTTCCTCTCTTTTCCTCCCTTTTATAACACTGCACCCCACCAAATAGTTTACCTTAAAAAAATACCTTAAAAATTAAATAAATAAATAAATATGTAAACAACAAAAACAACAACAAAAATCATTAGACTCAACATGATTACTTTCCCTTTTTTGTAATTCATTTATTTATTTTTGTATGCTTTTGCATTAAATAACAATTTTAAATATACATTTTGGTTTCATTTACAGACAGTAGAAATTTAACTCTTTATAACGCACTGAAATACAGTACATAAAATTTCCGAATTTCAAGAGTTTTTTTTTTCTCCAAAATTTTCATTGTTGTCATTTTTCATTTTGCAAATCAAGGTGATTGAAGTTCACTGTCTAGGGTGATATTCTTCCAAAAAATGTACATATATGTACATATAAAAATATGTAAAAACAAAGATACTTTAAAGGCACATTTATTTACAAATAACATGAAAATGTGCAAAAAATGCAATAATACTTATTTTTCTACAAAAGTTTTCTTTTTGTACAGACACTGTCACAGACGCAATTACTAACTGTGGTTTGTAGGCCAATTAAGGATTAAGGTGTCTTCTTCGGTAAAAACTACTCTTTATGAGAGCCTTTAACATATAATATGCATGTCATGTTTTTACCCCATTTAATTTCTTTCTTTTTAGGGAATGATCAGCTATAAACTAAATAATAAGACTTCCTTAGAGTGCTATAAATAATGCAACTATCATACTATATTTGAAAAATACTTGTTTTAAAAGGTTTATTATAATAATAATAATAATAATTGTTATTATTATTATTATTATTATTATTTGTGATGTTTAATTTGCTCATATTGCTACTTATATATTATTCTCCCTCAGGATATAACTGTCTAAACACAGAGGCTCATAAACTGTAAATGCTGGCAAATTTCTTTGAGAAATTAACACCTTTTAAAGGGATTTTTATTGAACTCTAGCCAATGTTTATTTTAGACATCCGTGATGAGGATCTACAATATCTGCTTCCAACTAACAAGTAATTTAGGAGGAGGAACAGTCGGCAGCCAATAAATGGCAGAGCAGCAACACACAGACAAACCGCAAGCTTTGCATTTTATACACAACTTTGCCCCTGGCATATAACCACCCAGGACACCACCTGGTATCTGCATGTAGCATGCGGAATTTTTTTTCCGCCTGCAGTGGTTAGAGAAGAAATGCATAATTTATGAAGTTCGAAATTGAAGTTCCTCAGCTTCCTAAAGTGATGACCTAGCTGCATACCCTTCTGTTGTGCCTTTTCTTTCCCCTTCTTTCTAAACTGGGCATCTGATTGCTTTTTTTATTTAATGAGCATCAGGGTATTACCCACCCCAATTAAGAGTCTTATTTTATAGTATGGCTGGCACAGTGGCTTAGTGGTTAGCACTGTCGCCTTGCACCTCCAGGTTCCAAGTTCAGCTCTGTGTTCATGGAGTTTGCATGTTCTCCCCGTGCTTGTAGTGTGATTGATTTTACTAGTATCATTGATGTGCAAAGTAGACGTATGCTTTTCCCCTGCTTCCCCCTATAGTATGGCTTCCAGTGAGGAGACCTGAAGTGATGACCTCATCCCCATGTCACCCAACTGAGTAGAAGACCTTCTTAGACCAGTACCCTGCCTCGCTCACAAGCTAGAATCAGGGTGCCAACAAGGTTAATTGACCCACATTAACTTAATTAACTCGAGTTACTGCAAAAATAACCTGCATTTTTCAAGTCAACATGTGGGTCAATTAACCTCATTGATTTTGTTTCTTTTTTCCTCACGTGTTCTGTGCTGCTGCTGGCAAGATGCCGCCTTGGCTGCATCACATGCTATTCATATCATCCATTTTGTCCATATCTAAATCCACCACTGGTTTAAATCTGTTTAAGATCTCAGCTGTATATATATATATATATATATATACTCAGCAAAAAAAGAAACGCCCCTTTTTCAGGACTGTGTATTTCAACAATAAT
>JAOVVA010000024.1:5972849-5986168 GCA_028565275.1 Leiocassis micropogon
ACCATTCAGCTACTCCATTCCCAACTTTCTGAAGGTTGAGAGATGGGCTTGAGCTTGCTCATGGGCTGGTGCTTACCCGACTGATGATGTGCTGATGGAGACTCTGGAACATTCTCCTGAGGTGGCATGCTTCTGAAAAGAACCCAGTTAAAGTAAAAATGTATATAAGAACCAAGATAGCCTCTCCACAAATCTCTGAGATGTAAAGGTAATGAGCCACATTTGAGAAGATGCAGAAAACACCTAAATCTCATTCAAGTCTTAAAGATGGCTCATTTCTGTCTAGGAGACAAAGAAGAGATTAGCATGAGATCTCATCTTGGAGTTTCTTTGCCATGGGTCTGCTTGCCCGGTCTGTCAGTTTAAACGGACGTCCATGTCTTATTAGGTTTGCAGTTGTGCCACACACACACACACACTCCATTTTCGGATGTTGGATTGAACAGTGTTTTGTGAGATGTTCAAAGCTTGGGATGTATGTTTTTAATAACCTTACCCTGCTTTAAACCTCTCCACAACTTTATCCCTGACCTGTCTGGTGTGTTGTGTTGTTCGGACTTGATGATGCTGTTTGTTCACTAATGTATTTTTAATCCAACCTCTAAGAGCTTCACTAAACAGTCGTATTTATACTGAGATTAAAGTACACACAGGTGAACTTTATTTATTAATTAGGTGACTCCTGAAGGCAGGTTGGTTTCACTGGATTTCAGTCAGGGCTGTCAGAGTAAAAAGGGGGCTGAATACAAACAGACGCCACACTTTTCAGATTTTTATTTGTTAAAGATTTTAAAAGACATTTATAGTTTTTCTTTCACTTCACGATTATGTGCCACTTTGTGTTCGTCTATCATATAAAATCCCTGCGTTTGTGGTTGTGACGTGACGAAATGTGTAAAAATTCAAGAAGTATGAATACTTTTGCAAGGCGGGGTAAAAACTGTAAAACTGGCAACCCTGATCAGTCGCTTTCGGCACGCGCGTGGCAGTGTGACTGACTAATCACTGATCTGTATGCAAATCTCTCTCGCGCGCTCTCTCTCTCGCGCTCTCTCTCTCTCTCGCGCGCTCTCTCTCTCTCTCTCGCGCTCTCTCGCGCGCGCTCTCTCTCTCTCTCTCTCTCCACATTTATAACTGTTGTAAAAGCACTAAAGACAGCTCATGAAAAAGTCAGAACTTCTAAAAAAATTCAACTCTGCGGGTCTTTACCGAAACCCCCTCTTTTTCAGGTATTGCTTTGATATAGAAATGAGGAGTATATGACGCAGGTTACTTGTTACTGATCAGGAGATAAACACTTCAGAGAAATGTGTGTAGAGAGAGAGAGAGAGAGAGAGAGACACTCCAGATCAGGCATCCTGAGAGATAGATTATACTTTGAGGAGTTACCTGTGTGTGCCTCTTCAAGTTCAGACTTGACTTAGACTTACTGGTGACAAACTTCTGCAAAGATAATTAGAAAGTTATGTGTCTGTTTGTGTGTTGTCTTTTGAGTAAGAACACACTGTAACACCACACTTTTTTTTTTTTTAATTATTAGATTTTTTGCGCTTTTTTTTGCCAACACAGGAAGAAGGGAGAGAAGAGAGAGAGAGAGAGAGATCTCACACCTAAAGGTGGAATGGAAAGACAGACGCGCACCTGGGATGGACTGTTTTCTTGGATCTCCATGCTTCTGCTTACAGGTAAGAAAATGCAAAGCTCTCTAGATCAGTAATGTTGCACAATAAAACAAGGTGATCTTTGAATGATTAAGATTTTTTCCGGTTTCTAATAAAGAGAAACCCTCGGTGGTAGAGGGTATGGGTATACTTATAACCTTTTAATGCATCCTCCAGCAATAACAGAGAAAAGGATTTAGAAAGCTGAGATTTGAAACACATTCAGTTTTGGTGGTGCCAAAGAACCTCTTTTCAAAAAAAAAATCTTTGCATGTTATTATTTCGTGGAAGGATCTTTGCGGTGGCATTTCCTCTAGGTTCTGGGTTTGATTCCCGCCTCAGGTCTGTGTGCATGGAGTTTGCATGGTGGGTTTCCCCTGGGAACTCTGGTTTCCTCCCACAGTCTGGAGTTCCCGAATTGCCCGGAGTGTGTGTGAATGCACGTATGGGTGTATGTGTACAGTATATATGTGCCGTGCAATAGATTTGTATCCCCCACCTCATGCCCTAAGTCTCCTGGGATAGGTTCCAGGCCCCCCATCACCATGTATACAGGATAAAGCGGTATAGACAACGAGTGAGTGAATGATGGAAAAATTTCATTCAGACTCTGACAATAGTGTTTGTCAAGAACATGACGACCTTTTAAGGTATTAAAATCCCTGTATTAAGTAATTAATTTTTATTCTATCCGTTATGCATATGTTGTGTATACAATGTTTAGATTAACAAGCCCTTTATATGCGTCTTATATATGAGGGTGAATAAAAACATTACATTATCCACTCTCTGGCTGTAGAATGTATTTTAATTAACTTTAAGAAAAATGCATCGTAATCTCCTTGCTTTTCAATACTCCTTGTCCATCTGTCAACAAGCTTTCGTATTCCCTTGTTAAAAAAATGTCTTAGGTTGAGCTGCAAGCAACGAACGCTCTGCTGTCAAAAACTTGACAACCAGATGCTAAAAACTGGAACTGTTTAATGCAGTTGTGTTAATTGCATTAAAATGACACACAGGTAATAGTGCTTGTGACATGTGAAGTGCTAGGGCTGAAGGGGTGTGTATGGCTTATTGGTGTACAAATCAGCCATAACATAAAAACCAGTGACTACTAAAAGTGGTCCAAGGAAGGACAACCAGTGAACGGGGTCACTTCTAGTCCTTCTGGTTCTTTCCAACATGGAACTACTGCAGGAGAAATTTCTGAAAATTTTATGCTATCTATAATAGAAAGGTGTCAGAACACGCACTATGTATCAGCTTGGTGAAGACATGGCACCAGGATGCACTATGGGGAGAAGGCAAGCCTGCACTCTGATTTCTGGGAAAACATTGGGCCCTGTGCCTGCTACAGTAGTTTGACATGTACAGTATCTAACATAAACATTATTGCAGACCAAGTACACCTCTTTATGCCAATGGTATTCCTGAATGTCGTTGTCCTGTTTGAGCAGAATAATGTTCCCTGCCACTCATCAAAGATTGTTCTGGAATAGTTAAGGTGTTGATGTGGTCTCCAAATTCCCACAGATCTTTAACATCTGTAGGACGTACTGACCAAACAAGTCCAATCCATTGAGCCCCCACTTTTTAACATGGAGAACTTAAATCTTGCTCTTAAAACTTAATCTTTTGATTGTGTAAAGCTGCTTTGCGGCAATGACAATTGCTAAAAGCGCTATACAAATAAAATTGAATTGAATTGAATTGAATTAAAGGATCTACAGTATTGCCAGGATCTTGGTGCCAAATAATATCATTTGTCAGGTTGTTCCAGTCTTATTGATGATTAGCTTTATTGATATACAAAGGGGCCCAAAAATTTATACACTTCAACAATTTGTATCTATTCACATTCTCAATAATTGCATTTGGATTGTTGTCTTTGACTTTGTCTAAAAATGCATTTTCTTTGATTGTATCACTTTCCAGTCTCCGCTACAGAGCCCAAAATTACAGGCTGTGAACTCTTGGAGCACGAGTACATGACCTGTTATTGGACTGGAAACATTTCAGATGACGTCACTTACATGATGCGGGTTAAAACGTAAGAGCCTACGTTCCTTGTACAGATTTGTGAATTCTGACTTGTATCAATACCTGTTTACATTTGAAAAGTTTGACAGCAAAATGAGATAAATCCATTTTTGCAATTTTAAGCAAAACTGTTTTTTTTTTTTTTTGCAAACTGATAGAGAATTTTTTGGACATTGGATAAATCGGCATGCAGTTTTTAGATTGTGGTTATAACATATGCAATAGTAAAAATATAGCAAACTCATGTATGCCACATATCCTGAATAAGATATAACACAGTGTTTAAACGACGTCTAAATCGCATAATTTCCTTTTTCACAGGACGTATCACCTACACGAAGCGATTAATTACTGCTGGTGTTAATGTAATGGTAGTAACAGAAAGTAAAGATCTTTTTTTTCTACGCCAAAACTTTCTCCATAAAATCACTGAACACATTTTAACTACTCCTACTAACAGCCACTGTGTTATACAGGAAGTAACTTTACTTCACTGATCACATAACAGAAAAACAAGTGATGCCATTGGTTCATCATAACACCCTTTTGACATGATACAGATCGTGCTGGGTGAGAATACTGTCTTTAATATAAGTTACTCAAGCTGATACATGAATAATTTTTTTCCAGTGTATGATGTACTGTTGAAGAATTCTTGCTAATAAGCAGAAATCTGGTTCAGCAGCTTTTCTTTGACAATGGGAAAAACATGACACTTCTTCTGCTCAACCGTCTTGAAATCTCTTTTGTCTTTCATAAGTACGCGAAATGGAACCTTGTTTTTTTTGTTTTATCCATAATTAAATTTGCATTTTTGTGAGAACAAGTGTTCTTCGACATGTGCACAATTGCAATATGCAAAAATTATGTTAAAGAATATTTTAACGCAGACCAATATAAAATCTTAGAAATAAATAAAGAAATTAAATATTATATTTAGAAGAAAATAAATTATATTATAATTAAATTATTTATCTTTTTGTTCTTCTTACTTGAATGTTCGTTAATTTATAAAAAAAAAAACACACATTTTTCGCACGAAAGCAAAAGCTTTCTTGTGCTGTAAAACTACTTATAAAAAAAGTCATAGCATTGACATTTTAAAAGTTCCCATATATGAGCTGTTATTATAAAAGCGAAACAGTACCAGAAGAAGTGTATTAATATGAACATATTGTTCCTCTCACAATCTGAAATAGCCATGCTGTTATACAAAAACAATTCACACCTTCTGATCAGAATCAAGAATTGAATAGAGCTGTGGTTTAAAGGGAGAAGAATATTTTCACTCATCTTCTGCAGCATAGAGTGTGTAAAGGCTTAAAATGGGCGTCCCTTATTTAGTAGCTCTTGTCTTTATTTCAGGACCAATTGTCTGTGCAATTGTTCAATCTCTACCAATTGTCAAATCACCATGAACTCCTGTAATACCACAACCACTCATTGCTCTGTGAAAATTGACTCAGTGTCTCATTGCTTCTGTGTGGATGTGCTGGTGTTCGGTTCCCCCATTACCACCAGCTTAGAAGAATACTGCTTCCATGGGATTAATGAAGGTACAGTATTTGACATAGTATTATATATACAGTATATACGCATTATATACATACTTCATGATCTTATCTGTATAGGAATTTTGTCTCATCTTTTTACTTATCATACAGTACACTGCCTGACCAAAAAAATAATTAAATCACCACTTGGGTTTAATTAAAAAAACAAAAAACAAAAAAAACAAACACTTTTCAGTGGGGCTAATCAGATACAAAAAGCCTTCAATTTGCTAAAGAGCATAAAAATAGACTGCAGAGCAATGGAAAAAAGGTCATGTGGTCTGATGAGTCCAGATTTACCCTGTTCCAGAGTGATGGGTGCATCAGGGTAAGAAGATATGCAGATGACGTGATGCACCACATCAAGTCTGTGGGGGCAGTGTTATGATCTGGGGATGCTTCTGTTGGTCAGGTTCAGGTTCAGCAACGTTATGCGGCTAAAAAATGAGATCAGCTGACTGTCTGAATATACCGAATAACCAGGTTTTTCCATCAATGGATTTTTTTTCTTCCATGATGGCAGAGACACATTCCAAGATGATGATGATGATGCCAGGGCTCAAATTGTGAGAGTGTTTCAGGGAGCATTTTCGCACATTGATTGGCCACCACGAGTCCAGATCTTAACTCTATTAAGAATCTTTGGGATGTGCTGGAGAGGACTTTAAGCAGTGGTCTGCCTCATCAAGACAAGGTCTTTTATTGGACTCGAGACGGAAACTAATGTTGTTACATTGCCCAAGTTTATCGAAACTATACCACAGCCGTAATCAAAGCAAAAGGCAGTCCAATGAAATATTAGAGTGTGGGACTTTTGTTTTTTTTTTCTTTGTCGGGTAGTGTATTTTATTCTTCTCACTGTGTCTGACACTTCATTCATGTTAGCTTCCTCAATGTTACACCCACCCATAAGCATGCACATTCATTTATGTGGCTTTTAAGCTTGAGTTGTTTTATTTATTACATTTCTCTTTAATTCCATGATATAATCAGTCACAAGTTTTCCACAATCTGTCATGTTGCGTTAAAAGATGGGATTTAACAGTATGTTGAACAGATATATCTTTTTCACTTTATCTGTCATCTCTTTCACTTTAAATTTGTCCAGTTAAGATGAACCCCCCAAAAATCACAAAGCTTGCCATGCTGCAAGGAAATGCCACTTGTCTGAGGCTGGAGTGGTCAGAGCCACATTCGGAATATTTGCCATCCGAAAGGAATGATCGTGTTATACAGATAGAGTATCAAACTCCTCAGCAGGTAAGAACAGACTGTATGCATGTTTTGAATAGAAAATTAAAAATGAATATGAAAATCAGTATGCTTATTCAAAGTTCTATGTATTCAGAATGAGAGATGGGAGGTAACTGAGTACATTTACTTTGCTACTGTGCTTAGGTACATATTTTCAGATCATCCTTTATAAGATTAGTTTTGTTAGAGGATACTTTTTACTTTTACTCAACTACCTCACTGTATTTGAGAATGGTGTTGCACTACCTAACCATAGCGGTGTGTAGTATCTGAAGCAGAAATTTCATCACCTGCTGACTATTATGAGTAATTGTGTAATTAGCCTTTTCTTTAAGACACACCTAATAATTAACCACAGGTGTTCGAAATAAGAAGCGGACCTGATGACAGTAATAATGTTTGTTTTAATTATGAAAAAGGCTACTATGACCTTGTACTTTTAATACTTAAGTAAATTTGAAGGTGAGTAAAAGTACTCCTCTTAAATCATATCAAGCACAGAGTCTAACCAACTGTTTTGTGTACAGTAACTGACATGTTCAGAAATATTTGCATCAAATTTGCCATGAACTGTATTCATGTATGTGCAATTCTTCATTGGAAAACATTGTGTTTTGAGGGAACAATTCAAGTACAAATAAGATTTATAAGTCCAGGCTACAAACAGGGTTTTACACCTGAATTTTTAATCATCTATATCAGACTGTTGGTGTTAAAAGATATATTCATTTGAGAGAAGGAGGCGCCTGGTGGTTTGTGGGTTGATAGCAAAATTTAAGCCCTCATTAGAGATTAAAGCCATAGAAGACTAGAATAACTCTGCTCAGGGGTGCTGCATCATAACGCTGCCGAATAGTTATGCAATGAAACATGTGATGAAAACAAATGTACTACCTTGTGATGAAATTACACCGTATACTGTACGTAGGCGTCAAACAAAGGGTTATTTTTAAGTCATGCACTTTGTAATTATTTAATTTTGTCCTGAATCACAATATCGGATAAGATTGCTGTAGATAAGCCGTGACACGAATTTTGTTCCCGGATAGTACGTGTTATTTCTTAACGGCATATGTAGTATAGTAAAAGTATAGTAAATGGGCATTATTACAACTTCAAACTTTGCTTTTTTGATCTGAATAATGAGAAAATAATTTAGAAATTAACCTATTTTCTGTGTAAAAACAGGCATATTTTCATTTACAATAATTTATCATTATTATAATGTCTGAAAAAAATGACACTGTATGAATCAAGATTCACATATATTTATATCAAAGTACTGTAATACAAAAATGAACGAAAATTAATATTTTTCCCAGATTTGCGAGCGTAATGTAAATCGTATCTGCCCCGCTAATATATTCTCCCAACATGTTTTCGTTATATTCATCTTGGCTGCTGCTTACAAAATCTGCTATGCTGAAATATGCCTTGCAGCATTTTAGCAGATGCTGCCACTGAGTACTTTTCCGCTCTTGTCTTGATAAATTGCCCATATACTACAGAGCGGATTGTGGCCAGAGAATGCTTGCAGCATCTTGATGCCATCTCTGATCAATGCAGATAGGTCTGTGTGTTTGCTTAGGCAGCTAGAACTAAGTGGTGAGTGGTGAGTGGTGAGCCCCTGTACATGTATTACTTAGAAAAGTTCTGGAACCTTCAAGAATTTTCTAGAAGTTTTTGGAATTTTCCATAGTACTTTCCATAGAAATATATGGAAGTTCTTATATGTTCTAGAAGATTCTCTATCAGCTACTCAGCACTGAATCTACCTTGGAATGTTCTGGAAAATGGGTTCATTTGAAAATTTCATTACCCCTGTCACAAAAGCAAAGTTTGAGGAGAAAATCTGTCTTTTTCATTTACTTTTTCATTGAGAAATAACACTTTCTGCCCAGGAACTCGAAAAGGGAACAAGAAAAGCCTACTGTACATACTGTATGAAGCGGTATCAAAATGTTTTGAGATTAGCGCGCCACTGATCCGGTCAATTTTGCCATGTGCCCTTCCTTAGACGTCTTAAAACCTGGCAGTAGAATTAGCTATTGACGGTCTGGCCCCTGGCGACGAGTTCTCACATATTCATGAAATTCCTACTGTTGGTTCCTCATCTGATTAATGCACCCCATGTGATTCCAAGAGTTCTAAACTTTGGTGTCCGTTTCAGGCCCACTTCCCCAATGTGAATGCTCTTCTTCATGATTGGCGGACAAACTTATGTGGCTTATATCCAGGAACCAAGCACTTGGTCAGGGTTCGCGCTCAGGACTTGAGAGCAGCACATCACTGGAGTTCCTGGAGTGGATTTGCGGAAGCCACCACAGCAGAGGCTGGTGAGGAGCTGACAGAGGGTGATATGGTGATCAAGAATTTTTTATTTTTTTTTGAAAGACAGATTGTTATAATATGTGTGCTTTTGTTTGTAAATCTCAGCCCCAGGATCTGCCCCGGAGCTGTGGAGACACATCAAGCCAGTGGACAGGAGCGACCAAAGACGTATCACCTTGCTCTGGAAGGTAAACTCATATCCTAATCATTATTATTATCATTATTATTATTATTATTATTATACAGTAAATCTATTTTATTCTCAAGTTCCGTCAGACATTTGGTCTGTGTGACCAAAAGTACATCACAGGTTTATTTTTACATCTTAACATAGATTTTTATTTCTGTTGCACAATACAAACAACAATCAGTGTTTATGTTTTTCCTTTAACATACCCAGGTATGGGTCTCTTCCAAATGGTTGAGATGTCACTTTATGGTAAAAGTATTAATATATTTCTATATCAGTTGGACTTGTGAGTAGTTTTGATAAGAATAAAGTGTCGCATTGGTTTTTTTTTTACCATATTTTTCATTATTTATGCATAAACTGATCAGCCATAACATTATGGTTACCTGCCCAATATTGAACGTGCCCCTCCTTAGCCACAATAACAGAGATTCATTGCTGCCTAATACAGTACTGTATCACCTACTTCCAGCCGCCATTGTAACGAGATATTGAAACTGCAGCTACAGTGAGAAGGGACAAATTGTAATGGCTAGACAACTGGGTCAGAGCAAGCCTAAAACTGCAGCTCTTGTGGGATGTTTTTGGGCTGCAGTGGTCAGGAAATACCAAAAGTGATTCAGGAAGGAAAACCGGTGAACTAGCGACAAGGTAATGGGTGGCTAAATATTACTGATGCATATGGGGAGTGAATGCTGGCCCATACAGTCCGGTCCAATAGAAGCTTTAATTAGTTGCTAAATAAATGTACTTAATTTAATTAAATTACTGTTTTGATGGCAAAGGGGTGGGTGGTCATAATGTTATGACTGATCCATGTATATCTTTATTGGGTATTGGTGGAAATGTTTTTTTTTTATTTTATTTTTTTTAAAAGAATAATTCTATCATTGGAATTGAAATCAGTTTTGTTGGCCCAGTTAGATTTGGTTTACAGAAGATATGGTTATTAAAAAAATTATAATAATAAAATCAAAATAATGAAAAATAATGACCTATACTTAATAAATATGTATGACATGTTATTCAAAACAAAACAATAGACTCATGTGGTGTTTAATCATTGATTTGGTAAAGTTTTCTATGAGGAGATATTTATTTTTGTCTCCAGTGTCAGCACTTTGCAAAAGTCAGAGATAAAGCTGTAACTTTTCCACCACATGAAAGCTTTAGAACAGAAGAGTTTGTACTTTGCAGTTTTGCAGTAACGTGAATAACTGCAGTATTTTTTTTGTCTTGCTTTTGGCTTATGAGCGAGAGAGAGAGAGAGAAAGAAATGTGTGTGTGTGTGAGTGTATATATTATGAAACTCTGGAGCATTGATTAAAATCTACTTGGGCACAGTTTCCTCATAGAAATAGCATGATAAGCATGATAAGTGTTTTGATAGTTTGGAACCCATTTCTGCCACTCAAAACCATTTTGACATGAAGCCGTGAATTAAATTGGGGACAGAATTGCATAAAATACGCTGGAAAATCACAGTTAGTTGGGCTTTATTGTATTTTGAAATATATGATGCATATATGACTAAACCTGTGAAATAAAAATGATAAAACAGGACAAATGCATTTCTTGAAAACACATTGTGTAACACTGGTACTTAAAGATAGCAGCAGAGCTGAGAATTGTGTCTCTCTTTGGCATTTAATCCAAATATCCTCTCTTGTTACACAATATAATGAACACCGTAAACAAGCTTGCTGATTATTTCATATAAGCATAATTACCTGTGCAGTTAAGAGACTCATGTCTTTAGTGCCTCCCATGATCAATGACACTTCGGTTCTCATGTAATAAGTGTTTAATGAGGCTGGATGCAGAGCTGTTTTGCGTTAGTCTGCATTGATAATTGGTGTTATTATTGCTCAGTCAATTTCTTTAGGGAACATGAAAATGTGATAAGACATCAAGAAACCCCCCCATGATGCATAGCGATTTATGTGGCATGCAGGGAAACCAAAAAGATATTTTGTTTCCTTTATGGTGCAGTGTAGGCATTTCTGCTGCTGCAAAAGCCAAGAGATAAGATGTGAACATCTGTGAAGTACTATGAGCTGATAATATTTGTGGCAATTCAGCAAATAGGATAAAGATTAACAGGGATTCATTTTATAACAAATATTGTGAGTAGATGTTTTGATATAGTGTTTACACATTTTTGGTTCATTTCATAATACCTTTCCTAAAAGTATATCCTTTCTCTCTTTTCACATGCATCCCTATTGAGTATTGGAGGAAAAAACATTTGGCAAAAGCATAGTTCTATCATTCGAAATAAAATCACTTGCTTTGGCCAAGTAAGATTTGCTTTCCAGTTTTTTTTCCACTTATTGCATGGTTTAAAAAAATAGTATATTAACATGCAAGGAATAACAAACCATACAGTATGTCATGTCACATCACGTCATATAATGTAATAGCATGCATTTAAAAAAACAAAAAAAAAGGATTTCGACCGAATGCAACTTTTACATATTGAGTTTGTAATGTATTTAATTCTATTTAACAAATTTAAATTTAAATTCAAATTTTATTTGTCACAAACACAGTCATACACAATATGAAACGCTCCACTTAACCTAGGCGTTGCGGTGGCACAGTGGTTAGCACTGTGGCCTCGCACTTCTTCTAGGGTTGAGGGTTTGATTCTTGCCTCAGGTCTGTCTGTGTGTGTGTTCTCCCCGTGCTTCAGGTACTCGAAGTGCATGGTTTTGCCGATGCCAAGGCTATTTGCTGACAGTTTAAATTACACGAGAGGCGTTCAAGTCAAACTGGGAATTGTGAAACATTTCATCATGAATGATGGTGTAAAAGTACAGTGATGTACAGTGATGAGACTGTTAGTCGCAGCAAAACAATTGAATGGCTTTTACCATTTACATCACTATTCATAACATTTTACTGATTTTTACTGATTTATGTTACAAGCAGAACTATTGTCAGAGTCACAAGTTTGTAGAAAATCAGTCAAAACCTTCTGTTTTTATATTTTATAAATCTGTATATTATCTGTATATTCAAAAATATGAAACAGAATTTTTTAAGTATGCTTTAAGCTAAGATTGTTCAAGATCAGATGATTGTACTTTAATTATACTGGGTAATCTATTAAATCATTTACATACTTACTTATTGTCTACATCACTTTATCCTGTATACAGGGTTGGTGGGGGGAGTACACCCAATCTATTGCAGGGCACACACACACACATATATACACACACTCACAGTAGCCTAATCTGCATGTCTTTGGACTGTGGGAGGAAACCAGAGTACCCGGAGAAAACCCACCAATCACGGGGAGAGAACATGCAAACTCCATGCACACAGACCCCAGGCAGGAATCAAACCTGGACCCTGGAGGTGCAAGGCGACAACACTGTGCCACAGTGCTGCCATGTGTTTGGAAATAATGAATGGTTCTGAACATAATAATGCAGACATACAGTATATAACATGACTGTAATGCAACATAGTGGATACCAACCACCGGTGAACACCAAAAAGACCGGACAACATGTATAACAACATTTGTACAACAGATAATATGATGCCTAATACTATATACAGTGAAACCTCGGATTGCGAGTAACGCGGTTTGCGAGTGTTCCACAAGACGAACAAAGATTTTTAAATTTTGACTTTTTAATAAACTAACAAGTCTTGGTTTACGAGCACCGAGTATCATGTATCACGCATACGCTTCTTGTTTTGACGCCGAGCGTCACGTGATCACAACTGAGCCAACGTTTTTTTCCTCTCTTGCGCTGTGGAATTGTGGGTAATCGTCTTCCCTGCTGGGTCTTAGTGCTCGTCTCTTACTGGTATAATCAACATCCGTGCACGTGTACTGTTTACTATAACACTGTGACCACGTGTGTCACGTAAAACATCTTTTATTTTGTGTGTGTGTGTGTAAAAGTCATGTAAAATTAAAGTGAATAAATGTGTAAAATTAGACAGTGCAGGCTGAGAGAGAGAGAGAAAGCGAGAGAAAATTGATCTTTAACCTCTCTAACACAAACACTAACGGAAACACACATCTGTCTGGATTCATTTTTACTTTTTTCAAAGGTAAAGTACAGGTTAATTTTATTCATTTTTAATTTATATTTTGTATAAATTATTTTTATATATTTATTTTTTGGGGTTGTGGAACGAACGAGTTTTCATTATTTCTTATAGGGAAATTTGCTTCTTTAATTTACGAGTGTTTTGATATACTGTACAAACTCGCTTCCGGAATGAATTATGCTCGTAATCCAAGGTTCCACTGTAAAGATATAT
>JAOVVA010000024.1:5987547-6015564 GCA_028565275.1 Leiocassis micropogon
TACAATGTAGAAAGAAATAAAAATCAGGAACCATCATGGAGTTAGAAAGTGTTCTAAAACTTTTGAACGGTAGTGTATATATATATATATACATACACACACACACACACACAGACCCGAGGTGGGAATCAAACCCAGAACCTGGAGGTGCAAGGCAACAGTTTAAACCACTATTAATAATCACTTTAGTGTAAATCAATAGTCATAAAACCTAAACCTTGATATGACCATTTAATAATTAATTTATTATTATAATTTGGTCTGTTATAAAGAACAGTAAATACAGTATAATGTTCATGTGCACAGTCCTGTTTTTAGTAAAGCAGTTTTTGAACTAAGGTTGTTGTTTTTTTTCCTGTGGCTGAAGCCGCCCACAAACGAGAGGTTTTGGTTCGAGTGGTTTGGCAATGTTCATGTAAGTGAGAGATGTCCAACAAACCAGAGTGTTTTCAGTTCATTTTACCATGCTCCACTCTTCTATCCCAGCCTCTCCAGTGGCCACACGCTAACGGTGTGATTCTGCACTACGCCGCTTCATGCCGGGATGAGCAGCACCGTTTCTCCCGGGACTGCGATCATCTGGATTCTCAAAGCACTTCTTGCGTCATTTATGTCTCTCCTCACGCCTGTAGCTGCAGTCTGAATGCGTCTAACTCAGCCGGGACTTCACCCTCAGCTCACATATACATACCTGGAGAGGAGGACACAGGTGAGTAATAACAAATCTCATTAAAATCAGTTTACAATAAAAGTTTACTGTATGCTGTGATGAGCAACTTTCTGGTCTTAGATTTTATGCTTAGGACAGATATCTTTTTCTTTTTGTGTCAAGAAAAAAAAAAAAAACACTGGACGCCACATTGCGCAAAATTTGTGCTGGGTTGCTCATGAAATGTTTGCACAAGCATAGTCAACATGGGTTAGTGCAACTTTAACCAACAGTTACAGAAGAAGAGCAAATATTTATGCAGTCGAATTGTTTAATCACTGCAAGAAGCATAAGAGCTTTGCTAAACCTAGTCCGTGATCTACTGCCAAAATTTGCTCACCGATTCACAGATAGACCTACTTTGCCATCTTCCAATGCCTTAAAAGCATGTTTACATCCGTCCTCTGCACCAACAGCAGCAGCAGCATCTGACATTTGCACTAGAACCAAAAATGATCCGCACTCCGGACTGTAGAATTTATTCTAATTAACTTTCAGAAAAGACAAATAAATCATTTTTCAACATAATATTCTTTCTTTTCAACACTCAGTTAACAAGCTTTCGTATTCCCTCATTAAAAAGCCACGAATGCACCGCTGTCTTCACTTCTTCATCAGACGTGAATCTTCATCCTCATCGGGCTGCCATCAGGGGACCAAACAAGTGAAAGTCTGAAGGATGTAGGATGCTTTAACACCTCAAAAAAGTCGACAGTGTGGGCAGAAGTGTACGGAGGTGCATCGTCATGCAAGATCACATCGCCCTTGAATATCAGTCCTCTGCGTTTAATCCGAAGTTTAGGCTTCAGCTTTTCAATAAGCGTCTCACTTGTAACGAGCACTGACGATTGTTGAACCTTTTTCCTGATAATGTTTCAATACCGGCCCTTGAGAATCACAGAAAACTGTAAGAATCGATTTTTAAGCTGATAGTTGACTTTTGAACTTTTATGGTCGCCGATTGAGGATGTTCCTGTTCCATACTCTGCTGTTTACTCTCAGGCACGTAGTAATAAATCCATGTCTTGTCACCCACCGGTAATGATTTTTTTTTAGTATTTGTGCAAATTTTGTCCAGAAAGAACGAATCTCTGCACCTTGCTCTTCTTTCATACAAATCACAAGTGGTGTACCGCAGTTACAAATGAACTGATGTAACACCTGCACGGAAAGGGCTGATAAGACAGATGTTTTAATATAATCGGAGTGCGGATCATTTCTGATTCACCCTAATGATTGGGCAACTGACATTTCAGACACAATGCGGCCAAATATGTCATTTATTTCTGCTCTGGAAAAAAAAAAGGTTTGCTAAAGAAGTCACTATTGGATACAATTGTGCTTTACCATGGACTTATACTACTGTACTTATCAGCAATTTTGCAATGCTACTTTTCCAGTCAGGTTAGTGTGCTGGAACTAAACTTGAGCTTGTTTTGGATTTTTGTTCTTGCGTAACAAAAAAAAGGATGCGTGATGAAATTTCTCATATATCTCATTGACATTTTCAGAAGACTTCAAACACGGTCCTAGCCGTAGGGGAAGGTTTGAATAGTTTAAAGGAGCCCGAACGTGACTGATGATCCTGGCTGAATTGGCTCCGAGCCCACTGTGGTCGTTCCTGTGTTTCTGACGTGAAGCAGGCTGTCCGATCATGTCTCCTGTCCTGCGTACTAAAAGAACTTTCTACCTTGATGGTGTCCAAGCACTAGTAATACGCTGGGATGAGTGCATTAGTGTAGCAGAGGATTATATAGAGAAATAAAGGGCTCTTAGTCTCAACAATCAAAGGTCAGAAAATCACATCGACGTTCCGATGTATTTGATTCGACTTGGTGCTTCATTTAAATAGACAGACACAAACAAGTTATTTAACGCCTTCAACTTGTAGGAAAGTTCAGCTCGGTTATGAAAGGCATATTACTGAATGAATTTTACCTTCGGGAAATTACTAGGGAGTGACTCATGAAACTTGCCACAGGGCATTTTAAATGCACAAGGAATCATTGAACCACTTTAAAAGTTACCTATCTGTTGTTGTTTTTTTTTTCTTTTTTTTAATTAAAAAAGCATGATGAATAAATATAATATCTTTAAAATAGAGCTCGGACCGCCTGAAAACATCAGCGTCGTTGCTTTGGATGACTTCCAGCTGGAGGTGGAATGGACAGCGACAGTGAAGCAATCAGAATCCAGCTTTGTGGTTGAGTGGTTTCCCGTACCGGACACCACAGTGGTTGGTTTGTCCTGGAGGATTTTGAAGGGCTCTGCAAAAAGCTTCATCATTACAGGTGGGTCATCTGGGGTTTATATATATATATATATATAGAAAGAGGTGATATTCTAAATAATTTTATATATTCTGTTTGTTTGTTTGTTTTTACTATTAAGCTATTATTGCTATTTTTATCCTATGTGTTTTGTAGGCGTGCATCCTGAGATCCCATATAATGTTTCAGTTCGGGTTCTTCATAATAACACAGCTGGAGCTGCCAGATTTGTCATCGCCTTTACCAGACAAGGAGGTTTGTATTAGTCTTGCACAAAACGTACACGAAACAGCATATATCACGGTAAGAAATAGAACGGTGTGTCGAAGGTGAAAAATATGATTTATGACTTGTCGTTCCTGATCTGGCGGTCCACAGTGGTAGCCAAAAGTATAACGACATCATACAGCCATGTATTATAGTTCTCCGTGTGCACAAAGCAGTCATAACCTGTCTGTGCTGATTAGAATCAGCCGGCTTAGTTAATGGATAGAGCAAACATGTGGAATGGCTTTTACTTTCTAAAGGCGGGTTGTCCACCTCTGCACAAAAATGACTAAAACCAGGGAAATTGTGCATTTCTGTCCATGATCATCAGAAAGCAATCAAGCAGTGCATGACACCAGGGGTAACCGTAGGCATCTGTTTGACTCTATGCCCAGCCGGATCCAGCATGTTTTGAAGAAGGTTTTAAATATATTGCTACATTGCAGTGTTTCATCATGTCTATGACTCCACAGAATATGTGCGTCTTTTGTGGTAATGAGCCTGATCGAGAGAAAAGTAATACTCATGATTCATCGCTAAACCGCAAAATTGCTAAACCACAAAAGAGATCACAGTTAAGTTTTTTTTTTATTCCCAATTATTGCTTATTGCTATTTTAATCACCATAATTGTGCTTCATGAGCCTAGCCACAAAATTTAAAGGGACTGGGTGTTCATACTGTAAGAGTCTGCCTTCATGCTTGTACATGGCCTCTAGGGGGCAGAATCTCACCTACTCACCATCCATACAGCTTTATCCGGTATACACGGTCGTTGGGGGCCTGGAGCCTATCCCAGAAGACTTAGGGCATGAGGTGCCAATCCATTGCAGGGCACACTCACTCACTCTTTCACACACCATGGGCAATTTGAGTCTAATCTGCATAAGGGAAGATACCAGAGTACTCGGAGGAAACCCATCAAGCATGGTCAGAACATGCTAATTTCATGCACACAGACCCGACGCAGGAATCAAACCCTCGACCCTGGAGGTGCAAGGCGACAATGTTAACCGCTAAGCCACTGCGCCAGCTGGGGGCCAGACAGGTCACACTGCGTGAAAGAATGAATGGTTCAGGGCACAAGACGTAAGCACACGTTAATTTGCCAAAATTTTGAACTTCCAAAGATTTGAACTTCCACCTGAAACACATTTTCTATTAGCTGCTTAAAGGTGTACAGTAATTTGTAATATGTGTTTCTCAGCGCCCTCTGTTGGCCCAAAGCTGGAAGTGATTCAGCCATCAAGCAATGATGTGACTCTGAAGTGGCAGCCTGTTCCTCTGGAGAAACTGCGTGGATTCATCCAACACTACACCGTGTTATATAAATACAACGGCAAAATTAAATGTAAGTATTCTTCTTTGTGGTATTGTTTATTATAACAAAATAATGATGAGGTAATTATTATAGGCTGCGTTAAGGCCAAATTCATATATGTACTGTATATAGTTTTAGGCACCATGTTATCTGTAGTACAAATGTTGTTACAGTATAAATGTTGTCTTGTCTTTTTGGTCTTTACCGGTTGTTGGTATACACTATGTTGCATTACTGTCATACTTGTCATGTTGTATACTGTACGTTTATCAAGTCTGCTTTATTATGTACAATACCATTATTTTTTTTCTTAACATTCCTTACAAATTAATAAATTAATAAAAAATTAACATAATTAAAGAAGTTCTGTATGTCGGCACTGTGGCAGCATGGCTAGCATCGTCGCCTTGCGCCTCCAGGGTCTGGGTTCGACACCCTTTCTCGGTGTGCATGGAGGTTGTATGCTCTTGGTGGGTTTCCTACGGTTACTCCGGTTTCCTCCCACAGTCCAAAGACATGCAGATTAGGATAGTTGGTGTTCCCAATTTGCCCATAGTGTAAAACCATTCCTCTGGATTGGATCCAGAGTATACTTTCGTTCGTGCCCTAAGTCTCCTGGCATAGGCTCCAAGCCCCTCCGGGACCATGCATACAGGATAAAGTGGTACAGACGATGAGTGAGTGAGTACAGAAATATATTTGCATGCCTGTAAAGAAAGCAACATTTTTTTTTACATGAAAAAAGAAAGGAGAGAGGGGAGACAAAGTTACCAGAAGAACTCATATTTTTTAGCACGCTCAGTTAAAGAGCTGCTTTACTTACAGTACTGTGCAAAAGTCTTTTAAAAAAAAATGCCATAAAAACTATTCTTTTGAAAAGTTTATACATTACAGAAACTTCTATAAAGAGCAGTGAAGAGTAATAAAATAAACACAGTGAATATTATTAATGTTATTATTATAAAACTCTCTGTAAAGAATCAGTAGCTTGTTAGGTTTTACTGAGCGTGCTGGAGAATGAGTTCTTCTAATAACTTTTCCATTTTAATGCAAAACCCAGAAGCCTACATTAGGTTTTCATTTTTTTTATTTATTTATTCATTTTAAAAGTATTTTGGGAAATGGTGAATGGTTTTGTATATAATAATGCAGACATGATGAACATACTGTATACAGTATAACAACATAATATGGTGATTAAGAGTACAGTACTGCATATAAATCAAAGCATGTAGATTTTTTAAGTTTTAAATATTAACAAAACTTAAATAAACTTCAATATAATCATTCATTTTAACTGAATATATAGATGTAAGCATAAATGTACAGTATGTCACATCATGTTTTCCAATATTCTTGTGCAGCCCAAGTACTAAGTGGTGATTCTGAGCAGTTTTCTCTTAACGCTCTGTCTCCTGGAGAGTATGCAGTGTGTGTGAAGGCCCACACACTGGCAGGGGGCGCTGAGAGCCCATGGGTCACTGTGACTATAGGCAAGTTATGATTCCAAACAAGCATCCACAAGTATCTTACAGTGTTGAGCCGTCTGTCATCACCGCACAGTCCCCACTGTGAAATTATGTGTGTATATGTGTGTGTTTGTACAGGCAGTGTTCACATACCAGTGACGGCCATAGTGCTGTGCACCTCAGTGACTTTGATTTTGGTCATTTTCCTCAGCCAGACCAAAAGGTAAATCACTGCCTTACATGACATGTTTAAATATAAATGCTTATCAGTTATGGATTTTGCTTTTACAGCTCTGTAGAAGTCTTAGGCACCCTGTGTTTTTTAGTACAAAACTTTTTATTTTATTTTATGACTTTATTATTGAGTCAATACAAAAACATTTTTGATTTTCAAACATCAGTATTCCAGCACAAACATAAAAGTTTCAGAAAAATGTTTGTATGCCAGAAAAGAAAGCAGCATGTTTATATTAGCAACACACTTTTTTTTCTTTTTCTTTTTTTTTTTAAAGAAAAGCTGTTGAGTTTTTCATGCAAAAAAGAAGCATGTTCAACAGTCATCTTGACCTCAAAAGAGCTGTGCAAAGTCGGGCTGACTTTTGAATTATTAATGTTTACTGTGCATTTGAGTCTTTTTTTTTTGGAAGGCATCCTTTCTATACAGCATTTATTTGCATGTGCCTAAAACTTTTACACAGTACTATGTACAGGTGGTCCCCTACTTATGAACAGGTTCCGTTCCGGTAGCACGTTCGTAAGTTCGATTTGTTCTTAAGTCTGACAAAGTGAGTCTTTTATGCCTTTGACAAGAATATACAATGTATATCCAATCTACTTGACTAAATCAGTCCCTTTTCACAACACTGCCATCATGTGGCCAAAAACTGTAAGGAAATGAATCTCGCACATGAAATGTAACAGTGTTGTTTCTGCGCCAGATGTCATTTTGTCTCAGAGCTGTTTTCCACTGTATTGAACTGTGAACTCTGTTTTGTTGAGGATTTTCCGAAATTAGGATTATTCACCATCAGGACATGCATGCTTTACAGGACATTTTCTATCATCGTGCTCCCGGACTGGTTCACTGAAACCGATGAGGCTGACTCATTTCTCCCACACCCCCACACGTACACACATACAATATACCGGACTTCCGGTAGACATTTTTTACAATTATTTACACACTGAAAATATTGTATAAAATTTTTAAATTGAACCGGAAGTAGAATCGTGGTTCGTTTGTATCTGCGGAAATTCGTAATGGAAAACTCGAATGTTCGTAAGTAAGTCGGGGACTACCTGTATTTAGGTTGAACCTAAAAGACAACAATCATGTACAAATAGGAAAAAGATGTGCTGCACTGCATATTTCATTTATCAAGAATGTACTCCATGTTGCTTTTCATCAGGATTCAGCAGTGTCTTTGTCCGATCGTCCCTGACCCATCTAAGAGCAGCCTGTCCATCTGGCCTCCTGTCTGTCCACATCAGGTAACATAAAGGTTTCCTGATATTTAATACAATTTAGACACATGGTGGTATAAAAAAAAAAAAATGTAAAGCCTGGACACATTTTGACAAGTACAAACCCTTCCTGAAATTTGAAACCATAACAGGATCATATGACTGCTGAGAGCAGTGTGATCACATTCTTTGAATATATATTCTGGACCCAGGAGATCGCCATTTCAATAATGATTCATAGTGGTTCGGATTGATTTTTCCATCATCTCTATCTTATTTTGCAAACCTTCTGGATGTGAAGCGTTTGTTTTGTTTAAATGTGTGGTTAAGCTTCCGAGCTGTTTACATATCAACATGCAGATATTATAATCCTGCACAGCAATTAGTAAGAATTTAGATTTATTTCACACAAACATGAATATGAATTGCCCATAATAGTAATAAGATTCAAGAGACTTTATTTGCCGTTTGTACACACACTAATCATATGAGTGCATTGGAATTTTTGGGGCTTGATAAAAAGTGAAAAAAAAAAGTCAGTGATAAAAAAAAAAGAAAGATAACAAGAGTAGAATGAACATATCAAACAGATAAATAGTAGGAGGATTTAAGCTATCAGACTATAACACACTTTAATGATTATCTAGTACTGTGGTATGTTTTAATAAAGACTCTCTCTCTCTCTCTCTCTTTCCCCTCTGTAGCATAATCTACCAAACATGGACTTTAAATCGTCCCCTCTTCTCTTCAAGCCTATCAGCATGAGAGGAGAAATAACAGGCCCTTGTCGTCACCACCATCAACACCACCCCAAGGACAGCAATCTCCAGGCTTTCTGCTCACAAACAAATAAACAACTCCGTGAACAAGATTCACGAACATTCAGTGAGCCGAACGTTGAAGAACCCACTGAAGAACCAACCACTGATCTCAGCTATCAAAACACTCTCAGTGCAACGCCGCGTTCCTCGCACAACGTATCTTCTGATTGTTTAGAAGGTCCTGATGTTGGAACGACTGAGGTGGATTCAGTTTTCTATAAAGGCGACATTGTGCCCTGTTCTGAAACCTATCTGCCTCTTGACTGTCCAGCACCCAGAGAGGACACCCTGGACCCAGAAGATTTTTTCTACAAAAGGAAACTTGTGTCCAAATTCTGTCCAAAGACCTGTTGCTACAGCCACGTATCCACCAGTTATCTCCCAGATGCTGATTCCTATGTTAACTTTAGAACGGTGGCGTACAATTCGACTAATCTTATCCGTGAAAGTAACCATTTCTCAAGACTAGAGTCCAGTTACTGCAGCCATGTTTCAACTGGTTATCTTCCTGTCCCCGAGCCTTCGCTAGATTACGCCGACTTTGTGTCAGTGAACACGGCCGACTTTCTCTATCAGAGTAACCACATGCCAAAATATTTAGCTCGTGGTTACGTGCATGTTTCTACAAGCTATCTGCCACTTCCCCTGGCTCATTCTGAAGCAGACTTTCCTAATAGTGTTCATGATAATAATTATAAGTCAGGATTAAATTCCTGCATTTACAGCAACGTACAGACCAGATATCAGAAATCTTGTCCTGATTTAGAAACCGACGATGTATACAGGGCATTGTAGTTCTGTAGGAGCTGTGGAACATCCATCCACCTTTTTACAGTTTTCCCTACAGAAACAGTACATGTCAGGGATGACTAGTTGTTGCATGTTTGTGCATTGGCAGGATTGTAGCAGGTGGCATTCATCACAAAACAAATAATGTATGAGAGAAGTCAAACCAGGACTTTTGACTGTGCAGAATAACAGAACACAATTGTGAAAGTAAAAACTGGCTTAATTTCTCTAGATAATCCCCTGCTACACTATCTGATGGCCTGCTTCATGTCTGATACGCTGGCCTCCCAGGAACTCTTGCTGACCCAAACCTGTGGTCAGGACTGTACAGAGGAATGTGGCAATGTGCAAGTGGTGTTGGTGAATGATTTTGTGTACAGTTCCCGCAGACAGATGCGTCTATTTGCAAGTTGGTGACAAGTTATCCATCGATTTAATTATTATTATTATTATTTTTTTATTTCAGTATTAGTTGTCCCGCTTCTTGAGCGTTCACCAACTGATTGGGTTCCGAGCCACATGGGCCGACCACAGATGTACGGCCTTGAGAAAGAAACGTTTGCACCATTCAAAGAGTCTCATTGTCTTACTGTGCCTGAAGTCTTCTGAAAATGTCAATCGGCTTAACGGCTTCATTCATAACAAATATCCCTTTAAGTCCTTGTTTGCCCTCGTGTCCTGCTACAGCCAGAACTCTCACCCTATTTTTTTAGCGTGGAGTCAAAGTTGAGAGCTGAGTCCCGGTTTAACAGAAGGAACATGTTTGTTTGTTTGTTTGTTTTTTAGGTTTTATTTCAAGGCAATGCTGGATTTGAATGCTCATAAAAAAATAATAAATAAATAAATAAATAAAAATAAGTTTTATGTTAGGATGGTTGTCAGACAATATGAATTGTGAAGAAGCAAATAGATATGTTTGTGCTTATTGTAATTATGCACCAGCTATGCTTTTTAACTCTTACCTTTGTCTACCTCTATAACTTACATACTATATATATATCCAGTATATACGAATAATGATACTTTAGTATATTGAGCAGCTATTCAGAAACTTACATGCTGGCAAGTTTACTCATTTTCCCTGCCAGGAAATTGTGAAAAGATACATTAAACATGATGTCTTGTGAATTCGTTCTCTTTCTTTTTCTCTCTCTTTCTCTTTCACTTAGAGATTTTTCTTTGCTTGGAAGACTTTCCTTATGGCAATTTTTTTTTTTAAAAAGCCAAAAGTGAAACAGCTTTATTTATCAAGCTTTATTATCAATCTGATCCTGATTGTACTCTGTTTTCATGACTTAAGTATCTCCATACAGAAAGCTTCACCAGAGTAACGATGCTTGTTTTTCACTGATAAAATTATGTGAGTCTGTCTGACAAGTCCAGGTGAAATATAGGGTTCACCCATAGTTTGGGTGATTTGGATTTGGCTCAAATGTCTGAGCTGCTGTGATAGAAAACTAGCGTAAGTAACAGATAAAAGGGTAAAGCTAAAAGTGAGCTGATCAGCTTTAATGTAATCAGTGATATTATTATGATTATTATTATTATTATTACTAAGTTGATGCCCATGTACATGTCTGCCTGTCTTTCTGTACAACAGAACTCTCTGGTTACCTTATTAATACAAAGAAATAACATTGTGTAAGGGTGAGTATCTAACGCCTTGTTTACATTAAGTTGTACTTCTTTCGCCGTCAGCCGCATACACTCCCTGTTCGGTAATCGGAGTGAATCACCGATGAGGAATCGAAAAGTAAATCCGATGAAGATGATGTTTTGTCTTAAAACGACTCCACTAAGTTAAAATTCACTGATACTGTACCACTTCAACGCTGAAAATATGAACTAATCCCAGTAAAAATGATCACTTTTATAATCATATCAATTGGTGCAGGTGTTTGTTTACATTGAGCAAGTAGCTAATTAGTAGCTTATTTCGAAATAGATTATGAAGTTCCACTGTTTATAACATCGCTTTTACTTGACCTTTAGATTTCACTTATGCTGCAGGTTAAACTTCAGGTACTACAAGAGTGTCATTGAATTCTGTCCAGCGGTCGGTTTAAGACGCGCCCACAGTTTAAACAAACTTGCGGTTTATAATCTGGCACATAACTGCTCATAACATTTATAGCACAGATTGAACTTCAGGCAAATCCCTAAATACTGGCAAAGTTTTAGTAAATTCTGTCTAGCGAGTTTTGTATGATGCCGTGACAGACATACAGACATACAGACAGACGTAAAGATATTATTGAAAGAGCGAGTTCTGACTAAAGTGCAGACAAAACCTTTCTTTTATTAATATAGATTAATCAACACCTTTTGACCAATCAGAATCCAGAGTTGTGCCATGGTTTATACTTCATGATTTTTATTTTTAATTGTTTATTTGCATTCGATGGCCTTCTGGACACATTTATTAGCAAGTAGTACAACACTCCTTAGTGGATGCCTCCGTTGTAGGAATTTAGTTTGTAAGACTACTTCAAGGTCAATCTGTGTAAAAGTTAGTTTGTATGCATATTGTACTGTACGGTGGCTGTTGTCGTATTGTGTGGTGTGTGTTACATAAGTCTAAGTTTTGAAAGCAACAGATGCATGCACTGTGTTTATTTATTTATGATGATAAAATTATGATCTCTGTAAAGAATGTCGAAGTGTCTGCTTTGTGTTCGCGATCTTGAAGCGCTGGACTTGTTCCTGCTTGCTACTACATGCCTGCGTGCATTTCAGGCCATTTTGTTTTGTGCCGTTTTTTTTTATGGCTTCTCTGACGAAGAGTGACAAAGAGCACATGGTGATCGCTGTGACGCCGTCATGAGAGGATGAGTTCAATAATGAACTTTCACCTCAAGATAATGTCACAAGTGTGATTTGGTCGAATTTGAAAGAATCAAGAATGACCTCAAAAATATAAAAGAAAAAATTAAAAAAGAAATATTTGTACCTACCATACCCTTCAGAACGCACTAGAAAAAACTGAAACTCATTATTTATTTGTTGCTCAATCATTACTGTTTGGCATTTTTCTAATGGTACAATTGAAAACAGGAGCAAAAGTTAAATGCAAATTACATGAACAAAGCAAAGTTAACTTCAATTATTTGAATGACTGAATTTGAGATAAAGTTTTCCTATCCTTGTTTACGATATGAATTTGTATGGTGTGGTTGTATGTTTAATAAAGTTGTTTTGTAGTAATAGCTACTGTACTTTGTAACCTTTCTTAAAATTCCAGCAAGTGTATTGTTACTAAGTGTCACATTAATATGATTCATAAACTTTTTCCATTCAGAGTAATAAATGTACTATAAGTAAGAGTCCATCAGTTGGAATCTTCAATAGCTACGATTTATTAGAGCCCTTCGGTAACATTTCATTTTAGTATGCCATGGATGTTTACCCCTAAAAATCTCTAGGTATTAATTGTATTTGTAAATTTGTTAATTTAGTGTTTAGCATTGTCGCCTTGCGCTCCTATGGTCCGGGTTCGATTCCTGCCTCGGGCTCTGTGTGCATGGAGTTGCATGTTCTCCCCGTGCTTGTTGGGTTTCCTTTGGGTACTCCGGTTTCCTCCAACAGTCCAAAGACACGCAGATTAGGCTAATTGGCCATTCCCAAATTGCCCGTAGTTGTATGTTTGAGTGTGTGTGTTCTGTGATGGATTGGCACCCCGTCCAGGGTGTACACCGCCTCATGCCCTAAGTCTCCTGGGATAGGCTCCAGCCCCTCCACGACCCTGTGCACAGGATAAAGTGGAATAGATGATCGCTGTGACGGAGTGTAGCCTGTGAAGATGTAGGAACACACTAAGAATGAGATGCCAGTCTAGTGCACATGCATTCCTGCCTAGGGGTAATTTAGCACAGCAAGTCCTCTTTCTGGTATGCTCTTGGAAGGGAACTGAAGAACCTACAGTACATAAGAACAAGCACTGAAATGCTAGTAGTTGTGCTGCGTGCACTGGTTTTAAAGGCTGCTTGTTTAGACATGTATATCCGTCATTTGGTTTGTTTTAAAGAGGGCAAGGGTTTGTTTGGGATGATCAGGTTGGTGTGCTTGTCGAGCTCAGTCCTACATCCTTAAAATATAGGATTCCACAAGGGTTATCTTGTGAAAAGTTTTTTTTCTGTAAAGAAATTCTCTGTTGTAAAGGTTCTAGATAGTAAGGGTCACTGAACATGCGTCACCCCATCTTCCAAGATGGAAGACATTTGCAGATTAAATAATACATTTTATGTTAATTGGGATTTTATTATGGCCAGTCAGTGTACAGTCAGTACATATTTTATAGATGTTCATTCATTCATTTTCTATAGCAGTTTATTCTATACAGGGTCATAGGAGGCCAGGAGCCTATACCAGGAGGCATTGGGGATGAGACGGGGTACACTCTGGACAGAGTGCCAATCTATTGCATAGCACTGTGGAAAAAAGACAAAAGTGTCTGTTCTATGCAAAAGACAATTTGGAAATACCAATTAACCTACTTTAGATGCCTTTGGATGAAGAACAACGCACCCCCCCCAACCCACACACACACAAACACACACGCCATAGGTGTAAGAAACTGAGACCTCGAGATCTCATCAGGTCGTCTGACATAAGGGGTCCCACAGGGTTTTATCCTTGGGCCCCTTCTTTTCTCATTGTATTTGTTGCCGCTCGGCTATATCCTGAGAAAACATGGATGATAGTCAGATTTATCTCTCGTTAAAATGAAAGAAGGAAGGTTACTATATCTATATTTATATATATATACTATATATATTTTTTTATGTTCATTATAAAAAGACAGGTTTTGTTGTTTGGTCCTGGCGCCAGGGATAGAGTTCCACTTCTGGATTTGGGAGCCTTGGAGTGTTAATTTTGACCATGGCCTTAAATTTGATAAACAGATCAGTGCTGTGGTTCGATCTAGCTTCTTTCAATTGAGGCAACTGGCAAAACTTAAACCTGTTTTTTTCTATTAGGCATTTTGAAAAAGCCATCCACGCCTTTATCACCACTCGCCTCGATTATTGTAATGCTTTGTATTTTGGGGTTTGTCAGGCAGCATTACATCGATTACAGCTGGCTCAAAGTTCTGCTGCTCGGCTTTTAACTTCTACGCGTAAAAGAGAACATTTCTCTTCAGTCCTGGCTTCACTTCATTGGCTCCTGGTACAGTACCGAATTAATTTCAAAATTCTTTTGGTCAGGTTTAAATGTTTACATGGCCTTGGCTAGCCCTACCTCTCAGAACTACTTCAGCCCTATGACCCACACCGGTCTCTCAGATCATTAGAGAAATTTCTGCTGTCTGTACCCAAAACCAAATGCAAGCTCAGGGCTGATCAGGCATTCTCTGTGGCAGTACCCAAATTGTAAAATTACTTTGTCCTACCTTTGACTATTTGTGAGGCCACATCACTGAGGGTGTTCAAATTTCATTTAAAAACTCATATTGGTTAGGTTGGTTGGTTGTGTGCATGAGATGCTAATTTTATACTGTATGTTGTGCTTGGATTGGAGATGTGATGTGATTTTATCTATGTCTTTTTATATTATTTTTTTATGTGAAGCATGCAGATTAGCATAATTGCCATTCCCAAATTGCCAGTGGTGTGTGTTTGTGTGTGCCATGTGATGATGGATTGGCACCCTTTCCAGGGTGTACCTCGCCTTGGACCCAACGTCTCCTGGGATAGGCTCCAGACACCCTGTGACCCTGTACAGGATAAGTGGTATAGAAGACGAATGAATAAATGAACAAACGCTTCAGGAGTGTTTATTCTTCTACTTGGGCCTGGTCAGGGTTACTACTGGCCACCTAGTGGTAACTGGAGGTATGGCAGTCTGGATTAAACAAGCTCCACATGCAAACAAAATTCAATTCACTTTAATTTTATTTGTATCGCACCTTTAACAGTGGTCATTGTTGCAATGCAGATTTTTAAAAAAAGTGCGGAAACAAATTAGAAAAAGTATGGAAAAAGTTATAGACTAATACTACTATCAGTTTTTTCCTGATGAGCAAGCTGAGTGCGCTGGGGAAAAACTCGCTGAATTTTAAAAATATGTTCCTTAGAGGTTAGCACTGTGTCCTCGCACCTCCAGGGTGCGGGTTCGATTCCTGCCTCGGGTCTGTGTGCATGGAGTTTGCATGTTCTCCCCATGCTTGGTGGGTTTCCTCCGGGTATTGTGTTTCCTCCCACAGTCCAAAGACATGCACTTCGATTGGCACCTGGTTTAGGGTGTACCCTGCCTCATGCCCTAAAATCTCCTGAGATCTCCCTGCGACCCTGTAGACAAGATAAAGCGGTTTAGACAATGAGCGTGTGAGTTAAAATCTCTACAGTATGTAAAGGTATTGTTTTGAACCATGCCTTGGAGAAAATATTAACGGTTTCTAAAGTGATGATGTGTAAACCTCCATGCATGTCTCTTTGTAAGTGGTTACCCAGAAGCAGCAGGTCAAAAATATTTTTGTTGAAATGAGAAAAGATCATTTAAATGACAAACTGGTAGGAAGCTGATACCCTTGTTACTTTTGTTTAGTTAAGTAACATTGCTTTCTTTCTTCTTTTAGTGTTGAATCATCTGGCTTTTTTTCTGATGTGATTGTATCTTTCATTGCATTCCATCTAAGTTGCAGCGAGCTCAGAAACTATTGTGTTCTATATCCTATGTGTGTTCGAAACATGGACAAAGCCAGTTTCCTGCACACAATCCACACATTTCCCTTTCCATCTGTGCCTCACTGTCCAAATATTTTGTTACCACCTACATGTGAAGGGCCAAAAAGCATAATGTATGTGAAGCCATTATCAAACACTGCCACTGTCACTGTCAAGTCCCCTCAAAGGTCCATGAGACTAGACAATGTTTTAAGACGTCATTACGGAGGTAAGGCCAAGTTCATGGCCAACACGATATATATATTTTTTCAAACCCAAGCATTCATGTCAATTTTTTTTTTCATTCATTGTGTGTTTGCTAGAAAAACTATTCCTTGTCAAAGTTTCTGCATGAAAAAATAACAATCTTAACCCACTTGATTAATAACAATACCACAAGTCAAAGTATAAATGCTAATAAGTCAGAGCCAAGTGCATGTAGAAGATCAAGGCCAAGACGTGACTCCTACATCCCTAATTGTATTTTATTGTTTTGTTTTCCTTTTCTTTTTCCTTTTGCATGAAAAAAAAAATCTCTCAAAAATAATAAGTCGAATGGAAACTGTGGTTTTGTGTTCCTCGTAAAGAAGCTGAAGGAAGGCAGAGCTGAGGAAGGCAGATAAACCAGTACGAGAAAAAGCAAGGATCATCAACTTTTCCTGCGTCTGGAATTCCTGACAGAGTCCTTCTTTGTTTGGACAGACGGAACTGCGGCCCTGGTGTCACACACACACACACACACACACACACACACATATATATATCCATCCACTCAGATTGGGTTCACACAACCAAAAATTAGAGTGACAAGTTAGAGTCACAATCCTTTTCGTGACTCTATTCAATCATTATTGTATACAACAAAAATCCTATATTTTATGGAATTATTGGATGTTCCTTGTTTGGTGCTTTTTATCTGCTACAACGTTTTATACTGTAGACCTCAAAACCATAAATCTAACATTGAAGCAATCCTATTGATTTTAATAAGGGTTGAAACTTCAATATCTTAAATACATATTTTCAGTTTGTTTTATTACAAAAAAGAATGTTGTATTTCTGTATAACAGTTATTTTTCATTCTCCTTTACATTTTTTTAAATTATGAAGTACATGCTTTACTGTGTAGATTATTCTCCTGAGCTATTTTGCACCGGATGGCACAGCGGCTTAGCCAACAAAACATACTTAAATGATTTTCATCATTAAAAAAAAATCTTATTTCAAAGCAAATAATCTTGCGCTCAGTAACCAAAAGTAAAAATGTTTGGCTCTTTTAGTTTTTAAATAAGAGCTGTGATTTTCCTTGTGGATTCCAACCAAAATTCCTTACACCCAGTGGGCACAGATGAGACTGCGGGACATCTTCATGTGCATACAATACAAACTAGAGACCTACAGCAGACCCATGAAAACCTTAACACTTCACCTCCACATGACTTCAAGAATAATTTCCTAATGTTTTCATCTTTAGGGCATTTTCACCAAGTAATAAGTAGTATCATATTACTGAGAAGATGATGTAAGGACCTCTTACTGAGTTTTTACCTACCACAGATGACCTGAGCAAGGTCAAATATCATTATGGGGCTGTTTGGTGATCATAAAAACTCCCAAATGTATAAGCACTTTTACTGTATACACAAAATCTTGGTGTATCTTTACTGTTGTACTGCTTTACAAACTTTCATAAACATGACTTCTTCTTCTTTCTCTTTTTCTTCATGAAGCACATTTAATGGAAATCTTAATAACCCAATTAAAACAGTTATGAGATTGAAAACTACCTTTACTCCTATATAATCCTCAGCTACACTAATGCACTTCTCCCAGTACTTTCATAACTGTGTAGTTATTCAGCACAATCTAAAGTTTTGGGTTTGACTTGAACTTTATCTATCTAGCTGTATTTTTATTTCAAACATTTTTCATTTTAAAACATTTAAAATTATGAAGCAAATTATACTATACTTTTTCTTCTTCTCCTTTCTTTTCGATGATGATGATAATAGTTTGTTTACATTGTGTATGTAAAAGCTATCTATCTATCTACTTAATATTTTTTCAGATATATTTCATAAATTTTTATTTTAAAACATTTTAATTATGAAACAAATTATACTATACTTTTTCTTCTTCTCCTTTCTTTTTGATGATGATGATGATGATGAAGAATTGTTTTTTTACATAGTGTATGTGAAGTCTATCAATCTATCTACTTAGTATTTTTTCATATAAATTGTATACACTTTTATTTTAAAACATTTTAATTATGTAACAAATTATACTATACGTTTTCTTCTTCCTCTTCTGATGATAATAATGATAATTGTTTTTTGCAGTCTATCTATCTATCTATCTATCTATCTATCTATTATTCTTATCTGTATTACAAATGATCTGATCAGTAATTATGTTCTGTTATTCTGCACAATCTAAAGTTGACTATCTATCTATCTACTTATTAGTGTTGTTATATCATACACTTTTATTTGAAAACAGTAAAATTATGAAATAAAATAAACTATATTTTTTCTTCTTTGCCTTCCTATTCTAATGATAACGCTGTACTGAATGCATTTCGTTTCACGAGACCATCTAAGGAGAAGTCCTGCGTGTGTGTGTGTGTGTGTGTGAGAGAGAGAGAGAGAGAGAGAGTAATATGTGTGTGTGAGAAAATTTGGAAGAATGTGTATGAATGTAATGGGGAACTATGGAAAGTGTGCGCGCGCGCGCGCGCGCGGACAGGGATTGTGACGTCACCGGGAGGGAGGCGTAGACCCGGTTGTACTGAGCGCAGCGAAAGGTGAAGCTCAGACTCGAAGAGCGTGAGTGTGCGGAGAGGAGTTTTCTTGCTGTTTTTTCCCTCCTTCTCGCGCTCTTTCTCTCTTTAGCGGCTCGACGCGGGACACTGACTCCGCATGTTCGTGCAGCCTTCGTTACAAAAAACAAACAGACTGTGTTTCTTGCTCGCTAGCTGAAGAAGTTTCCGAGTGTTTCCTGGGAACACCTTGGGCTGAAATCAGTGCCGTCACAGGTACAAAGGAGCAGAGGAGCCGGAAGAACTCGCACTTCGAGTTTGCAGACTTCCCAACGTGGACCTTGTATTTACCTGCTACATTTAACACACACACACACACACACACATACAGAGTGACAGCCTGTGGTTCAACATGATGGACTTAAAGAAGAGGAAGATCTTTATCCTGGTGGATGTCCTGTGTGTGATTATCGGTAAGTCTGACTGATAAGGGCCTCGTCCCAAACCGCGCAGCAGCAGCAGCGCACTAATTAGTCTGTCTAATTAGGCACAACGTGCTTCCGGTCAGCGCGCGCTGTTTTAGCATTTGTTGTACTTCATGCTGTCACTTTTTTTTTTTTAAGTGAGTTTAACAACACTCCAGCTTTGTTTAGAGACATTTTGTGATTTATATATAAACCCACCAAGAGTGTTTGTGTCAAATATTCATTTCTCCTGCAGAATTTTCAGCATTCATTTATAAACCTTATTGCTTTTAGTCACATTAGCCTTTTCAAACTACTCAGTTTAACTTTCTCACCCTGCAAACATCTCCAGATATTTACATTCCCTGTGGTTTCTTGGTTGCAGAAACCATGTACACTTTATCTCCTGTGGGAAAGAAAAATGACAAAGGCATGCGGACGGATAAATACTGTATTCGACAAATCAACCAATTTGTGCACGAACAAAGGAAGAGGGGAAAAAAAAAACAGTTCGAAAAAGATGGTTGTTCAAAGAGAGGTACAGTTTGATGCAAACTTTTGCACACCCTTGGAAGAGCACAATAAAATGGAACGTAATGCATTGTGAGCTTGAGAATGATTTGACCGCAAACACTCACTCACTCACTCACTCATTGATCATCTATACCGCCTTACCCTGTATTTAGGGTTTGTATACAAACTTCTCAAAAGAATCCTACAGAGATAAGTGGTCTTAGATAACGAAATGCACATCTTACTGAAAAGAGTGGTCTGAACTTTTCCTACATTCAGTTGGGTTCAAACTGTACTCTCCAAACACGTCAAATTCATCTATAAATTACAAGTTTAACTTTTTACGTTGAAGCTCCTGGTTCAAGTTTCTTCATCCCCCAAAAGTGGCAGAAGTACACAAACTCATCACTGAAGTAAAAGTACAGGTTTTTCGGCTGCTTCCGTCAAGGGGTCGCCACAGCGGACCCAGGTTTCACATCGGATACCCTTCCTGAGGCAACCCTCACATTTTATCCGGGCTTGAGACCAGCAGTGCATCCAGGGGTTTGGGTTTGGGTATTGGGAATGAACTGAACCCGGGCCTTTCACATGGGAGGCGAGAAACCTCCCCTTGAGCCACCAATGACATGAAGTAAAAGTATGAGCACCTGCCTTGAAATGCACTTCACTCCAAGTGAAAGTAGCACTTCAAATTGTAGTAGCCTACATAGTTAAAGTACATGCTCTAAAGTACATGCTCTAAAAATGTACAAAAAAAAGTACAAGTACTCAACAAAGAAACGGGTGGATATTTATATAACTGAGTTACTGATAAAAAGTATTTTAAACACAATTGAAGCTGATGCTGCTGATAACATGAATGTGCAAGTCTAGTCGAGATGGATAGCGTCAGGATTCGACATGAATTAACTACACAGGAGGCGGGTAGCATTGTTAGCCTCTTCCATTGTCCTTGGCACAAACCAAATGGGTTGGACAAATTTTCTCAACGTTTACGCTCATTATGTTAGTTTGTTAGCTAGATCGCTTCTAATCATACCTTAGTGGTAACAAGTGCACTTATTCGAGTGGATTAAGGATAGGATCCGTTGCCCAGGTAACAGTGAATCGCTTCGGTGCACCTACGGAACCAGTATGCGCTTTCATAATGACCCGCCGGTCATTTCTGTAAACTAGGATTAGTGGATTAGTTTTGTTCTTGTCTTTCCCCTGTGGTGTGATATGGTGAGAGTGACCGCGCAAACGTTTCAGTTTAGATTAGAAAATCAATGCATTTCAGTGTGATCGTCAGCTGAAAAGTTAGGAGTCTCGGTTTAAAATGTAGAGAGGAAAAGTACAGGTTTTTATATTTAAATAAAATAATACAAAAGTTCTGGCAGGTGCAAAAATTTTGGATCAGAATCTCAGAACCAATAATGATTCATAAAAAACATGCAAGTGGACATTTTTTTTTTTAAATGATCCCCCCCCCCCTGCATTTTCTGCGTTCATCTTCTTACACAATCCTGCATTGACGTGTTTATCTCATCGTATCTCGTACCGCAGGAAGTTAAACCGAATTTAACAGAGCGGATACAGGACTACGACGTCTCCCTGGATAAAGCTCTGGACGAGCTCATGGACGGAGACATCATCGTTTTCCAGAAGTACGAGCTCGCACACACTCTCATCAGCTCTCTGAGTTTTCTGTCCCATTTCTCTGGGTTAATGCGCGCGAGTGTGACGGTTCCTGTGGTCTCTTTAACAGGGATGACCCAGAAAACGACACCAGTGAGCTGCCAACGGCAAAAGACTACTTCAGAGACCTGTACCACCGCGTCGACGTCATCTTCTGTGACAAAACCATCCACAACGACCCAGGCTTCGTCGTTACACTATCCAACAGAATGAACTACTTCCAGGTGGGTTTTATTCAGTGCCCTTGACCGTGTCAGATACGGAGTATAAATAGAGACCGTGTAATGGGAGTAGAACTGTGTGTTTGTGTGTGTGTGTGTGTGTGTGTGTGTGTGTGTGTGTGTGTGTGTGTGCTTCACGGATATAAACATAGTGTTTACTAATGATGTGGAGCAGTAAATAACTGCTGTTTTTTTTTTTTGGTTTTTCTTTTTTAAATATTAATTATTGTCTTTTGGCCATTCCTGTTTGATCAAGACTGACGGACGAGCAGAGGCCACGCCCACTATAACTCTGACATCCAGTGGCCAGGCCTCCTTCATAGGGATATGAGCATTAATGGCTGCAGAGATCACGCCTCTTTCCCTCATTCCTGTATTAATTAATTTTGTGTTCTACTGCAAACATTAGTTCCACTTTTAATCACATGATTCAGAAGAAACTTTCAATGTCTCTGGCTTTCAGTGACTTTTGTTAAATCTGGGTCGTTTCCAGAGGCTGAAGCCGCCCCTACCATCTGTCCCACCACCAAGTGATTATTATTTTACCGTTGTCCGTCTCCCTCACTCGTTCACTTTTTATTATTTATTTATTTATGATATTTGTAGGTGGCAAAGACTGTTGCGCAGAGGTTAAACACTGACCCCATGCTCCTACAGTTCTTCAAGTCACAGGGGTACGTTTGCTCTCCGTTCCTTCCTTCATCTCCTCGCATTCGCATCATTGTTGTCTCGAATAATGTGAATAGAGGGATTGATGACATAATGTTTAGAATATCTGGTTTAAACACGAGTTTGCTTTCCGTCCTGGGCAGGTACAGGGACGGCCCGGGCAACCCACTCAGGCACAACTACGAGGGAACTCTCCGAGACCTGCTGCAGTTCTTCAAACCACGGCAGCCCAAGAAGCTCTACTACCAACAGGTGAGAGAAACCGAGTCAGGCAGCGTTCACCAGCTTGCGATTTAATATATCAGTTAAAGGTGTGATTTAAAACAAATATATATATTTTTTTTGGGGGGGGACGGGGAACGTGAGCACTTCTTCAATGTAAGGATCCTCGTGCTCTAGTATAGCGCGTCATGTGATCCGAGCTCTCCATACAGGAACCTGAGCTCCGCTGTGGGGTTCACCTCCAGGTCTCTGACTAATTCATGTCTCCTGATATGTCTCACAGCTCAAGATGAAGATCACAGACTTTGAAAACCGAAGGAGTTTCAAGTCCATATGGCTCAACAGTCAGTTTCGGGAGGAGGTAAAAAAAAAAAAAAGGAGCTTCATGAATTCAGTCTCTTATAAGCTCCTTTTGTGTAATTTGTTAAGATGTAATTTTTTTATTTTTTTTTTAAAACCTGAGCTTCTGTTTTAACTTTGCATGTCCGATTTGTCCTCCAGGAGATCACACTATACCCAGACAAGCATGGCTGTGTTCGAGACCTTCTCGAGGAATGTAAAAAGGCAGTGGAGCTCTCAGACAAAGGCTCGGAGAAGCTCAGGTATAAACCACTGCTTTCATTTATCCTGTTGCCGGGTCAGCCTCTGTAAAAGGCTCGTACAGAAGCGTCTTAATGAAAAACAGGGAAATTGATGCTGATTGTTTTCATATCGTGTCCCGTTTTCAAGCGCACCATTAAATCTGATTAGCTCCTTCTCGCGCCGTTCATAAGCTTCTTTTATTAAACCTCATTTTTATCTCTGTGCCCGCTCTTTTGCCCACACTTTGTTCCCGCAGGCTGTTAGAAATCGTAAGCTACAAAATTATCGGGGTTCACCAAGAGGACGAACTGCTAGAATGTTTATCTCCTGCAGCCAGTCGGACGTTCAGAATAGAGGTGAGATCTTATCTCTGTCTTGCTCCTCAGGGGCTTTTATTCTGCAAACCAAGATATAAAAATAACATTTCATAAGAGTTTTCTGTCCAGCTTGCAAAGTTTGCAAACATCCAGGTGTGTATTTGGAATCTTGTTTGTGTGCGCGTTAGGAAATCCCTCTGGACCAGGTCGACCTGGATAAGGAGAACGAGATGTTGATTCCAGTTGCACATTTCCACAAGGAGGTCTTCGGGACTTTTGGAATTCCGTTCTTGTTAAAGATCCGTCAGGTGTGTTAGCGTGTCTCGGTTGTGCATACATTTCTATGTGTCACTTTGGATCCGACAGAATGGACGTCACATATCGAGTTGATAGACAGATAAGAGAGTAAGATAATTACTTAATTAGATTTTTTTTAAAAATCAAATGTTCATGCCGCTCTTACTCAGCCTCAGTTGTCAAACAGGAGCGTTTATCCACGGTTGTGTTGCCAAGTTGTGCTTTAGTAAGCGTTAACCCTGTGCTGTGTGCAGGCCGAACCCTTCAGAGAGGTGATGAAGAGAATCCAGAGCATGCTGGATATCCAGGAGAAAGAGTTTGAAAAGGTAAACACCAGGAACAGGAATCACCAGGGAAACCCCGATACAATATCACAGCACTCCTTATATGATTAAATAAATTAATCTTGAAAAATCATTAGTTCATCTCAAAATTCAACAAATGACGCTGCTTTTTTTTTCTTCTTTTTTTAAAACACGCTCATGAGTGTTGTTAAATTCAACACCACGAGCGTGGGAACATCTAGTGCAAAAATTGATGTTGAAGTCAATGAACTCAGCTCATTTACACACAAATTGAAATGAGGCATTCTCAGTGAAATAAAGGGAGTTGAATTAATGTTGTTTAAAAATTATTTAAAAAATGGCGCTACTGTTGTTTCTGGCTTTTTCCTTTTTTTGCATAATAGAGCGAATTTTTCACTCAAATGCCAACAACCCCAGGGTTAGATTATCTGGTGAGCACCGGCACTTCGGTTAATGTCTTTAACAGGGTTTGGTGTGTGTGTGGGGTTTTTTTTTTTTTTTTTTGGTAGTAGTGCTGTTGCTATCGAATAGTTTAGTAATCGAGTATTCTACCAAAACTTTAATCGGGTAAAATGTACTTTTGCTTAATTAAACAGCAATGAACAATATATAAGAGAAACAAAGGTTAATTGCTTTTCTTTTTAGAAAAATCTACTTTTATTTTTAAATGCATACAGCATTTTATCTAAAAAAAAAAACATTGTCATTATTCGCAATAGAAGGAATAGCTTAAAGTTGACTGAGATGAATTAAGTGCATTACAGTGACATACATTCTTATTTTAAAGCCTTTTCTCAGATGCAGAAACAAACAAAAAAGGTATTTAAAATGACTAAGTATCAAAAAAAAAATCCATTTTGTAGCCCTCAACAGAACGCTCCCTCAAATCAATACACAGATAACTGTTTTCGTCTCCTTTGTTTTCGTCTCCTTTTGCTTTGTGGGTGACATAAGCGCTTCTTCTTCGTCGGTGTTTACTGGCGGCTTGCATCCGGAAGCGCGCTGTGTCTCGCCAAACAAATAATTGTGCAAAAACATAACTCAAGCTTTTAAAATTAATTAAAAGAAGCTTCAAAGCAGAAGATTTTGCCTCGACCATGTTTTTGTAATCGAATTACCCGAGGAATCGTTTCAGGCCTAAATAGTAGTAATGTTTTTTTTTTTGTTGGTGCATTTTGCAGTTTAAGTTTGCAATCGTGATGATGGGCCGGCACCAGTACATCAACGAGGACGACTACGAAGTGAACCTGAAGGACTTCGAGCCACAGCCGGGTACGTCATTAAGCCAAACCAGAAGCGTGCTGCATGCATTATATAACACACGTTATGTTTTGCCCATATTAATACAAACCTTTGTGCTTATGGTCACTTGGTTTTTAATTCTAAACGGTCACTTGATCCTCCTCTGCAGGAAACATGTCCCACCCGAGACCTTGGTTAGGGCTCGACCACTTCAACAAAGCGCCGAAGCGAGGGCGCTACACGTACCTGGAGAAGGCTATCAAGATCCACAACTGACACGCTCTGTCTCCGCCCTAACCTCCCCTAATTAAAGACTCTAACCAGAAGTTGTGTGTGTGTGTGTGTGTGTGTGTGTGAGTGTGAGAGAGTGTATGCGCGCACCACTTTTTACCACCTGCCCTGCGGTTACACAGGCCCTGCCTATGAAGTCTTCAGCAAACCAGAGTTCCTGCTCATCGTTTTTCTTTCTTTTGTTCTTTTATTTTCCTTCTTCCCCTTTAGAAGCTTTTCGATTCGACTTCAGTCGCCTGCCTGTTGTTGTTGTTGTTTTTTGTTTTGTTTTTCTTTTTTGTCTGGGAGAATGAATTGTATTTTAACAAACGGGGGAACAGAATGAACTTTCTAGACAGGTTCTTTTTGTTTGTTTGTTGTTTTTTCACTTTTGGTTTTGTTTTCCTTTTTAATTTTCCTTTTTAAAAAATTGCTATGGCAAGAGAGCTGCTGCGTGCATAGCGAGGGAGGGAGAAGGATGGACGAACGGACGGATGGAAAACTTTGGCCATTTACTCACATTAAAGAAAGAAAAGAAAAAAAGGACAAAGGGATGGATGTCGAATATTTAACCAACTTTTAACCAAAAAGGGCACCACTGATGGCTGAATCCTCGCTGGAAACTCCGAAGCAGTTTCATGTTTTCTCGTCCCTTAGCGCAAAACTAGTTTTGTTGTTTTTTTTTGGGTTTTTTTTTTTTCGTGTTTACGCAACTCTCACTTAGTTCAGTTAAGAATGAAGTCGTATCTTTCATGGATAACTTGTATAATAAAAATAAAGATCCACAGCTTCGTTTTAAAAACAAACAACAAACGAAATGAATCGTCTGTACTTCATTTTGCACGTTGGCACTTAATATCAAAGGTTTTACATTTTTCCACAAAATGTAATCTTTGGTCGTGTTTTGGCCCCTGAGGCCCCCCGTCCCTCGAGCGTGTGTTCCTTTTCTGTCTTTCTCTCCCCCAGCCCACCCTCTTGCGCTTTCTCCCTATCTGGGTTTTCCACTCATTTTTGTTCCTCTTGTCGTTTTTTGCCGTTGGGATTGGAGGCGGTGTTGCTCCACACTCGTCCTATGTTAGCAGGAGGCTGCAGACTTTGACTAGACTGGTTCGGGATGTAGAGAAACCAGCATTGAAACGAACCATTATTGGTTTTTTTTTGTTTGTTTTTTCCCATTTTGTTCCTTTCCTCCTTTAAGTTTTTTTTTTTTCTTTCTTTTTTCGATGCACAGAAGGAGGCGTGCTCCAGAGTGCGTAGTCTGCTTTGTAAAGACAAACATTTAAAATTGTATATTTAAAAAGAATGGACATGTAAAATTAAAGACACACTTTTGTTGGGTACAGATCGATTCAGATGTTCATATTCATTGTGTGTATTTTGGACACCGTTTTATTCTTATTTTATTTTTTTTTTCTTTCCCTCAACTTCTTGCTCCGAGTTCGTTTTAAGTGCAGATGCGGATCACATCTTTTGATTCCGATTCCCTCGCCCCCTCCCCCAGTCTAATTCCTCCGTGTAGCAGCAGTGTACAACAACTATTCCTGTATATTGCCTTTTTGCTGAAAAATGTATGTTGAATAAAATTTTCTATAAAAGCTACTGCAACTATTGATGGAACATTGTGATCCTGAGAAGAGGTTTTTCCTACGCTGATTGGCGCATTAGTGCTGCAATTAAAACATGTTGGGCTGCTACATGTTTGCAATTCTGGAGAGTTTATCTTTGAGTTTGGAGTCATGTATTTAATTATTATTTTTATTTTTTTTCCCTACAGAAATGAGAGTTAGTTCTGGACTCATTCAGAATGAGAATAGGATGTTTTAAAAAGTCTTCAAGTTTACTTTAGTGCCAAATCCACAGGGTTTAACAGAAATGTGAAACACGTTTTTATACCTCTGCTGCCAGAAGCAAGTTTCTGTCCATCTGATGTTACTGTTAGTATGATATCGCAAGAACGGGTAGTTGAATGTTTGTAGGATTTATACAGAATAACCAGATAATAAACTTGATGCAGGGTTTAATATCTGTCATAGACTTAAATACGAGAGGATGTTCAAGTCAAACCGGGACCGGGATGAGACTTTGTGAATGGAAGCCTAAAAGTGAAAACGCTTTATAGAAGCCTGTAAATCCGTGATTGCCGATCCGGCCAAGGTGGCTCAGAGCCTACTGCTGTCGTTTCAATGATGATCCTGGACTGGAGCAACTGATCCGTGAAAGTCGACACCTTACTTGTCGTTCACCAACACCATCTGCAAATTACAGGAGCTCGGCTGGGAGTTATTGCCCCATATCCCCTGTACAGTCCTGACCTCGTTCTAAGCCATTTTCACATGTTTTGGGTCATTAAAGGAGTTCCTGGGAGGCTGGCATTGAGGGCCTGATGCCGGCAATCTGATCATGTTTCAGGCGTACTGAGAACTTTCTACCTTGATGGTGTCCAAGCACTAGAGGAATAAGTGTGTTAGTGTAGCGGGAGATTATATAGAGAAATAAAGGGAGTTTTTACGGATGGAAATAAGTAGCTTAGTGACCAGTTGGTGGTGGAGGCGTCCCTGTTGATTGTACAAGACATCTTGTATAAACTCTTCCCCTATCCTAATTGCCAGGTGGTTACCGTAAAACCCAGTATATATACTCAGCAAAAAAAGAAACGTCCTCTGACTTTCAACTGTTTTTACTTTCAGTAAACTTAATGTGTAAATA
>JAOVVA010000024.1:6016791-6028712 GCA_028565275.1 Leiocassis micropogon
TACAATGTAGAAAGAAATAAAAATCAGGAACCATCATGGAGTTAGAAAGTGACCCCAAACTTTTGAACTGTAGTGTATGTTTATATGTGGAGCGTTCAAGTCAAAACCGGGACTTTCTCATAGACAAAGGCATTAAACTGATTAACGTCTACAGAAGCTTTCAAGCACAGAACCATGATCAGAGCATCTATTACATTACATTTACATTACAGCAGACACCCTTATCCAGAGCGACTTACTGTACATTTTTCTGTACATCTCATTATACTGTACATCTGAGCAGTTGAGGGTTAAGGGCCTTGCTCAAGGGCTCAACAGGGACAACTTGGTGGTCGTGGGATTTGAACCTAGGATCTTTCGAATGCCTTAACCACTGAGCTACTTCTGACCCCAATTAGTGATCTGTGAGCTTTCAGTGAGTGGAACGCTTGATCCGTGAAAGTCCAAAAGGTAACTTACGGTTGCCTACTGTACTTGCAGATGAGACACATCTGTCTGTGTGACACGGTCATTCACGAACATCACTTGCATGTCACAGGAACTCATCTGGGAGTTATTGCCACATCTCCCACCCCCGTACAGTCCTGACCTCACTCTGAGCCATTTCCACATGTTTAGATCATTAAAGAAGTTCCTGGGAGTAAAGCGGGCAGTGCAGTATGATCATGGCTCCGGTTTACTCAGAAAAAGTACTTTTCTAACTTTATGGTATCCAAGCACTAGTGAAATGCTGGGACGAATGAAGCAGGAGATTACACAGAGAAATAAAGCTTGTTTTTTTCATAACAACTCTCATAATTGGATCTGTTATTTCTGTAACAATTAAAATCCAGGTTTGACTTGAACACCTTGTACTTTTATACTGATTTTTGGCAATTACCTGGTGCACTGAATGCTACATCACCGGCATGAAATGTGTTAATCGTATTGAAACTGCATTTTATTCTTAACCACAAAGTAAAAAAAAGAAAACTGTTTTTGGTTTGGACCCACGTAGATCTTGAACCAACTCCAATCTCCGGCAGCTTCTTGCTCAACCTTCACCCTTACGAAACAGCACTGAAGTTCCAGTGGAATTCTCTTTCCCCTCCGAACACGATACTCCAGATTTCACGCACCACAGGAGTTTTGCGCTAAACGATTTTCTTCACTTTTTCAAGCAGTTCCGACCGTCAGCCACCCTGATGACGACTTTGTAACCTCAGGCTGGTTATTAAAACCAGCATTTCTTCATATTTCTTCAGGATGCAGGTTGGAATGTGAACGTCCCTTGCGGGCAGCGAACATGTCCTCTTCTGGGTTACACCGGATCATTCCTCTTGTGCAATCCCTTTTATTATTATTCACTGAAGCAAGATTTGATCGTGCGTCCATGAACTGTAGGATCATTCAGAGCAGCAGAAACTCGGTCTCATAACCCCTAGCAGAAGTAAAACACCAGGTCTTTATCACACACATGTCTTCACCCTGCAGCTGAGTCGTGTCAAAATTAAACTCCGTCAGCGTGTTGCTCGATGCAGTTCCATCCTCCCCGTGTCCACACAACCCCTCGTTTAAGGAAAATGCACTCGACCGCTGTTGACTTTTTCACGCCAGAGAGGTCACATTATTTAGAGTGGTCTATATTTATTTATTTTTTATTTAGCCACTGAAGAAGCTTGTGTGGTAAACGTATAGTCTTTTGTCTGAAAGTGCCGAAAGTAAGGAGGTTCAAAACGAGGTCTTCCTGTCTTTTCCCAGCGTTTATCACTACGCTTTGTGTTTTCTTAGCCATGATCGCGCTTTGTCTCTGTGTTTACATGTCCATTATGTTCTGTCTCTTTATAGGAGAAAAGCCCAGTAGTACTTTGAGTACATTTGTGCTGCACAAAGGCTCGGAAAGTCTCTGTATGGCAAAAAGGTCATACAAATCCGTTTTTGTAAAGAACAATGGAGACTTTTCATTCCTTCCGTGAGTTTGTTGAATGAAAGCAGAAGAGTATCAAAGCGTAAGGAGTTAAATAAAGCCAGTGGTAAGAGTAAAAGGAGGTTTTATAATAAGATTTTTTTTGTTTGTTTGTTTGTTTTACTTTCATTTATAATTAACCCAGATTCAATACTCAGCCAGTGACTGAAATCAGATGGTTCTCAGCTACACCAGCCATGACCAGAGACCCGGCTAGTCTCGGATATTTTATCTTAAGTAGAGAACAGAAAAGTGTTCACCCCGTCATCCGGACTTTGAGAGGTTGTATCCTGGCTGATACTACAGCCATTCACAGGGTTAGAGTACTTACTGTCTTGAGGCGTTAAGAGCCCTGGGATCGTTTCTGAGAACACTTGACCCCCAAGTCTGGTTCATTTTGATCAGTGAGAACACAATCGTTCCACATTTAGGAACCGTGACCGAGTTCCCTCTGAGAGGTGGTCTCGAGAACGATGCAGCACACTCAGGCATGGATCGAATCAGATATGGAAGCCAGTCGTACCTGAGAATGGAAATTGACCTTTATTTGGACACTATCTGTCCCATCAAGGTGACAACTACCAACCAGGGGGGGAACAGACCATCACATGCTTTCACAGAGACACGTGACGTCAGCCAACCGTTTATTTTCGCGTTGCTGCTCATGCATCGTTAAGGAGTGGTGTACCACACTCGGAGGGAACTGCGATCAGCTCCCGCCCGCTTACCTGAGCTCACAGATGCCCATGACTGGCTAGTGGCACGATGATCGATGTGAAAGTGGGAGAAAGCATTACCGAACTGCTCTCTAGACTCTTCGGCTGTCGTCTCATATTCAGTTGGATTCTGATTTTGTATTCAGATTTTTGTCAAATTTAAGTTTTTAATAGTACTTGTTTTATTATAAATATTTAAGAAAAGTCACAAATATTTGTGCATGCTGTCAACTATAGTTCTTCGAAGGAAAGAAAGAAACCCGGAATCAGAATTAGCAGTTCAGAGGAGGAAAAAAAAAATATATATATATGGAAAAAGAAAGGAAAACTTGGAATCCACCAGGGAAATTGCAAATGGTGCATCTCTAATGTGCGGCGAACATTACACACACACGCACAGGCACACACGCACACGTTTCATGCCACAGGCAATTTGGGACTGTTTGGCCTGACGTAACAATGGAATCATCTCTCATGATCCTGCGATAATATTCACTGACATGTCCTCCGATTACGTTACATTACCAAAACTGACAAACTCGCAAGCAATTTAACGTCACCTTAAATGAGTACCGCTCAAAAATACACCAAAAGAGCAACAGTTTCTCAACAGTTAAACACCAGAACGTTACTCTGCATGTAACTGATTTGGATTGTGGGAAGACACCAGAGTATGGAGTGGAAACCCACTAAGCTAAGCACGGGGAGAACATGCAAATCCTCGACCCTAAGGGTGAGATGATGATGATGATGATGGTGATATTTCATGTTTAATTGTTGAGAGAACAACCTGCTCCTTTTGCCGTATTTGTGAGCATGTAGGGTTGATGTTAAGTTGTTCGAGAGTTTGTCAGGTCTCGTAATGTAAATTCTGAGTCACTGAATATTATGACCGGGAATGTAGTAATGTATAAGTAATATATTTTATTTAAAGATAACTTAATCGGATAAACATACTGGGAAAATTAAGTCCACAGTATTTTTAATCTGTTGGAGTTTTTTTTGTTTTGAGTTTCTGATCAACCCCTCCCCTTTTTTCATCCACATGGAACAATCCCTGTGCTACAGTTTAGTTTTTAGAAAGATGTAATATGTACCATATATCATAACCATTCGAATTACTACGTCTGCAAGAAATATAGAGCATTTAACAACTGGACTCCCCCCGTGTGATTTCTTTTGCTCGTCGGTTCTTCAGGAGGCAGCGAAAGGAGGACAGGGTTTGTTCATCCGAGCAGCGGAATGGTGAGAAGTAAAGAAACAGGAGCCAGAGTTTTACATTCTTGTGTGAAAGTCACACAATTTCCAGTGTACACACTTGGATCAGTAAGGATTTTTTTCCTACTGGTATCGACTCCTAAAATACATCCTACACAAGGAGCCCCGAAATCTGGGGATTTCTTTAGGTTCTTGTGCCAGAAAATGCAACAGCACATTTAATAGTCTGTACATTAATGGCTGTTTTGATATTGATTATATATACATTTTTTTTTATAAATGTTCCAGGATCCTGTCTGAAATCATTGACCCTTCTAGACAACCAGAGAGCTAATGGTGCGGTTACAAATTCTATACTATGCTGTAAAAGATTTCAATTTGTGTGGAAACTTTGGTATGCTGCACTGGTATTTATCTTTCCACTTGCCCTCATCTCGTGTCTTTTTTTTTTCTTTTTTTTTTCTTTCCTATCTTCGAATTCATATCTGGAATAGCTTGGCTGGTGGAGAATCCTGTCGAAAGACCACGGCGGAGCCCTGGGTTTATCTGTGAAAGGGCCTGGGAAAGGTGGCTTTGCAGAGGCAGCGCGGTGACTGACAGTTTTTTTTTTTGCGGTTTAAGATGACGACGTATTGAAATTCAGATCTGGGACGTTTAGACAAAGATGTGTTTTTGCAAGTCCGTTGTCTTTCCTCGGTGGGGTTAAAGACAAACACGGTTGCCTTGTGGATTTTGATACCTCAGCGGGGTCCGTTTTGCGGAATCTCTCTGGCAGCTGTTACATACTGATACGCTTGTGAGATTGTGTATGTCTTGGCAGTGTCAGGGTTTGGATCAACAACTAGCATATGAATAATCCCTCACTTCTACTTTTCGGGCCATGGGAAAGCAGCGCGAGTCAAAGGCCACGAGGAAGTACGGCACATCCAATTGTGAGTTCTGGCCAGTTTGTTGTTCGACACTTCACAGATGAGACTGCATGTGACATATGAAACAATGGGTGATTTTTTTTTTTTTTTTTTTTTGTTGATGTTGGTTTTTAATTTGTTATTATTATTATTTCATCAGCTCAACTCTTTTCTCAAAGAGATCATTGACCCCGCTCCTTATCACTCAACACAATCCTAACCTCAGGCCACGGCTTGTCATGGTTTTATCTGCCCTGTGTGCGTGTTTTTAGAGAAAGGAGATGGTGAAAGATGGTTTGGCTATGATTAGGCAGTGATGAGCCAGAAGCGTTACTGAATGTGGGCTACAAACTTACTCATCAGACTTATCACTAGTTAGCAGGGGTGTAGTGCTAGTATGAGGGGCGTTCAAGTCAAACCTGGACTTGTCATGAAATTTCTCGTGAAACCGATTGACATTTACAGAAGACTTCAACTACAGTATAGTGATGAGACTCTTGGCCGCAGGGAAACGCCGATCCCTGTCATGGTGGCTCGAAGCCCGGTGCGGTCATTCTAGTGAAGACTCAGTGAGTGTAACTTGTCACCAACTTGTGGAAGAGACACATCTGTCTTTGTGGGAACTTGGTGTACTCACAATCATTCAGGAACTCGCAAGTTTTTGCCGCATCCCCCGTATAGTCCTGACCTCACTTCACATGCCACATTTCTGAAGCATTTATGGAGTTCCTGGGAGGCCAGCATTTCAGACGTGAAGCAGACAGGCCGATCAAAGCTCCAGCATACTGATAAAACTTTCCAAACACTAGTGAAACACTGGGATAAGTGCATTAGTGGAGCAGGGGATTATATAGAGAAATAAAGGTTATCTAAAGTCCCGGTTTGACTTGAACGCCCCTCCTATATACTACAGTCCTTGTTTTATAAAATCTCACAAAATAAAGTATAAATCTGTTTTCAGAAATGAATTTTCTGAGATAATCTTCAAATGCATTTGGTTTAAATTCACATTGGTTGTGTTTCCTACATTACCCACAGTGTCCCTCGACTACCGGGTGATACTGTAGTGTATCCAGTAGGGACTCATGTCCACCTAAAGAGAGTGATGAAGCAGCACTTTAGTCCTGTAACCTGCTCTATGCTTCCAAAGCTTCGCCATCTTTCATGCTCACAGTCACCTCATACTGTAGGTCACTAGCCGGGTCGAGTCTCCTCCGATACTCTGTGCACTGCGTGGTATTGCTTCAAGACCCACTGCAACTTGAAATTCAACTTTTGCTTCTGCATTGGATTTCTCAATATTATCACATTTGAACTTTGCACGAAAAGAAAACAGGGTCAGTGCAGCAAACGGCTAACGTCTCAGAGGAATAATAATAAAACCGCTGCAGAAATCAATTCGCTCCGGAATAAGCAAAAGCCATCGCAAAATTTACAGTATTTTTTTGACTTGGTGTTTCAGGATGGACCTTTCTTTCAGTCATAGGCGCACTACATTATAAAGGGTGGCCCGAAAGTCTATATAAACCCTAACCGTAAAAAAGCATTGTTGGCCAATCAGTAGCCGAAAAAAAAAGTTTCTGTTTTTTAACACAAGTCGAGTCATTAAGACGCACTTTTCCCCCCCTCAGTTTAGGTTTCATTTTAACAGTTCCTGCGCTGATTTATTTGTGCTGTCTCACCACAGCGACATAAAGCGTTCATGAGCATACATAAGTTCAATCGGTCAGTTTACAGAAAATGCCTTGAATGAACGATCGCGCTAAATAATGATGTCGGGGAGTTCACGGAAGAAATCGCAGAGACCTGACTCTTCAAATAAGTTATGTGAGAAGCCTAGCTAGTGTGTGTAGAGCGTTAGATTACAGCTGGGTTGTCGTGGTTACCACTAGATACAGAACAGACCTTATCTGTTAGTACATTTTAGTTGGTTAAATACTTATTGGGAATAAATCCACTAAAAATTAATCATTAACATCTCTCATGCGGACCTTTGGGCGATCCTTAATAATATCATCTGTGATTCGTTACACAGTAGAGTAGATCATCCTGTGATTTCATAATCTTGGGTAAAGTTTACTTCGAGTCCAGGCTTTGTATTGCAAAATCCTGAAGAATTGTGCACAGCCTAGAATGATGCAAAGATTCAATGATGTTTATGAAAACTCTGGAAACTCAAAACTAGACTTTTGTGCTTTGTCAGATTATCAGGTCACTACTTTCATTAGCGGTTACTTTCACTTCATCTGGGGTAACTTTGACCTTGTGATTTCACGAGGATATAATGCTGAATTATTCTTTTTCCTTCTGTTGCTGCACCAGGATAATTTTTGCGATTTCATAAGGATTATCCTGAAGGGAAAAGAAAGCGTCAAGTAGCAACCACACCAGGCTCTTTTTTTTTTTTTTTTTTTTTACTGTTTCATGGCATTTTTAAAACAATAGCTGCAGTCATTTTTTTTCCTGTGCGTTAGGATAAACAGTGAACTTGGACATGTCTAGTTTTATACCGATCTGCAATAACATTCATATACACCACTGCTAGATGTATTGAATAACATTGATTATCAGTTATATTCTGACAGGATCTTGGAAACCCAAGTCTCCTTTATACCTTTGGGTACCACAGACGAGCCTGCCTGGTCCGATTCCACAGTGTCGCACAAATGAAAAGTATCAGAACACCCAGTGCATCACAGCCTGCTGTACAAAAGTTCAAGTTTGTTGATCCAGCCTCCAAACTCTTCAGATCTCAATACGATTAAGCATCCATGGGATGTGCTGGAAAAACAAGCCCGAACCGAGGCCCTGCCTCGCAACTCACAGCACTCAAAGGATCCACCACAAGCGTCCCGGTGGCAGACACCACAGCACATCACCAGAGGTCCCGGACGCCTGAAACCTGATTGGTGTATATCTTGCGTAAAGTTTAATGGGGAACTGGAAAGAATTTTTTTTTAAAAGAGAATCACAGTGATGCGTCAATGTAAGATTATTATATGTAGTTCGCTTATCATTAGAGGACTGAAGAAAGAAGCGTGAGGTTTCCAGGTTATAAAAAAAAAAAAGAAAGAAATCACTGTTTCTGATTTCTTGATGCAATGCTTTGTGAAATTCTAAACTCTTCGTGCTTATTTATCTTACTTTCCATGGGTTCCATGGTATGTTCTGATTAAAAAAAAAAACATCCATCATCTTTCATCATCATCATCCCCCCAGACACACACACACACACACACACACACACACACACACACACATATACACTATTCAAACCAAAATATCTACACGCATTCTTTTCAGTCGTACCACTCAGCGGAATTTCCCTCAGCACCGTATTTTTTATTTATTCATTTATTTATTTATTTATTTTTAAAAAGGGGGATTTAGCGTTCTCATGTTGCAGATTTCCTGAGGGACGGCCGTGCAAGAACTCCTGACATCTCCACTGGAAAAAAAAAAAACTCGAGCGCTGAAATAAAACCACCGGCGAGTCTGAGAGCAGATCAGCGATGGCGTCGTTTCCATTTCCATGCCCCTATTTGCTTCTGTGTGTATGAATCATGTGGAAAAGTGCTTACAGCATCTTGGAATGTTTTAGTTTCTCCACCTTTTGAGGTTAGTTGATGTGACCATCAAAAAAACATGGCCGAGGATAATTCCAGGAAAAAGCTGCAGTCAGCTTTTACCTTGGCGCGCAGGGAAGTGAGCGGAATTTCATCAAGACATCCCTAAGTTTCCTCTTGTGCCCGTTACTGTAAGTGGAGGAACGGGAACAGACAAGCCCCTCTGCATAGACATGAATTTCCTGATGGCACAATGAAGCTACTGTGTGGCCTTCATGCATGACATCATGCTTTAGGGTTTTGAAGGGCAACACGCTGCTCTTTTTTTTTTTTTCTTCTTCTTCTCCTGCCTGAGCCAGGTGCACCTCATCGAATATCTCTGGATGCCATGATGGAGCATATAAAAGTCATACGAGATTAAAAAAAAGAAAGAAAAGAAAACGTATTAACTTAATTGGACGAGAAAGTATTATTATTGTGCAATTTCTGTTTAAGCTCGACTTCCAATCCTGTCCTCCCCAAAGCCTCTGGATCGACACCAACGGCATATCAGTCATTAAAGTAAGGAGCGTGTTTACATAAAAAAAATCACATCTGGAAGCGATTTCCTTAAAACACCATTAAGTCAGCCAACTCCTGAGTCCCGCTGATTAATTAGCACAAGGCAGCTTGTGTCCTCAGTTTGTCTCCGTTAGATCATGCCATGTGCTGGATTTTAAGTGACTGCTTCCTTAGCCGTTAGAGAAATCTCACACCGTTTAAATTTAAAGTGAAAGCTTGTAATGGGACAACAATTTCGACAGCGACAACATCCAAGGCTGTGTATTAATCTGCTTATAGCACAAGTGGTGCATGATTGATCCCTCGTTTCTGCAAGAGCAGTGCTGTTTCTGCACTCTGGGTTTCACATCAATAAAAAAAGCTTATTTTGGGTCAGGAGTCTCAGAAACAGTTGAAGGTGTGTGTGTGTGTGTGTGTGTGAGAGAGACAAAACCGTATGCGCTCACTCATGCTAACCTGTAGTGTTTTGCGTCTTCTATGCAAGCCCAGATTTTAAAGGTAAACACCTTCATGACTTTTCTAGAGCTTATTTGTGGATTTTCCTTGACAGTTGAAAGATTTAAATTCAGTAATCTGATGGTCAGAAAGTGTTGATAAATTTCCAACAGGAGCTCAGACGGTAACTCAGGCTCATAACTGAGCATTTTAATATAAAACTGGAGATGCACCCACTGTGAAATTCTGGACTGATACCAATGTTTACAACAATAATGTGACCGATAGCCGAAGCCAGTACCAAGGCTCTTTTCATTTTGTTATTTAACAAAAAAAAAAAACTTCATTATGAAAAATAAATAAATAAATAACTGAACAGTTTTAAAGACTTTAAGCTTTAATCATACTATCCTTGAATAAGCACAAATTCATTTATTTATCTTTTTCCTTACCGCGGGGCCTGGAGCCTCTCCCAGGAGACAGGGTGCCAATCCATCGCAGGACATACAGAGACCGCCAATTAGACTATCAGTGTGTTTGGACTGGGGAAGGAAACCGACCAAGCACAGGAAGAACATGCAAACTCCATACACATAGACCCGAGATGGGAATCGAACCCCAACCCTACGCCACCATGCCTCCAGCACTAATTCAACATTACTTTCTTTAAAAAAAATTTAAAAAATCATATCCTTTTTATAGCCTTTCTTGTCTGCTATACAGCTACTTAATTGATACGAAGATTTTTTCATTACTTGCATAGCGCAACAAAACCTTTTTGTGAAGGCCAAATATAAATATAAAAAAAGACATTAAAATACTCCTACGCGTCCTTAGCGACTTCTACAGAGTTGCGCGCATCATCACCGTTATGGGAGGTTCCCTAACTCTCCTTGTTGGATCAGACCGCAATTAACCAACCAGCATTGCTGAATGTTTTTTATTGAATGTCTTGTTATTGAATCGTATTTGTTGGTGGGCTGAAACCAGCATGACAAATGACATGATACGGTTTATTTTAGTGATGCACCGATTGATCAGCTGTAAATCTGTAACCCTTCATTTAAGACTTTAAAAAATAAATAAATAAAAATGCGAGTATGGTGACGTTCTCTGTGAGGAGATGTTTAGCAATTTTGGAAGGAGTCTCCAGGATCACTGCTTAAAGTTTTCCAACTTTGTAGTTTGTGGTTACTTAGTAGCATGACAAGCTTTAAAAAAACTAGTGAAGAGAGAGTAGCTGTAGGAAAAAAAAGAGTAGCTGGTGTTTATTCCAGTCAGATGTAAACCTGTTTATTTATTTTTCCTTCTTCAGGACTAATCGATTTGCGGTTTCCCAACAACAATGAATGATGATAAAAAATATTCTGGTAAAGCAATTACTATTATTAACTGTTATTTAATGTACACGCCAACAGGAACTAACTTGTTTCATGGATCTTTCACAACACTAAATGTTAAAATAATGACTCATTTTTAATTGCCGCTGTGATGGAAGAATGAACACTTTAGAATATGCTGTTGGAAATGTGTGCGCTATCGGACGTGCTTTTCTGGTCGTTGTGGTTGTAAAGCGTTGTTATTTGTTACAGTTAGGTATTTATTTGTTACTGCCTGGCCAAAAAATAAATAAAAAAGTCACACACACTAAGATTTCATTCAGTCATCTTTAGCTTTGATTACATCACACAATCTGGTGGTCAGTGTGGAATCGATTCCTCATGCTCTCAGAAACACTCTTTCACAATCTGAGTCCTGGAATATGCCCCGTGCCATCAGCGAAGGGGGGGGGGCGGGTAGGGGGGGGGACTCCATAGATGTGATAACCTGGTCATTCAGTACATTCAGGTCGTCAGGTGACTTCATTTTATTGCCACATAACATTGCTAAGTCTAGACCTGACCAACTTGAAGCAACCTCAGATCATAACACTGCCTCCAGAGGCTTCATGCGCTTCCCTTCTTACCCTGACACGCCCATCACTCTGGAATAAAGTTAACCTGAACTCATCAGGCCACATGACCTTTTTTTTAAAAAAAAAAAATGCTGTAGAATCTAATCTTTATGCTCCGCAGTGAATTGAAGCCCTTTATTTTCTGATTAGCCTCAGTAACAAGTTATTTTCTTATGAACTACAGATGTTTAGTCGCAACCCTGTCCGTTCTTGTCACACAGTGTGTGTGTGTGTGTATGGAAATGCTCTTGCATTTATTTTAAACATTGCCATGATTCATGCAACGTCACCAAGTGTTTTAGTGATCTCCATTCATAAAATTTTATTTATTTTTATTTTAAGTTCAGCCTTTATTCATCACACATACTGCACAGTGAAATGCATTATTCTTCGCATATCCCAGCTTCTTGTTAGTAGGCAGGGGTCAGAGCGCAGGGTCAGCCATTTTTACGGTGCCCCTGAAGCAGACACGGTTAAGGGCCTTGCTCAAGGGCCCAACAGCGGCAACCTGGCGGAGCTGGGACTCGAACCGCTGATCTTCCAATCATAACTCAGAGCCTTAACACACTGTGCCACCACTGAACTTTATTAATCCCAGAGGGAAATTGCAACCCCCCC
>JAOVVA010000024.1:6038724-6055968 GCA_028565275.1 Leiocassis micropogon
AGATATATATATATATATAAATAGATAGATATATATATATATAAAGGATAATGAGACAAATAAAAGTAGACTTAAGGATGAAACGTTTTTCCTCACTGCTAACGAAACACAGGGGGCTTCGGTAATCTCGTTTGATCTAGTAGTATTTTTTTTCGGATTACTAAAGTTCTGTGTGAAAGAAAGAAAGATCTTTTCTTACAGGAACGCTTTGGGAGTGGACTTCATGATAGATCTCACGTGTGTGAGTGTGTGGGAGTGTGTGTGTGTGTGTGTCTGGCACTGAAGAAAAAGCTTCAGCTCTTTAAAAAAACTACCCAAGGCACATGGTTGGGATTTGTTAATGTTTCCCCGCGGCGATGTGCAGAACCTCGTACTCATCTCCCCCTGGATACAGAACTCCTCATACTGGTGTCATTTCCCTGCCACGTGATCTCCATTATTTTTATATGAACCACGTGTTGGGCTTTACAGCATGTAATGTCAAGGTCGGGGTCAAAAGTTGAATGTAATTAGGAGGCCACGTTTACTTGGTTAAGTGAAGCCGTCGCTCCGTAAGCTCCTGTATAAACATGTACAAGATTGTGTGTATTCGCCATTAGTTGCGTATCGCGACGTACTCTTTACAAGACTAACATGCGCGTCTTTCACATGCAATATATTCACTATTTACACTATTCCGGCTAAAGTATATGAAATATGACTCGCAGATGACGATTCGCATAACAAGCGCTACTACAAGCTGTGCATTTCTGCAACATTGCTTAGGTTACGAGATTTTTAATACACACTATATTTACTGAGCACGAGGTGATTATTTATTTTTTTTTTCCCCTCCGCCTTTTCTCCAACAAACAGAGCGTCTCTGTGTTCCTCTGGTGTAGCTGCTGAAAGCCAAAGGCCTTAAAATAGACCAGGCCCCAATGCGGGAGAGAGCTCCCTTACTGCAAAGCATCCTTTATTTTATTTGTGTACTGAATCGAACGCGGAACGGATCCGAAACACGTGACGTATCCCTGCGTTTTCCCGCTCAACTTTCACTCCGTTTGCTAAAGTGCAAATGCCAGTGAATATTTATGAATAAATGGAGTTTTATATCGTTATATCGTCATTATGGTTTTTAGTTCAAATAAAAATGCACGGGTTTGGGGAATATCCTGTCTTTTCTGAGCCCTTCGGAATGTGAGAGTACCTCCTGACGCAAGACCAAGATAACACCCGAACCTGAGCTTTTTAGGTTGTACATGAAAAAAAAAATGCAAACATTTTAATGACCATTAATGTGACCTTCAGCTTTAACATTCTGTCGAAATAATAATGGACGAACTCACTGACACTTGTATATATCTGATCCCAAAGCTGCATTTCCAAAAGCATATAGTCATGGCACAGTGTCTGTGTGTGTGTACACATACTGTACAGGACTGTGCCTCCCCTCATTTCTTCATATTCAAATACTTTATTGCAACAGGATGCGAAGTGCCTAAATATATAGTTAAAAAAAAAATTGCTTGTTTTTATTGCAACAACCTCATTTTCCCTCTCATCTGTTCCAACCACTCAGCATTCAGCATCACCAGTATAATAATCACCGCCTGATCATCTGTCATCATGTACCTGATGATTTATAGGCCACTGTGTGGCTTAACAAACAACAACATTCCTCTGAAACTGCTCAGGGACTGGACTGAAAATGAGAGCCAAAAAAGTATTTCAGGAAGCCTGTAGTAAATAAAAGAAAACAAGAAAACTAGCCTGGCTCTTTGGAAGCCAAATATGAAGAAATGAGGGCTGGCTCGAAACTTTTGGAAATCCTTAATTCTATCCACTAATTTGTAATTAAGCCTCCCAAATTGTTTGTATGTATGTGTGTGTGTGTGTGTGTGTGTGTGTATGCTTGAAGTAGCAGGTGAGTTTTAATGTTGTTCTGTTCAATACTGTGGCCTGCACACTGATGTTCCCAAAGCTTTTGATTGTATGGCTTAAAAATATTGCACACATCAAATAGTTTTCTATATGTATTTTTTATGTTTTTATGTCTTTAACTACTGTAGATGAATAAAGAAAAAGCAATTACTCGTACTATTTTGTTGTTTTTTATAGTACTACTGAATAAATTACAGTGTTGGTCTACATAAAGTTCTCTAGTTCTAGCGCTTTTAAATGACCTTTATATTGACACTGCTGATTTGCTAGTCTTCTTATGTGTTGTACGCAAGTGAGCACAAGCATTTGCACCTACTGTAGTGATCACAAATTGGAACTGCAACAAGTGCTAATGCAAGATTACTGGGGCAGGTATCACGCTGCCCCATATGTTTCTCAAGAAACCAAAGACATGAAGAATTAGGTGTACACTCTGAATGGGGTGCCAACCTGTCCCTTGGCACAAGTACACACTCACGCGCCCAATCACACACTACAGTGAATGTAGAGATGCCAATCAGCCTAGACTGCATGTTATGAAATAGGAGCACCTAGAGATAATCCACCTGGCACAGGGCGAACATGCAAACTCTGCAAACACGGATTCGAATCCTCTTGAGGTGGGACGTGGCCGTGATGACCACCGTGATAAGTCACCGTGCCATCCAGAACGGTACGGCATAAATCTCCACAACAGCAGAGTGTAAGTGCAGGCAGATTCTCTACAATGTACAACCTCATTTCTATTGTAAGACATAAACAGGAGCACGAGGAAAGAGATTATGGATAAATGATCACAATACATTAAAAATCCACATGTTCACCACCGTATTGAAATTGTTGCGTCTCCTCCCTGCGAGGCATAAACGACACGTACGTATCTCTATAACGTATATTACTATCGGTTAGCATTACGTAACGCCTCCTAAACCATTCATGGGAATTTGACCAAACGTTCACAGAAACTGTATTAGAAAGCATAGATGTGCATTAGCTGTTTCATTTTCACTCACTCATCGTCTATACCACTTTATCCTGTATACATGGTCACAGGGGGCCTGGAGCCTATCCCAGGAGCCTTAGGGCATTAGGGCGGTGCCAATCCATCGCAGGGCACATACACAATCATTCACACAATACGGGCAATTTGGGAACACCAATTAGCCTAATCTGCATGTCTTTGGACTGTGGGAGGAAACTGGATTACCTGGAGGAAACCCACCAAGCACGGAGAGAACATGCAAACTCCACATACACAGAGACGGGAACCGAACCTGGATCCTGGAGGTGCAAGATGACCGTGCTAACCACTAAGCCACCGTGCTGCCTATTTTCACTTTTCTGAGAAAATGACGTTTGTTTAAAAAAAGAAACGATTGGGGTGGCTCAAATCTGCTATCTGTAACTCCTCCTAAAACCATTCATGGGAATTTGACCAAAGTTGCACAGTACAATTTTCAGAAGTTAGAGGCTCCCTAGCCTGTTTAATACTGTAGATGTGCACTAGCTATTTATACGACACATGGGTATCACTATCCGTTGCCTCGCGTTGTCGTTGTCCATCATCTTCCAAAAAGATAAATTCCATAGAAATCACAGAACCTTCTATTACGAAGCATAGATGTGCACTAGCTGTTTCATTCTGCAGAAGTAGTGTGTTCAGTGGGCAGGCGGAACATTTTATTTTTATTTTTTTCAAAGAAAGATTGGATTTTAGGAAAAAGAAAAAGAAAAAAAATCTCCCTATGTAACGTCCAGATTTTTTGGTTACATTACTAAATTCATTCAATTGTTGTCGATAGCATAAGCTGAAGCCTCTTGACTTTTCTAAAATCGTCTTTAAAGCCGTCATTTTAATGTCATTCTGCCGCATCAAAACCTCTGGACACGAGCTGCTGCTGAAACACAGGATAGACATGACATAGGAATTATTACTGGATGAAGAACTGCATGGCTGAATATGAACATAAAACTTCCTTTGTAAGAAAGAACGCACATTTATTCAGGACGCAACGCAGTCAAGGGCAGCGGTGAAACCTGTAGGTTGTGGTAACTGGTTCTCTTTTTCATGCTGAAAGAGAACAAGCATTCCTCATGGTGTGGGTGCATTAATCGGAGTGAGGGTCAAAAGGAAATTTAAAAAAAGCTCCTTTTATAACCTGAAAAAAGGTAGAACAGCCTTCAATGTGGTTATGAAAAAAAAGAAAAGATTCCTGTAGTTAATCAAGCGAAGAATGAAACACCTCTGTCTCATCTATGACAGTCAGGGCTGTTATTAACATGAAGGTGATTATTTCCCAATAACAGGTTGTGTGACAGCAATCCGCAAAAAAGGACAAGGTTTAATTTCTTACTGAAGCAATAGATTATACTTTTTAACCTTTGTGATCACATTTATTGGTGTGAAAACAAGTTAGTTCCTGTTATCACTTTCATCAGTGTTAGTCATTGCCTCAGCAGTCTCACTTTCTCCTCTGGAATTGAATAATACGAGGAAGAAGAAAAAAAAGAACAGCTTGTCATGTTAGTAAGAAACACTCAACTCTTTTGACATTTAGGTTTTACACTACAGGATAATCTTAATGTTCAGCTTTAACTCTTACACACTGGAGACTCCTTTCAAAAAATGTAATTGTTGATCTAGCGAAGGTTTCCATAGTGACACTTTAATGACATTCTATTCATTTTGTTACATTATTATCATTATTAGTTATTTTATCTTTATTTCTTTATCCATATAATAATATAAATCAAATAGAAATAAATTCAATTTTTTAAAAAATATTTCTTTAATAAAATGGGTTTTTTTTTTCCCTCTGATATTAAATAGGTCTTAGTGGTTAATCGCCTGCCGCCTTGCATCTCCAGGATCCGGGATCGATTCCCGCCTGCGCTCTTCGTGCATGGAAGTTTGCATGTTCTCTCCCTGTGCTTGGTGGGTTTCCTCCGGCTTCCTCCCGCAGTCCAAAGACATTGCTGCTGTTATAGAGAATTAACCAAGACAGCACTATAACCAACCATCACTCCTGACCAATCAGAATCGAGAATTCAATAGCATTCATAATGTTGGAGAACAATCTTGACCGAAAAACTCGTTCCGTTCCAATATTAGAAGTGAAACTTGTCTGCCGTAAAATTTCATTTCACATAGTTTTGTGGCCGTTTGCTTCTGCCTGAGAAAATTTCTGTTCCTGTTATTAAATCCCCACATGGCTCCTGTAGTTTACTGTATACTGTAATGCCTAGTGTGACGGACATGACACTGTTACCAAACCCAATGTTAGAGAATCTGCTTTCTGGTTTCCATATTTAAAAACAAGTAAATATTTTTAGTCTGTAAAATATGTATGCATTTGCAGAAATATATTTACAAGGAAAAAACACTCACCGGCCACTTCATTAGGTACACCTGTTCAATTGCTTGTTAATGCAAATATCTAATCAGCCAATCACTCACTCACTCACTCACTCATCTTCTATACCGCTTGATCCTGTATTCAGGGTCGCGGGGATCTGGAGCCTATCCCAGGAGACTTAGGGCATGAGGCGCGGTACACCCTGGACAGGGTGCCAATCCATCGCAGGGCACAAACGCACACATTCACACACTATGGGCAATTTGGGAACGCTAAAGGAAACCCACCAAGCACGGGGAGAACATGCAAACTCCATGCACACAGAGACGGGAATCGAGCCTGGTCGGGAATCAAACCCGGCCAATCACATGGCAGCAAATTGATGCATTTAGGCATGTAGACCTGGTCAAGGCGATCTGCTGAAGTTCAGAATGAAGAATGATGATTTAAGTGACTTTGAACATGCCATGGTTGTTGGTGCCAGACATGCAGGTCTGAGTATTTCCAAACTGCTGATCGACTGGGATTTTCACTCACAACCATCTCTAGGGTTTAAAGAGAATGGTCTAAAAAAAGGGGGGGGGGGGGATATGCCTTATTGATGTCAGAGGTCAGAGGAGAACGGCTAGACTGGTTCGAGCTGATAGAAAAGCAACAACATGATCAAATAACAAGCGTCTCTGAATGCTCGACCTGTCAAATCTTAAAGCAGATGGGCTTCAGCAGCAGGAGACCACACCAGGTGACGCTCCTGTCAGTTAAGAAACTCAGGAAACCGAGGCTACAATTCACATGGGCTCACCAGAAATCAGATGATAGAAGATTAGAGAATAATTCCCTGGTCTTATGGTGTGGGAGATATTTTCTTGGCACAGCTTTGTTTTAATGCCACAGCATACTGTACCTGAGTATTGTTACTGACCATGTCCGCCCCTTAATGAGCACATGATAACATGCTATGCTATGCCACAAACCTAAAATGATGACGGCGAGTTCACTGAACTCAAATGACCTCCACAGTCACCAGATCTCAATCCAGTAGAGCTTCTAGGATGTGATGGAACGGGAGATTTGCTTCAAAGATGTGCAGCCGATAAAAAAGAAATCTGCAGCGACAACATGATGCAATCATGTCAATACGGACCAAATAGTCCAAGGAATGTTTCCATCTGTGCCACGAAGAATGTGAAGGTAAAAGTGGGTCCAAACCAGTAATGAAGTGGCCGCTGAGTTTATATTACAGTATAATACTACAGTAGAGCGCTCGCTCTCTTGCACAGTAGTTGCACCGCTGGTAATATTCTGTATAGTATGTATTGACATTGGCCCTGAATCAGCTTCCACAGCAGGACATGGAGTTAAATATTTCCCAAGCAAGCAGTTTAGAAGATTCAGCTTATGTTAGATTTGTTCATAATGATGAATCAAGCGTGATCAGGTTATACTGTGTGGCCCAAAAGCAACATGAAAAGAAAACAAGTCTTGAATGCTGGTTACATGAATTACACTACTGCCCCCTAGTGGAAAAGCTGTTACAGTAAACATGACAATCACAAACACTGGCGTACAATGTGGTAGCGTTATGCCTCTTTTAAATACTGATAAAATGTTTTAATAAGGTATAAGGTTTATTCCATCTGCATCATGTTAAAAAAATCCCTGCGGCTGCTTATTTCGTATTTTTATAGAACCAGAAGATGATTAGCAGGAAAAAAAAAAAATGTACAGAATGGTTTATGAGGAGAGGCTTCTAAGAAGGTTGGATTAGTGGTTAGCACTGTCGCCTCGCACCTCCAGGGTCCGGGTTCGATTCCCGTCTCCATGTGTGCATGGATTTGGCATGTTCTCCCCGTGCTTGGTGAGTTTCCTCCTGGTACTCCGGTTTCCTCCCACAGTCCAAAGACATGCTGATTAGGCTAACTGGCGTCCCCAAATTGCCTGTAGTGTGTGAATTAGTGTGTGAGTGTGTGTGTGTGTTCTGCGATTGATTGGCACCTCGTCCAGGATAAACTGATAGAGACACAGTTTACATTTAGCATTTCAGCATTGTGTGTTAATGTTGTACAAGTTTAACAAGAGAACAAACACCTGAATAGTTCATTTTGTATTCGAACAAAATAATGCTTAAAAAAAAAAAACCTGATCGTGTGTGTGTGTGTTCCTACTGTATGTGTATGTGTAGAGGAAACAATGGATCACTCCAACAGAAGTCTACAAGTGAAGTACATACAAAAGACATGTTTGGACTATTTATTGGGAGGCCACGGCTTCTTCACAGAGACTGACAGGCACAGAAAGAGAGCGCAAGAGAGAAACACAAAGGTAAAGGAAATCCATTTAATATTTCTGAATAATAACAAGAAAACGAGTCATGCACATGATTCGGCTGCAATCTCAAAAACTAGCTTTGAATCAGTCCGGTTGGGTAACAAGTACAGAAACTGTTGCATCCCATGAATCTTTACACTCAGTGATATACCGCCTTTAACAATGTCAATTATGATGCAAGAATGTCAACAATGTCCAAGAAATTATTTCATTTCTTAGACTCCATGGTTTGTTTATTAGGGTCATCAATTATACTTAACCTAACGGCAAATTTTTAAAGTTGGGGATAAAAAAAAATGAATCGTAACACATCTGAATGGGTATGAAATAATAGTTGGAAATTATTACATTACGTTACAATACTTGAATGATTTTAAATCTGAGCTTTTGATCTAATGTCGTCGTGTAACACGGTGCTGTTACTGTGCTTTAGATGTTATGAATGATTGGATAGGTTTACGGAAAAACAGTTACAATTGCCCTACAGTACAGGTCATAGATAACCCTCTAACATATCATAAAATTGTGATGGTACAGCACTCAAAACATTATCCTCTTTATTCCAAATTGTATGAAAATTTTGATCACATTTTAAAAGAATGATGAAGACAGGTTGCTATAAAAGACCCAGTTGACCAGGTGAAGCACCTAATGTTGAAATTTTAACCATTACTGGATACAGAGTGAGTTAAAGCATGAAGTGTCTTGTGCAACAGTGATAGATGGACTCGGCTAATTAAAAAAAACTAAACACACACATATAAAATTCCTTTCTCTTTACAGTCCTTTTAGGGCGCGTAAAATACATGATCTGAAAAGTTCTTACGTCCTCCAGATCTCCGGTCGTCTCAGCTATACCCACCAGTAGACGTCTATCATACTCATGCGCATGTTGCTATAAGAAATGCAAAAATAACAAGTCCTCAGTGCATAAAGTGAGCGTATAAAAGACGATATAAAGGTCACCCTCTTCGGAAATGGATTGTGCAGACAATCCAGTTTAGCTACGCAGCGCAGCACAACTTCCAGGTGGGCGTTTACACAGGAGTAGTTAAAGGGTCTCGGTCTATTTCTGTAATATGAATTAGGTAGGTTCCCACGGTTATCTAGGGTCGACAGGACTTGCTCTGACTTGCTCACTGCTGAAAGACAGAAATCACATTCAAACTCATGAATCAGAAATGACATCATGATAATAATAATAAGAAGAAGAAGAAGAAGAAGAAGAAGATAATCATATTAAATAAACAGGCAGAACAATATTTCTATGTACTCTTGTGTATAATGTATATTGAGTTCATTTAGTTATGTACATACACTCACCAAAATGCTCAGCTTTGCCACAGCACTCCAGCTGCCTGATTGGCTGACAGACCTGTCAATCACTGTTACAGCTGACTGATTGGCATGTTAAGCTGTGCCTCCGACATGGCCCTGCAGTGTAGTGGACGCAGATTGTGTACAGCTCGGTGGGCGAATGCACATCCCTGGAATGCAAGGCACCTGGTCCTCGACCCCGTTGCACTATGGGACAGAGCCGGTGTGTGCTGGGTTTGGTGGGTGGGTGGTTGAGGGAGGGCCACTTCATCTCCCACCCGTCTCACTCCATGAAGCGGAGTGGGTCCTGGGACGACGGAAGGGGAAAAAAAGAAAGAAAAAAAAAAAGACAAATGTGGTAGTGAAACGTTTCACTTTCCACTCGGAGAAAAACGAGCTGCAGGGTGACATGTCAGCCTTTCATTTCTATTCAGTCGAGCATGAATCTCACTTTCTGAAAATAAGGCTGGAGTCAGACGCTTCAGCAGAAGTGAAAACAAACAAGAAGTGAAAAGTGCTGCAGTGAAACTTCTCAAGCAGAATTGTTCCTTTATTTAAAAAAAATTATATTTATTTAATTAAATTCAACAAGTAAAACATATAGATTCATTACACATAAGTGTTTCTATTTATTTTGAGAATTACAGCTTTACAGCTTATGAAAACCCAAAATTCAGTATCTCAGAGAATTAAAAGATTGTGAATTTGACTTGCCAGTTCTCCAGAAGACGATCATTGACACCCTGCACATGGATGATAAGACACAAAAGGTCATTGCTAAAGAAGCTGGCAGTTTACAGAGTGCTGTATCCAGGCACATTCATGGAAAGTTGAATGGAAGGAAAAAAAGGTGCACAAGCAGCAGGGATAACTGCAGCCTCGGGAGGGTTGTGAAACGAAGCCCATTCAAGAATTTGGGGGAGATTCACAAGGAGTGGGCTGCAGCTGGAGTCAGTGCTTCAAGAGCCACCACGCACATACGTATCCAAGACATGGGGTACAGTTGTTGAATTCCTGGTTTTAAGCCACACTTGAACCAGAAACAAGGTCAAACGAGGCGTCTTACCTGGGCTAAGGGACTAAAAAGACTGGACTGTTGAGCCAAAGGCCTCTTTTTAGATGAAAGTAAATTTGGAAATCAAGGTTCCAGAGTCTGGAGGAAGAGAGGGGAGGCACAAAAAATCCAAGTTGTTTTTGGTCCAGTGTAAAGTTTGCACTGGTCAGTGGTGGTTTATAGAATCTATAAGAGGAAGATGTGAGACACCAGAAGCAAAAATGCAGAAGAGCTGAATCTACAGTATACAATATGAAAGTCACATTTCAAATTGAATTACTGAAATAAATTAACTTTTCGATAACATTCTAATTTATTGAGATGCAGCTGTACATGTGGCACACTGGCGTAGTGGTCAGCACTGTCGCCTTGCACCTCCAGGTCAAGAGTGCTTGGTGGGTTTCCTCTGGGTACTAAGGTTTTCTCCACAGTCCAAAGACATGCAGGTTGGGCTAACTGGGGTTCTCAGTGTGAGTGAATGTTGACCAGAGTACTACTACTGTTGTGAAATGGGAATAAATACAATGGTCACCGCTGGCCTCCACGGTCCGTAGTTGGACTAGAGAAGAGTCGACACACAGGACCATCTTGTGCCAAACAACTTTTTGTTTTTACGCCAGAAGCGGTTCCTGATGCAACCCTTACATTTTTATCTGGGCTCAGGACCGGCACTGCATGGATGGGAATCGAACCCAGGCCTTCTGCATGGCAGGCGAGAGATCTAGCACTGAGCCAAATAACTGATTAGGTGTGACTCCAGATGTGGAGGAAAACAATCATTTTAATTATGAAGGAAGATTTTTAATAAAAGACTTTGACTGTTTCAATAACATAGAAAAGAGCCATTTAATTGATGTTGCCTAATTATGTTAAGTTTCTTATTCTTTTAAAAATTACAGGGAGCATGCAGTACAGTGCACAAGTCTGCACCCCTCATTGTTATTCATTTGAGGAAAAAGGAAAAAGGATTTGGTCATGGACCTCTCATTCTGTGAACCTGAATTAAAGACTGGAATGTGTGACAACAAGAAATGTCATGTGAATGTCTGAGGTTATGAATATTAAAACTGAGAGAATCCAAAATCTCAGTACAAGTTTAAAAGAGGTTTCTAGGCAAAGCTTGGGCATTCAGGAAAAGTAACCTGGTACACCAGTGAAACCTACTATAATGCCTTATGGCTATAAAAGAAAATCCTATTCATGTTATATAAAGGGTGTATTTACTTTTTCACTCAGCTTTATGTACGGGGGCCGAGAAGTGCAAAACAAAATCACTTCAAAAACCGAAAACAAAATAAATAAATAAAAAAAGAAAACAATATAAATTAAAAAAAATAAATAAATAAATCTGAAAACAAAACAACAAATCCAGATAAAAAAAAAGATCCTGTATATCTTGAGTGACAGATGTCTCGTCCAATCAGTGGTAAGAATCAACAAACGGGAAAAGGTATAGTTTGCAAATAATTTTTTTACCGCTGATCTTGAGTGGCAGCTGTCTCGTCTAAATCAGCCTTTCATTCGCAAACTATACCCGTCTTTTCTGGTTTTTTTCTGAATTGTTGTTGTTTTTTTTCTGATTTGTTATTTTGTTTTTGGATTTATTTTGTTTTTGAATTTGTTATTTTGTTTTTGAATTTGCTATTTTGTTTTTAAGTTTGTTAGTTTTTTTTAACATTGTTTTGCACTTCTCAGCCACAGTAGGTTTTGTTATATGTTAAAGAATTTTCCATACTGAAATAAGTGAGTATTTACCGCACATACGATTGAAACACATGGGACTGTTAATGAATAAAACTGTACGGAGACTTTAAGCGTTCTTGTGTGTGTGTGTGTGTAATGTCGAATATAATACTGTACATAAATACAGACATTGCCTGTAATGTTTCACTGCACTTCGTAAGCAAATAAACAAGGAGCATGAAAGGTGACATGTGTTGTGTGTGGAGAGTGTAGGTGTATCTCACCTAGTGCTGGACAGGAGGAGAGGGAGCGCATGCTGGGGAGGACAGAGGACAAGCGGGAGGAGGCAGAGGAGGTGCAGGAGATGGAGCGTCACGTGACGGAGATGGAGAACGAGAGCGTGCCTTCTCCTAAAAAAACAAAACAAAACAGAATTTCAGAACTGCTTGTTAGACTACGTGGTCTTAAAACACTGTTTTATATATGATGCAGCAAAAAAAAAAATTTTTAAGCTGCTCTATGTTTAAACTAAAAGATTAAGGTGAGAAGATCCGAGACTGAGACATCACCAATGAGCCGCCTTTAATGCTGTGCTAACATGTTTAATGCTTTCATGTTAATTAACGCCTCCAGATCTTAGTGTCAGGTCGCTTTCCTGATGGCGGGGGTGTGAATCATGCAATTTTCCCCAATGAATGTAGTGAGACTTATACAATAGTACATTATGGGTGCTCCACAGTGTTGTATGATATGTGTGAGACTACTTTATAATTTTCCCCTATTCAATCACATTTATTCTCCTTTCCACATCTCCCACTCACTGCCTGATGTTGTTGCACCAAAGCCACTCGTCTGCTCAGGACAGGACAGGACAGGATATATCTCACATATCTACTGTACGCGCTATGTCCCATAGAGCTCTGTATTCTTTATATGCACAGAAAACGCGCAGCGTGTACCTGCGGGGGACTCTTGTGCTGGTTGGGTGCGTGCGTGTGCTGGAAGCCAGAGGAAGGCGATCGGGCGTCTCTGGTCGAGTTTCGGCTGTCCACGCCATTCCCACCAGCAGACCTGGGAGACCCTCCTGCTGGAGACACGCTCTTCTTACAGGCCGACAAACAGGAGACAAGTCAAATTAACAACAAATTAGAAGAGAATGATCGCACATCACCAAACTAATTATTAGGCAATTGTGTACTGATTCTTTGAAAATAATATGAATATTTATACTCTAATGTCTATAAGATAAAGTTGTTTCTGTTCCTTTTTCATACACAGGAAAGATGTTGTCTGACAAACTGCATTTTTCTGTGTTAACTTTACAAAATTTTGCCTATTTATACTCGTTATAATGTTGATTATAACACATAAATTAAGACTTGAAAAAATAATGTCTTGATGATACTGTGCAGAAATATCACAGCTATCATCAGTGTTTTATACTTCTGATTAATATCACTTATGTGACATAATAAAAGGTAGCTGATAGACATTAAACCTTATTTTTAAGTACTGCCAAATTGTTTTAAGTTGAATTAAATATTATTGAAAATAAAAAGTTTAGCGCAATCATTAAACAAGTTCTTGGACTAATTTGTCTAATGCAAATGTGGGATAAGCTCATATCTAATCTAGGAAACACAAGGTGGAATAAAATTATTTTTGGGTTTTACATATGAAACAGGAAGTAGATTCCAATCAATGAATACAATCAACCTCCTTTATCCTTTTATATGCCATGAATTATTATAAACAAAATAAGTGCTGTAAATCCAGACCATTATAAATATTTTCCAGGTTCAGACAGATTCCTCATTGGCAATTAAATCACAGGATAACATGGTTCTGAGAAAATTAATTCGTGGTTACAAACTTGTTCTTTTGAACCGTTATTGCAACTGCTCTGAGTGGTGAAAAAAACCCTGATAATTCAAGCATGTCCTGACCGGGGCTTATAATTATAGACACGATGTTGACGTTAGGCCAGGGCCATGGAGGAAGAGGCAGGAAGAGAGAATAATTAGGCCGTACCTCTTTAGTGCTGTCCCGTTTCAGACTGTCCTCATTTTTTTCCACTTCTCTGTCCTAGAGGAAGAAGCAAAATGTCATCAATTATCTTCCACTTTCATCATCCGCCTGCATATGTCTATATAAGGAACTGCAGTGCTCCAAAATCAGATTTATTTCGGTCTAGTGGCGTTTATCTGCACTGCAATGCATTCATTCACTCATTCATTCATTCATTCATCTTTATGCTGGTCAGGGTGGCGGGGAATCTAATGTCCATCCCAGGAACCATGGGCACGATGCAGGAACACACTCTAGATGGGCCACCAAACCACTGCAGTACAAAATGCACACACATACAGTATACAAACCTAGAGGCAAGTCAGCTCATATGTTTTTGGGAGGTTGGATGAAACCAGAGAACTTGGAGGAAACCCAGACAGAATCATGGAGAACATTCTGAAACTCAGAACAGGCAGTCACCCAAGCTCAGCTACTTACTGGACTAACACTTACTAACACTCTAGCACACCAAGTGACCTAGTTTTCTCTGGGAATGACTAGGACATGCATAGGAAATCTCATTACATTACATTACATTTAGGCATTACGCCCTTATCCAGAGCAACTTACATCTTTATCTCTTTATACATCTGAGCAGTTGAGGGTTAAGGGCCTTGCTCAAGGGCCCAACAGGGACAACTTGGTGGTTGTTGGACTTGAACGTGGGAGCCTCCGAACCGTAGTCCAATGCCTTAACCACCAAGCTACACCTGACCCCTTAAAATACTAAGGGGTCTTATCAGTATTCCAAACTTGGCGATGATTGCAAGGAAACAGTGATCTGCTCCTAGTTATTTTAAAGTCATTCATTCATTTTCTATACTGGTTATCCTAAACAGAAGCACAAGAGGCCTGAAGCCTTTCTTACACCCTGTACAGGGTGCCAATCCTTCGTAGGGCACATTTGGGAACACCAAATAGTCTAATCTGCCTGTGTACCAGAGTACACGAAGGAAACCCAACAAGCCCAGGGAGAACATGCAAACTCAAGGTGGGAATCGAACCCTCGACGCTGGAGGTACAAGACCACAGTGCTGACCATTACGCCAGCGCCCCTCCTCAATTTTTAATTGCATTTTCTTATTTAATTAGCATCTAATAATATGATAATACTAATTAATGTTGTGCTGTCTATGTGAAAGTTGTTCCGTGTAATGTAATGTGACATTTTGAAGTTATAGATGTGAATTCCTGACTCCTTATATAAGCATTATTGTCTCTAACACTTCCTCTATGGATCTGTGTCTGTGCATGGGAAGGCAGTCTCGTGAATGATGTTAATGAGAAAATGAATACATAACAAAAAGAGTAATCTATATTTAACACCCGACTGGCAAGTGTAATAAATAATTTGACTGTTTTGTTAGTAGGAAAAGATCAAGCGTGTGGACCATGAGTGTACGGAATACATTAGGACTGATGTAATATAAACACTGTGTTATTCATGTGCTGACAGTGAAGGAAATAATACAGATGTTATGTCTGTACAACATCTTTCTCGCCCACAATTTTCTATGAAATCTACCTTAACTGCCAGTTCTCCCGTGATGTCTCACAGACTCGCAATGTGGTTCGTGTGACTAACTGTAAGCTGCGCAAAATAGACAAAACTTCACAGGACAACTGGAATTTTTTCCTCCCTTGCAACGTAGCATGTTTAGACCCACAGGCACAAGTTTCTCAAAGTAAAAACCTGGAATTGGATTTGACAGCTTGACAGCATGAGGATTAATGTTTAAATATTTTATTTATATACAGACCGGTCCAAAATTCTGAATCCATAGACGTTTTTCATTAAATGGAATTTGATATTCACCCAACATGGCTTCAAAATCAAGATCAAATAAAATCGTTTTCATGTACACAAGACAAGATTCTACACAAAGAGGAGCTGTTGCCGAATTCTTTACAGCATTGATGTTTGCCTGCGGATTCAGACTTTTGGGCGACCCTGTTCTGTGTACTTTCGTTTAGTTACAACAACCTCCGAGTTCCACATTTGAGTTCATTTTTCTGCATACTTTTCCTTTAAAAAGCTGCATTCACATGCAAAAGACCCAATTAAGAAAAAGTATGAGTCAACCGGCCCAGGATATGACACAGTGTTTGTTGTATGTGAGTCGGCGTATAAGCGCCAGAGCCATACCCGGGGTGTGGGAACTCGCGGCTTTCCTTCTGCGCCGCTTCTCTTGCTGTCTGGCACAGACTCGGCTGCGCAACCTAGCGGCAGGGGCAGCCTCTGACCCACGGACTGACTCACTGCAGCGGAGTCTGCAAAACTCTGTCAAACATAGCATATCAATATACAAATATACAGAATATGCATGTCTTATAGGAGATTATCAAAAACAACATTATTAAACAGAATTAACCAAGTCACACTATTTCTTTAAACAACTGGAAAGAATAAATAAATATGGCATGTGCTTTTTATTATAGCTATTAATTTAAGCTCATTTTAATGAAGGGGTGCCAATAATTTTGGAAATGAATGAATTAGATAGAATTGTATGTATTAGTTTAAATATGTGTTTGTATGCGGGTTTTCCAAAATCACTGCCAGAGAGGAAGGGTGTGTACAGAGTCAATAGCCCTATTAGTGCTACTACAACTATTGTACAAATCCATATTATGGTAAACACTCAGGTAAATAAATAAAATTAATTAATTAATTAAAAAAATTATCATTATTTTAAGAAGTGAAGGTCGGAATTTGGGAAATGTATTCCCAAACGCAATTGCCAAAACCATCAAACGCTATGATGACCGTCCCAGGACAGAAAGACCAAGAGCTACCTCTGCTGCAGAGGATAAGTTTCTCAGAATAACCAGCCTCAAACCCCTGGGATTTACAGCCCGTGATTTTAAATTAGAGCCCACATAAATGCTTCTCGGACATGTTTCAACATTCACTATTTAGAGGAGATTGCGTGAGTCAGGCCTTTGTGGTCGAACCGCTTTGAAGAAACCATTACTTCAGAAGAACAACAAACAGAAAAGACTTGTTTGGGCCAAGAAACACAAGGAGTGGACACTAGATCAGTGGAAAACTGTCCTTTGGTCTGATGACTCCAAATTTGATGTTTTTGGTTCTAACCACAGTGTCTTTGTTGGACATACAGAGGGTGAACAGATGGTTAGGGAATGTGTAGTTCCCACTGTGGAGCATGGAGGAGGAGGTGTGATGGTGTGGGTGTGTTTTGCTGGCGACACTGTTGGTGACTTAGTCAAAATTGTGGGTCCACTTAACCAGAATGACTACCACAGCATTATTCCTGCAAAATCCCATCCCATCTGGTTTACACGGTGGGACCATCATTTGTTTTCCAATGGGACAGTGACTCCAAACACACCTCTAGGTTATGTAAGAGCTATTTGTCCAAAAAGGAGAGTGATGAAGTGCTGCAGCAGATAACCTGACCTCCACAATCATCCACCTACACTGTAAACCCTAATGCTCAAAGTAATTAAACATATTGAGTACTGTTAACTTAAATAATTACAATTAGTTCA
>JAOVVA010000024.1:6058554-6071424 GCA_028565275.1 Leiocassis micropogon
TCATTACTTAAAAAAATTGATGTAACTGATTACCTCAAATTTTTTGAGTTTTGCCAACTTATTCGGGTTTACAGTGTATCTATCTACCTATTTATCTATATATACACCCAAAGTCAGCCAAAAATGTATACGCATTTCAGAAAAAGACTAATATTATAATAATAATGTTGTTTTTGGGCTGCTCCTGGCAACGGGTCACCACAGTGGACCATCCGATCCACACACAAGCTTGGCACAGGTTTTATACTGGATGCCCTTCCTGTCGCAACCCTCCCATTTTATCCGGGCTTGGTACCGGCACTGGGAATCGAACCCAGGCCTTCCGCATGGTAGGCAAGAAACCTACCACTGAGCCACCAATGCCCCATTAATATAATATTAATAAATATTATGATAATATATATATATATATATATTCATTTAGTATTCATATATATAAACTGTAAATATAATAACATTTAGTTTGTTTGTTCTGCAGTAAGATATATAACACATGAGCGCCTGCAGGATGTTTTAACACTTCACTGTTCTCGCCAACAGGAAACCGGAGAGAAATAAACAAGCAATATAAAACCAGCCGAGTGCTGCACCAAACACTAAAGCTATGCACGCTCCATTTAGCCCACTAACTGATGATCCTGTGAGAAATCGGACTGGTTGCGCAGCAGTTCCACACATGCATAAAACACAAAATCAATACGACTCGCCTGCAGCATGTGTAACAATTTACATGACCATTTATAAGAAATGTTCTCTAATGGTAGTCATTCATCTATATACTGATGTACATGAGGAAGGTTCGCACTCACCCTGTTTGGAGCACCATCTAGAATGAAAAAGGAAAAAGAAAAAAAAGAAGAAAAAAAAAAGATTATTATTCAATTGATAATATACAGTCACACAGTATCACAAACATCACAGTGAAACACTGGAGTAGAAGAAAAAAGGAATAAACATATATTACAGTATAACAACACTGTTTTCTAAAAAATTACAGTGAATTTTGCATATTAAGGATTATATTTTTGTTTTATAAGAATTTTCTTATCGGCGTTATTGCTGCCAATTTTCACAATAGCTATAGATGCTTCTTTATCTAGTTCACCCCTTTCTTGAATCCTATATCTAGACTTTATCCTGACAGAATTTTTCCACTTTTACAGTTGTTATTTAATGTGTCTTTGCTTAGACAAATTGGATTCTAATTGCTGTAGTGTGCCGTTATTATTGCATTATGTTACAATGATTATAGCAATATATAGGTTGCGTCTAAAATGTGCCAAAGGTGAATTGAGCAATATTAATATATATTAATTTATTAAATCTGGCTTAAATCATGGTTTTGAGGCTCAATTGTGGACGCTCTGGTCGTCACCATCTTGGCAGGATCCGACTCCTTCTAAATGGTCGAAAATGGGTGAAGCAATCAGCACCTGGCTGTTGGTTGGAACGGTCCTTCTTACCTTAGTTACCCACAAGCTAGCTAGCTTAGCTTTAGGTTAGCTAAAATGCTATGGTGGCTAATGTAAACTTATATGCTAACTTATTGCATTTGATTGAACTACCACATTCATACCCTACACGCTGTCCCGGGTCAACATTTTTTGTGGTGAGTTAAACGACAGTGAGTCTAGTTATCTGGTTAGCTAAGATAAGTCATGCATAGCATACAGCTGTTAACAATGCAGCCGTCACTCAAATTGGCCACGCACCTAATTATGCGTAATTTTGTGGCTTTATAATAAAATTTAAACTGATGATTTAAATAAAATGTCACCCCATATAGCTGTCATAAATGAGACAACATGCTATAGAAACCTTTCTTTTTTGTACCAGGCGGCAAACATTTTAACATGGAGGGTCTATGAGGATTGACTAACTTATGGAGCCTAGTGGTCATTTGAGGAACTGTAGGGTTTTGGTACGTCAACGTTGGCCTCATATTTCTTGGTTAACTTGGATTAAATGCATGTTTTCTTTATGTGGTAATCTCTATCTAACCATCAAGACACATGAAGTGACCAAGAGTAACAGTGACTTGATTTGATTATAGCTTTGATTATTATACATGTATGGCTTCTTGTTTTCACCCTCCCACCAACACCTTCTGAGGACCATTGAGACTTTATTCGTGTTTTAGTTAACCTACAGTATATTTGTCGAAGTGTTGAACTTTGTGTTTAATAGTCAGTATGTGTGAGTGGTGAGTGTAGAAAATAACGGACATGACGGGAAATTAGACGAAAACAATATATAAGACACATCAGTAAGCGGGACATGGACATGGTGGATATGGTCGGATAAACACAACGTTTACGTTTGTGTGTGTAATTATTATACATACGTTCATGACATCAGTGCATAAATAAGGAGTTGTTTTGTTTGTACCTCTTAGATCCACCGATTCGGGGTGAGTGATGTCATCTTTCGGCACCAGATGTGGAGGGAAAGGGAAAGCCCCCGGGAGAGCCATGAGACCAACTCCTGCTCCGAGAGACAAGCCTGACTGGTGCGGCGTCAGGGGGAAGCCTGGGGCGTGATGGGACAGGTGCTGGAGCTGCTGTTGCTAAATAGCCAGGCGAAGAACAAAGAGGTCACTCACGGCTTAAACAACTGACTTACGGTACAGGAGAGTCAGAATGTACACAGTGTAATCCTTGTGCCTGGCCACTGTAATGCGGTAATAATGTGTAATTATATGGGTAAATGGGAGATAAATACACACACTTACCCCTATGATAGCGTTCAAGTCTGCCATGCTCACATGCTTGGATCTCTCAACTGCCTGGGCCACCTGGTGCTGATGCTACAAACATATATAAAGGTGCACTTTGAAATCTTTCCAGCAAAGACAAAGGATCTCCTTATAAACAAAAACTTAATGCAGATATTCAGAATCAAATGCATGAATAGGTGAGGTTGTCTAATACTGTATCTGTAACACCAAAGTGACATTAAATCATTAAACAAGTGGTTTATAGTGTACCGTATCTCCCATCGGGAGATCTTGTGTCATGATCACGGATCTGAAATATGATTCAATGTGATACAATTTAATACAGCCACTCCTCTTTTCCTGTTATTGACACACAAAGGCATGCTGGAATAAAAAAACAAACAAATAAAATGTACAGTGCAGAAGAAATTTCATGTCATAGCACGTCTGAAGACCGCAAATAAACTGCTTTAACCACAACACATACTGTAAGATTAGTACAGTACTTATACACAACAGAATAAGTAAATGATAAATATTACACATATTCGACTACATATGTAAGATAGTTTCACTTCCAAAAAAAGAAAAAAAAAAGACTTTTGACAAATTGCTTTTAAAATATCTTTTATATTTTAAAAAAATATTGGTTTGAAAACCCAAATGCGTGTCGACACACGCCAGTTTTCATTTAATCACTCACTCATCGTCTATACTGCTTTATCCTGTATACAGGGTTGTGGAGGGTCCGGAGCGTATCCCAGGAGACTTAGGGTACTAGGCAGGGTACCAGCACCCACACACTGGATGGGGTGCCTATCCATCACAGGGCACACACATATATACACACACACACGGTCATTTACACACTAAAGGCAACTTAGGAACGCTGATCTCTGATGTTTAAGGACTGTAAGAGGAAACCGGAGTACCCGAAGGAAACCCAGCAAGCACGAGGAAAACATGCAAACTCCACGCAAACAGACCTAAAGGGGGAATCGACCCGGACACTGGAGGTGCAGTACTTATATTATGTTTTAAACGCTTGGTGAAGTCGCATTTGTAAAAAGTCTAAACAGCTGTGTGGCCATCGGAAAACAACTTGGAAAGACTCGACTTTGGAGCAATGGAAAAAGGTCACATGGACTAACATGATGGGCCAGGCAGTACACACACAAAAAAAAAAAAAATCTAATGGTTAATGAAAAATACTCCAGTACTTGATTGTTGGCTTCAGTTTCAGAGCATTAAACCATAAAACCATTCACATTAAAACCACCTAGATTTTGGGTTCCCCATGTGCCTCGTGGGCTGTTCTGGCTTCTTGAAGCGTTACTCCGCAGGGGATGTGGGGGTGTGTTTTGGTGTCTGGCACCCAGACGTTTGCAGCAGATCCTTTGGGTGCTGTGGGTTGTTTGGTTGCTTGGTTGGATGGAAATCTAAGGAGTTTGGAGACTGGGTTGGTGTCTTTGGGTTCTTACATTTCCAGTCCAATGCCTTAAGCACTAAGATCAGCGTTGGACTATTGGTCAGAAGGTCCTGGTTTTTTTTTTTTGGCCTGCTGGGCCCTGTGCATAGCGTAGAGTGTTCTGGTGCTTTTCTATTGTATCCAGCATTGACATTTTTCAGCAACTTGTGGTGCATTGGCTTTTGTGTGGGATTAGACCGGACAGTCTGGACTTTGTTATTAGGTGGGCATTAGCGAGCTTTGGTTGCCTGTGACCCTCTCACCAGTTTGCTGGTGTATAGTTGGTGTTCAATGTTCACTTCACCGGTCAGTGGATACAAAGTTCAGGCTAATTGCTGCACCAATTTAGATGCAGCTACATCATAAATATCCAGTCCACTGAATACGCCAGAATGTGAAATGGTGAAATCTTTAAACCCCTAATTAATACACAACCCATCCAATGACAAAACCTGTAGTGGACACATTACTTTAGAAGTGCGGTCTATTTGGCTCAGTTCAGCCAAACAAGCTGATTTCCTGTTATTGCTCCTACTGGACTCATTTAGGGTTTTATGGCTTGAACATCCCCAGCATGCTCTCTGTTTGCTTGGTTAAAAAAAAGCTACATGAAATATTAATAGATGAAAGAGATGGGAGATTAGGCTGTGTTGATGACCACCTCTCTTGTAAATAATTAATGCCTAAATAGCTGTGAGAGGAAGAATAAGGGCCTTCTGTAGTAAGTAACTTTATTGTTGGGTGGTGAAAGGCTCTGTGCGTGTGTGTGTGTGTGTGTGTGTGTGTGCGCGTGCCATTAATTTCGCTCACCTCTTGGGACAGGAGAGGGATAATCTGAGTGCATATAGCGCTGAGCCGCTTCACAATCTCCGCCTGCAGGGAAACGCACACATGCGCGTACACACAACACACACATACACACACACAAACAGTTCAGAGAAAATCCTATCAAGCAGCAGAGGACATATTAAACATGACAATCGAGGGCAAGCATTACTGCTCCTGCTGCAGTCTGTTTTTCTCTGTCTTTCTGAAGAGCAAAAAAATAAATTCTACCTCAAATATGCTAATATTTAAAGCATATATTCAACAACAACAAGCTTTGAAGAGCCCAAAATATCTTTGCTACCCTCAAGCGGTGACTTAAACACGCTTTTCCTGTCGTTTGATTAGGGAGTAAATCACAACGGGTCCTGACATGTTTTAGTTCCCACATTTTAAAGTAATTTGTCAACGGTTGCGTTTTTTATTTATTAACGAATGACGTGTTGATTCGAGATTCAAGATGGCGCCGTGCTAGTGGCGGATGATCGCAGCTGCTCGTGTCTTGAGAGACGTTATATCTTACCTATTGTGAATTTCCATCTGGAATGGATGACGTGATCCATCTGTGCGGTTTTTTTTTTTAATCCCGTTTAATGTTGTGGAACAAATGACTTCCTGTTATCACTTGCGCTATAACCAGTCGATCTTTCAGCGCCTTTATTTTAATGTTTATAAGAGAAAAAAAATGCAGCATTGTGGTTTTAACAAAAGCCATGAAGCAGCTCTTTGTCATGATTGTTATCATTCGCTCACACTGGAGACTCCTTCCAAGAGTGCTAACAATCATCTGATTATGTGCAGTAACCCAACGTAGGGCTCATCGCTATAGAAACAATAACAAACCAAGATGATCATATTAACATGAACTTGTGTTTATCTTACAGCAAGACGTCAGTACTGCCGGTACAGAAAATCAAATCAATCGACACCCTCTGACCAATCAGAATCGAGAATTCAACTCTACTCCGGTATTAGTGCTGCTCACAGGGGTTACATTGTGGTTTGAGAAGCAGGTTTAACTGCACCAGAACCCCATAAAAAAACTCAAAAACCCCAAATGGCCTGAAAAAGCAGAAAAGCTCTAGGGGTCTGATCAGGATTAGCCCACTTTACATGTTTTTCAGTATGTATATTACTGAAATGCGGCTCATTAGTTTATTTACTTTCCATACTTTATTTGATTTAAATGGGCAAAAAAATTTGTGTATTATGTCGTTAAAGAATGAAGAAGAAATGGATCAGTGGTTTTTGCAAAGCACAGTCTTTGTAGTGAGTAAGTGCTAGTATTTTGGCAAAAAGGTGGGGTACACCCTAGACACACTACACAGTGAGCACAGCGTGAAAAATTTAATTGCCATCAAATTCAGTTTTCAGGAATTCGCAATGAAAACATACATGTGTATTTTATTTAGTAATGTGATCAGCCATAATATTAAAACCAACAAGGCTTTCGATTCCCCCCTTTGTGCCACCGTGGCAGTTCTGGCCCCTCAGCCTCAGCCTCCCACAGTCCGAAGACATCCAGATTAGGCCCATTGCCCATCGTGTGAATGGACGTGTGAGTGTGTATGTGAACCCTGTGATGGATTGACAATAGCTGCTATAGCTATGGCATTCAGTAAGTTATATCAGAAACTTTGTAGCAGTTCCACAACAGTAAATAGAATGTATAATAGAATATAATATAGAATAGAATATAAAGTCTTAACTAGGGTTAAAAACTTTAGGGTGATAACTGTAACTCCGTTAAGGTTTGGGCGACATTACACCACCTATTATTGATTATCTTCCTGTAACAAAAGCACAACTAAGTTTTTATGCTTGATACGTTTTGAAATAAACCCATACTGAGACGACAGATGCCTTCGGCTTATGTGAGGATTTCCCTAGCGCGAGACTAATTTTCCATCTCTGTGAGGGCAATAGAATTGGAGAGTCTGGTGTTTAATGAGTTATATTAGAAATTTTATTGATTACATCATTCTTCCAGGTTCAACTCTGACTCACATTCAGGTATTTGTTACAGATAAAAGAATTCATTCAATTACTAGAGCTTGTACTTGCTATGTATGCTATTGAAGGTGGAACATGGAAAGCAGCATGAACACTTGGATAAAAGTAGAAATAAGGGCTCATGTTAACATGTTAAATGCTTAAGTTTAGAAACTTCACGTGACATTTCTTACCTGCTTCTGCATCTCAATATTCAGTCCATACGACATCTCGTAGTACTACAGTAAAAACAAGAATGAACATATATAATTATATGATTGTAAAAACAGGCTCAGATGCTGACTCCAACCCGTATTAAATGAACTACAGCTTTGCATGACAAAGATAAATTAATTGCTGGTGACCGTGGATAATGATCTCGCTAATGATTTATAAACTAGAACTAGAAACAAAACTGCATTATTTAGTAATATAAAATGTACACCCCATAACATTGACTATTCCACATGAAAGAGATGAAGGGAGGAAATATGGAGGAAGGAAAGCTTACATTTTCTCAGTTCGCTTTCTGTCTTTATTAACTCCCTTTCCAAACTGCATTTGGGAGTAATCTTCAGGGGAAAAAAAGGGCACTCACCATGATGTAATGCCTGTGCATCTCAGTCTTCTCCGTGGCCAGTTTCTCGCATTCCAACTTGAGACTGAGTGAAAACACAAGATAGCAACTTGGGTTTCATCTACTGAATGCCACAACTTGTTATTTCAAAGAATGTCAAATTTCTCCAAATGGAACATTTTTTCTTTGCTGGATTGGTACCAGAAATGTAAGTCACCTTGGTTTAAAGTAAAGTAAATAAATGTAAACAGGAGGAGGTTGGTCTTGGCTGAAACTTATTCGCAATTAAGCTGTGATTAGGATCCTCACCTGTGGTATTGGGCCTGGAAAAGCTGGAACTCCTCTTTGATATGGTCCAGTGTCTCTAGAACTGTGAACTTCATGCCCGCATGGCTTGGCACCAACGGAGCCTGAGAGACAACGGGGAAAAAAAAAAAAGGTAAATCTAACTGAATTATGACTGAATATGCACTAGTTGGGGATGGGCTAATATCACTAAGTGTCTTTGGTGTCCTCAGCAGAATCATTATGAACATATTGCAAAATAATGAGATTCTGCGGTTTTATTATAAATGACCAAACATTTAGACACATAGCGGTACAATTACACGCCTCTTGAAATGTTCTATACTCTTATTCTATACCATTTTCCTTGATTGGATGTATGAGATGTCCCACAATGGCTAAATGCCACAAAATGAAAACACTTTTCTTATTGTTCTCAACAAATTCTTATTGTTCTCAACAAAAGTCCTCTAGATTTTTTAGATTCTTTTTCCATAATAATAATAATAATTATTATTATTATTATAATAAACATTTTGTACGTGTCCCTGAAATTGATGTCCACTCTGTCATTTTGGGGGAACTGTCCCTTTAAAGACACTGGCTGATGTCAGCAGTGACACCATAACCATCATCTTGTCTTTTTTCAATGCAGGTTGAAACAACTTAAATACAATTCAAGCACATTGAGTACTTACACTCATATTTCCTAATTATCATAATTGTTTTTGTAGTTTGCTGTTGTCAAGCTTAAAATGTCCACCCTGTCGTAGTGAAATATTATGTAAAATACATGTGATCAGTAGTACACAGTTACCTTCAACAGTCAATCACGGGTTCACCATGTGCTGATTAAATGCTAACTTTAGAAAACAATGTCCACCCTGTCATGGTCCACTCTGTTATCAATCCTTCCATGACAGGAGGGACATGTGTGCATAATTATTGCCACATTTCGGAATCATTTTACTACCATCAACAGGCTTTACCCATTAACCTGATTGTATGCACTGATACAGGACTTTCATCATTTCTTTTTTAACAATATTGCAACTTGCTGCTGCATCTTATGTATAGTTACTTAAGTTGTACACCTCAGATAGAAATATAGAATAAAATAGAAAGATTTCATGACAAAAACAGGTAGCACGGTGGGGTAGGGGTTAGCACTGTCGCCTTGCACCTCCAGGTCCCGGGGTTGATAAACCGTTTGATAAACCGTTTTTTTGCCGTTTTTTTCGACTGGAGGTTACTCTAATTGGCGTTCTCGAATTGCCGATAGTGTGTGAATGAGCGTGTGTTTTTACTGGAGGTCATACAAATGGCAATAAATACAACGGTCCCCAATGGCTTGTATGGTCCCTAGTTGGACTACAATAACAGGAAAATTGCACTAAAAGAATACAATTAAACTAAACATAGACTTTCCAATAATAATAAAATAAAAATATACAAATTACACAGAATGTGCAAAGTGCAATTGCCAACTGAGGGGTATAAAAAATGTGTTGCAGGGTATGACTGCAGCAGCATGAGTGAAACATGAAGTATGAAATGAAATGATGTGTGTGTCAGCAGCAGTGTTATTGTCCATCGTCCAAAGTGCAAGCAAGTCAAGAAAAGTACAACCATACATACAACTGAAACCAATTAAGTCTTATAAACACATACAACATGCGGCAATGTGATGAGACAAAAGCCAGGTTACCAAGTCAGGCTTCAGATTCATTATTTCAAACTGCACAAGAAACATTTGTAGAAGTGTGCATTAAATACACGTAGTCCCCAACTTACAAACATTTGAGTTACGAATTTCCACAGATACAAATGGACCACGATCCTATGAACATTTCATAGATGCGAACAAATCACAGAAGTAGCTCATGTGTATTGTACAGAAATAGACACTGCAGTGCACCAGATACCAATATTTACAATTATATACAACATTTTCAGTGTGTAAGTGAATGTATAAAATGGCCAAAGTCTGGTACACTGTATGTGTGTGCGTGTGGGAGAAATGAGTCGGCCTCACCGGTTTCAATGAATCAGTCCGGGAGCACAATGATAGAAAATGTCTGTCATGTAATGCTGTCCTGATGGTGAATAATTCTAATTTTGGAAAATCCTCAACTAAACAGAGTTCACAGTCCAATACAGTGAAAAACAGCTCTGTGACAAAATGGCGTCTGGAATTCCCCTCGAGATTTAAATGTGCAGGGCAACACTGCTACATTTCATTTCATTGGCCACATGATAGCAGGGTGGGGAACGGGGACAAAGATTTAATCAAGTGGATTGGTCTGCTTTACATTGTACATTCGTGTCAAAGGTGTACAAGACTTACTTTGCCGGACTTAAAAACAAATTCAACTTACAAACATGCTCCGGGAACGGAACTCGTTCGTAAGTCAGGGACTACCTGCATCATATGTATTAACACATTTAACTAGCGGCACAGTGGCAAAGTAGTTAGCACTGTCACCTTGCACCTTCAGGGGCCGTGTTCGATTCCCGCCTCGGGAAGTGCATGGAGTTTGCATGTTCTCGGGTTCTCCAGGTACTCTGGTTTCCTCCCACAGTCCAAAGTCATGCAGACTAGGCTAACTGACGTTCCCAAATTGGCCGTTGTGTGAATACGTGTGTGACTACAAGTCCTACCATGGTCATAACATAAAAATTAGAATAAATACAGTGGTCACCATTGGCCTCCACGGTCCCTAGCAGTACTACAGAGGTTCATGGATGGATGGATGGATGGATGAACACATTTTAATGTAGAATTTGGTATAATGTTTAAAATCTATCCATACTATCCATGTAGTGAGCATATACTGTATAATTAAACAAAAATCTATTTTTGTTGAGAAAAAAAATGATATACCCACCGTATGAACAGACACATAGAGACAAATAGACAAAACAGAGAATTTTTATGAAGCCTGAAGCAATTTGCCAAACCTTGTACTAGAATGATATAAACTCTAATAACAATACATATGATTACACATTAATTTTTACACAGTAGTGTATTATTGTTCGTTATTTGTTCTATGTGGCGCAATGTTTATCCTAGTTCGGTCCATATGCTTATGATGAATTTTTGCACTTGCCAAGGCTCTTGTCTGTGCAGGACAAATTCCCTTTCGTGCATAAATAGTGCGCTATTATATTCAACGGCGCTTGCAAAATCCCGGGCTGAACACTAAATGCTTTGTTTTATAAAAGTCCTCACATGCTAGCACACAGGCCTGCGGTCCTATACCCTACCAACGGGGCATGTCATCCAACACTATCACGCCTCATGAAGGGAAGCTTGTGCACACCAGATGGATTGCTCGGGCTTGCAGGAGGAGAAGCCTTTATTCCTTTCTAAAAGCACGGCCAGTATCGGTGTAACCAAGCATCGACTTTTTACCTTTATATCTGTCTTTGTTCTTATGTAAACTAATATGTGACCGAGGACAGCCGCTAGCAAACATCCATTTCCTTCTGAGCAAAGAAAAAGCAGCGTGACGTAACGTCCTGTCTTGCCGTGCCAGGTAACCTTTAATACAAAGGTGTGTACATAATCCTGATAAAATAAAGAGTAATGGAGGTGAAGAGTGCGTAGTTTAGGCTGGGAGCAGCTGTGCAGGCAGCGCGGCGGAGATACAGCTGCTGAGAAATAAGAGGTCATTACACGCACGCTACAGACAGTATGACAAAGCACTGCATTATCGGCCAGGCTACTGCACACACTGCCATCCTGCAGGAATACAGCCATCTATCTCAATGTTTTACTGTGTCAGGACAGAGAGAGAGAGAGAGAGAGAGAGAGACGGGAGGTGTAGGGAGGGGGATCACAAGGCTGTGAATAAGGCGCTGCTGAAATATTCACTACATGGGCCACAGATACAGCAGCAGCCAATCTTGTGAGACGAGTGTTGAAAAGGAGATACAAACACCTTGTTATCTGTTTCGACAACGATATAACAATTAGGAAAGAATTATCCAGGCTTGCCTTTGAAAAGAAAATAGGCGCGTTTGAAATGAAGTAGGAAAAAAAAAACAAAAAAATACATACATATAGTCATTCATTTACACAAATCTTTTTATCCAGATCGCTGACATGATCTAACCTGAGCTGGAGAAATAAAACATGACGGGGTATGCTGTAATAAAAAATGCATCAGTTACACAGTGCTCAATGTAATGTGGTGCTCAATGTAAAGCACAGGGAAGTTACTGTTATAAACAAAAATGGGCGTTATTTCCAATGACAGCAAATCCCATTGCATTTTAGATTCTTCTTATACTGCAAAAAGAGACAAACTATTTCCTCTTTTCTCATACATTATAAATATGATAAGCAATAGTTCTCTCGCTCGACCTTTTCGTTTCTCTTATAAGCCAATGTAAAAGAAAATGCACACTCTCATGTCTCGTCTCCAATCCACTAAAACACTGGACTCTACAGAATCCTAACGATACAAAGCAATGGCACTGGAGATTCGTTCCATTAATGTTAACTAAATTTCTGTTCTAACTAAATATATATTTATTATGGGATGTTACTATAGAAATAATAGCATATTAAAACAAGTGCACTAAAACAATCCTCCAATTTGAGCAGTATCACATTTTATCACTACATTACATTTACTCGCGCTCGTAAAGACGTGAATGTACACTAATTTAATAGTTTGACTCTTCCATCCGCAGATAATCTACAATGTACAGACACTTCAATAAAAAAAAGAAAGAAAAAAAAGTCACTGGTGTAGAAACTTACCCTCATTAGCCATTTAAACCCTGTGTATATTATCTTGTGTGTATGTTATCAGGCCAAACACTGAAGGGTAGGTAAACTTTTGATCAGGGCCAGTGTAAGTGTGTTTCGTGATTTCTGGCTCTCACAGACCTGTAACTTCTTTAAGAGGCTCCTCTTTCCTCCATTCGTTACCTGTATTAATGGCATCTGTTATCAGTATAAAAGACACCTGTCCACAACCTCAAACAGTCACA
>JAOVVA010000024.1:6093387-6108718 GCA_028565275.1 Leiocassis micropogon
TATATATATATATATATATATATATATATATATATATATATATTTCCATATATTTCCCTGTTAATATTCTGCTCCACAATCCTGTCTAGTAGGTGGCGGTATTGCACCGGCTGCACATGAAGTCAAAAGCGATACTCTAGCAAAACAAGAGTATTTGCAGAAAGTGAAAATAGTTTTTTAAACCATGAAATATTTTTTGGCAATTTTAAGTAAATTAGTAAATTTTCCTTAATAATTTAGAAAGTGTGAACTGATTCCAAATCTAAAACTAACCCACTGATTTAATTAACTGTACGACCAACAAAATAGCGATTAAATTACAGCAACTGGTTAAATCGCGCAGCTCTTAAACTTCAGTGGAAATAAAATGGAACTAGGAGTATTTGGCAATAATGACTCTCCACAGACTGAAGCATGGTGGTGGTAGCTCAGGTCATGCACGGAGATCTCAGCCTCTCGGTTGTTTCTTTTTGCTTCTCTTATTACCTCCCGACCCAAAATAAGGCTTCAAGAGGAATGATTTTTATGCAAGACATTGTACCAAATTACATATGATGTATATCGTCTTACTATAAAAAAAGAAAAAAATAATGAGGGTGAAAAAAAACAGGAGATTAAAAAAAGCTACAAAAAAAATCTGGAAATAAAATAATGCATCTTTAAAACTAGGATTATTATAGATGAACCTCTTTTTATTTTCGCATCATCTTTTAACATTTGTTGAAAAGCAAAGCTTCAAGCAGATATAGAAAGATAAAAAGAGAGAGAGAGAGCAACTGAGTTGTACAGTATTTATACAATGACTGATTTTGCTGATTTGGTTAATTGTGCTTTCACAAGATCTTTCAAACTCTATCCGATTTTGCCACGTCTGCAAAGAGGGAATTAAAAGAATGACGGATTGTCTGAGCGTCTGGAAAGAGGATCGTCTCCTCGGCTTAATCCAGAAGCTGCTCTGTTTAGTCTGAGGACTAGCTTGTAAGAGAAGGAGCGCAGGAAATGTGCAGGAAGCCAGGGATCCCGCTGTGGAATAATAAGCGCTTGACAAACCCGAACAAAAAAGGAGGAAGCGGAGACGAAAAAAAAAAAGGCAGATTTTAACGCAACTATGAAGGACTTATTTAAACTACGGTTTGCATGCAGGAAAGCGAGAGGCTTTTATAAGGAGAATGATGCGGGAGGTAAATGAAGATGAAAAACAATGCTGTGCTCTTTTCATTGTCTCTGTGCTCTCGGCGAGAGAGAAGGTGGACTCAGTCAGATTTGTCCCCGTCGTCGTCACGGTGCGTGTCGGCGCTGTTGGCGGCGTCACGGGCGTTCTTCTCTTCCTTGGCGAGGTGAGCGTGTGACGCCAGGATGCTGGAAAGAGAGAAGAGACCCGGAGCGGTGGAGGACGAGGAGGAAGAGGAAGGCAAGGTTGGGGGGGTCAAGCCCAGGGGTAGAGGGGTCATAGGCAGAGCCAAACCCTGCAGCTGAGAAAGCTGGTGGGCCTGGAGCTGCTGCTGTGCACAAACACACCGACACACACACACACCACACGCACACACACAGATAAAAAAAAAAGTGAGCAAACACACACAGGTTAGAAATCCAGCCAACAGACACACAGGTTAAATGGGCCACTCATGCAGAGAGGTTACAGATGGTGCGCGCGTGTGCGTATGCACACACACACACACACACACACACACACACACACACACACACACACACACACACACACACACACACACACACACGGTTGAAGGTTAAATATACATAACAACAAACAAGAAAAGCAGAGGGAGAACAAATAGCCAGAGAGAGAACAAGATGGAGAGAGGCAACAAACAGATGCTCCTATATTTACACACACACATGCGCACAAACACACACACTGGAGATGTGAGAGGACTAAAGCAGACAGCCTACCCGAATGATTGAGTTCATCTCTGGTGGAGTGACCTGCTTGGCTCTCTCAATCGCTCCCAGGACCTGCTGCTGATGCTACACACACACACACACACACACACACATACACACACGTTTAATATCTTTGTGAGGAACTTTCCTTGACATAATTATTAATGCAGCTCACTAATTTTATTCCTATCATTAGATCTAACCTACTCTAGTAACCAAAAGGAAAGCATTTAATCTTTTAGCTTTGTAAAGAAAAAATCTGGATTTATTAAAAAAAAAAAAAAAAAAAAACAGTTTTCCGTATGGGGACCAGGCAGATGTCCAGATTGTAAAGAAGATTAGACTCATCTGTTGTTAATATTAGATAGCGATGAAGCACTGGGAAAGTGTGTAGATCTAGTGATGTACTGTAATGAGATTTATATTTAAATCTCGACGCACATATTATCTCGTATCTGAGCAGGTAGGGGTTAAGGGCCTCACTCAAGGGCCCAACAGTGGCAGCTTGGCGGTACTGAGGTTTGAACCTGAGTAAGATGAACTTCATACCACCACAAGTTATACAGTAGGTCAAAACTGCGTGGCTGTTTCCAGTACTTTCAGGAAGTTCCTATTCCTAGAAAGCTCAATCACAGCACACTCTAGACATCCAGTGAGAAGCAGAGCGGTTCTGCAGATGCAAACACCTTGTTGTTGAGGTTGTTCGCTTTGGAAGAAAGGACATAAAGTCTACTGTAACATCGACAAACTTTCAAACATTGGGCTGTAAAGCATCTCAGGTTATCAAAGCCTTCAGGAGGAGCCTACATCTGGGTTCCTGTCAGCCAAGGACAAGAACGTGTGGCTACACTAATGACACGGTCACCTAAACTGCACCGCTGAGGATTAGCGGGAAACAGGACACTAATGAATAATGACCGCTCCACGGTCGACACGGTTCTGACGTGAACATTAACTAGAGCTCTCCACCTGTATCTGTTATGATGAGTTGAAAAGTTCAGGCAGTCTGGGACAAATGAGATACTCCGGATGAAATGAGAAGCAAAAAGCCCTCTTTATTATATGTCAGAGCAGACATTCATTTAGCAAAAGCTTTTATCCTGGAGAAAAGTGAAACGAGATACAATCCACTCTTAATCTCATGCAGAAACGACGACTAGCACTGAAACATTAACACTAATACCAACAGCTCGAACATCTATATTATGACTTGTGGGAACAAATAACATTAGGTTTAATCAGATTCTACACTTCAAGCTGACTAGACCTTATACGAGAAACATGTACAAATACACTTCGTACCTCTTGGGACAGGTAGGGCAGCACCTGAGCGCAGATGGCGTTCAGCCTCTTTACGATCTCAGCCTGAGCAAAGAGAAAAGAGAGAAAAAAATAAAAAATAAAAAAACACACACACACAAAAAAAACACAGATCAACACAGTGCTCCTGAATATCAGTGTGGCAGTGTGATGCAATTGTGTTTGAATCTGAACACAGCATTATACTAGTTATTATACAACTTTATATCAAACGTTATGAGCAGTATTGCCTACCTATCAACTGGGTGACTAAAAAATAATGAGCCATTTTATACACCAATGTTTAATTCTCAAAACTGATTGGTCAGAACATCTGGACTAGTTTTCCACAACAGAAATTTAAACAGCAGCTGGTCACAGGTTAGTACTGAATTAAGGTGCTGGTTTGGATACATTAGTGTTACAATCAGTGTGTAAGGTGTAAGATTATTGTAATCATTAATAAATGAAAAAATATAAATGTTATTATAATTTTAAATGTTTTCTATATGTTTATATGTGTTTATTAAATATACAGTACTGAAACTCGTGCATCTCAGACGTGCATTTGCGTTTGTTTGTTGTTGGAAATGGGTCTCTAGAAGGAGGAGAAAGTATTCATAGTTGAGTTTTATTCCCGCTCATACGGAAGTGGTCATGAATGGGGACCGAGTTTGAAAATGAAAGGCGGCAGAACACATTCCTTCCCATACCTGCCCCGTTCCCCCGAACTTACTCCACCTGATGCCTACTTGTGTTAAATGTTAAAGGAGTGTGTGTTCAACTGTGAAGATGCGCCAAGAACCGTGCCTGCTTTACACGAGCAAATCATCTCCTTTTGTAGGAGTCTGCAGCGAACCTTTGTTACAGGAATAGCGAGGTGGCGCACACACACTTCGAACTCTGACATTATGCATAACGTGGTAAATCAACGCGCTAATTGTGTGTATATTAGTTTCTTTCAGGAGAAATAAACTCACAGATGACAACAAGGTGATATTGTTCGTCTTTTTATTTCAGTACTGTATATTTTGGTGCATACTGTATTATATATATAAAATCCTGCGTTAAGAATTTTTATCTCATCTATGAAGCATGACCTCGCTCCAAGCCATATCCACATGTTTGGGCCATTATATAGAGAAATAAAGGGAGTTTTTACTCTCATAAACTTTGTTCTATTATTCTGCGCAATCAAAAGTCCCGGTTTCACTCGAACGCCTCTCGTATGATTATTGTTAATGATGAGGATTACTTTGCTACTTTAGAAATTATGGAATAACCTGGGGAGTCTCTTGTGAGGTCTCACTTTTTCCTCCTCACATGTCCCTTTAGGGGCTCTGTGGAATAAAATCTTTTCCCTACATTTATCCCAGATGCACAAATGATGTTATTATAAGTACGAATCTGAACATGTATCAAAAGTTATTAGCAGTATCGCCTACCTACTGTATCAATACATCATGTTCACAAATGTACAACGACACACTTACCTTCTACCCAGACATTCACTCAGACAACACTGTAGTCTCTTACCTGTTTATGCATCTCGATGTTGAGTCCGTACGACATCTCGTAGTACTGCAAGGCAGGCGAGAGAGAGGAGATCGCATTAAACAGGCTGCATTTAGAGCACAACCGTATGCACACTGTATACAACCCTTCATTAAGCAGCACACTGAATGAGCTCGAAAGACTGCGTTCATATCATACGAGACATGTTGCTCAATTCTGATTTGTTTGTTCAGATCGGATTTGCATGTCATGACTTTTATCTGACCTCGTTGTGGACGCGGCTGTTCTCTAGCCGTCTTTGCTCACGTCATTTGGGTTAAAATACGATATATTTACGTGAACAATGGACGTGATTTTAAGCAAAAATGCTTGGGGCGTTCTCACTCAAGTCACATGACTTGTCACACTCAAGTCACATGTATTATCGGATATGTATCGAATTGAGGACTACATACAATATTGCAAAAACGACTCAAATCTGATCTGTGCCACATTAGGGTATTCGCTTCAGGCAAATAATGTGAACGTACCAATTCCCAATATCACGTGTCAGTAAAGTGGACTCGTGCACAATAACACAATGTGTAATGCGTCATGACAAGAACAGGCCTTGATTAGATGAGGTTAAAAACAGCAGGATTTATGAAAGACGACCTCGTCATTTCGGTGACCAAAGAAATGCATTGATGTCGCTAGTGCGTCTGCACTCGACAGATCGACAATCGGAAGTCAGGGATGCGCTAACACACAGTTCTGAGAACAGTTTAGAATCAGAACAGGTTTAACCTGATAGACTCGAGAACTGATCTCAGACCCGGTTCAGGCTTGTGCAATTACATTTATTCACTCATTCAATTTCTATACCGCTTTATCTTGTACAGGTCACCTGATATCTGGAGCTTATCCCAGGATACACACTCGCACGCTAAAGGAAATATGAACGTGGCTGTCCCCTGCAACGACACACGTACACTCATCTACACGTCTCCTACATTCACCGGAGTATCCGGAGGAAACCCACTAAGCACGCGAGCAGAGTCGAGTCCCAGAATCGAACCCTCGACCCAGGTGGTGCGAGGCCACGGTGCTAATCAAATTAGAATTTATTTGCATCAAATGATTTAACACGTTAATGATTTTTAATTGAAACAAGGGTTAATGCGTTAATGCTGTCAGTAACAATGTTAAAATAATTAAAGAAGAAGAAAAAAATCTATATTTGATATGAACGTCATGCTTTTGGAGTTACATACAAAGAAGAAATTTTGAGATGTAAAAATAAAAAACACCAAATATTAAATTTAAATTATTATCCAATGAAAGTATTAACAATAATATTTTTTAAAAAAAGGAAGGATTAAATATACAACCCTGTTTGTTCGATATGCCAGAAGAGACAGCAGATTGTTTTTTTTTGTCTAACATTTTATCCATAAAATATCCCTTCTGATTAATTAAATGATTTTACTCTAAAAGGCTTAATTATTTTCTAAACGCTATATATATATATATATATATATATATATAAATATATATATATATATATATATAAAAACTCTAACAAAGACGAGCCGTCTCTGCCTCCCACTGTGGCAACAAGCCAAGTGTTTTTGCTCGGAGGCAAAACATGCATTGTAAACTAGAATGCCTTGCGTATTCCCCTGAGGCGCGGTCGCTATGTTGGTCTGCTGCCGTTACAATACTGCCTCTTATCGATCGGTTATGAGCTGGCTTCATAGACTTCATATTTAAAGCCGATCGATAGAGCGTTTCGGTGCGAAGAAAAAGAAATGCTCCAGGGTTTTGTGTTTAAGAAAAGTGCGAGATGCAGAGATGCATGAAACTAACAGCAGCATAGTGGAATTACTGCACCCCCCCCCAAAAAAAATCTATTAATCAGATGTCTAGTGCCAGCATGATGATGCATGGATCATCTTAAATCAGCAGCTTCCACAGCAAAATTCGCATTTAAGTGCGACAAGAGTCCGTATGAGCAGTTATATTAGAGTAACAAATACAGGTATATATGCAAAGAAGGGAACACAAAGAGACAAAGAGAAGCCTGCTGTCCCCTCCCGTGCAGAAAGCACATTATAGCGATGGACAAAAAAAGATTGACTGGAGGAGACCCGGTTCACAGTGAGGGTCTGATTGCGGGAGAAATGCAAGCACTAGATGGTGCTCAGACTAACACTATGATTAAACAGAAACCTTCTTACAGATGAATTTCTTAAAGAGGTCCAACAGCCATAAATATTGAACTTCAGAATGAAAAATCCAAGACGTCATTTCCAATTATACGTACGGCACGTCTGAATACGAGGTTAAGCATGCAAGAACACGTCGCGGCATAGACCACAATCAAGGAAAATAATCAATGATGATTTGGGTGGTGTGATGTGGCATGACTACTGGTGTGAACGGACTGTAATTGATCCACGATCCGTACAGATCTCTCCCCAACAGTAAACCACAAAGTTTAACCATCATCGCTCAAAATGTGTGTGTAATCTTTTGTTTTTTCCCCCAAGTTGTATAGACTTTCATTTGGGTCACGTTCCTGAGCGAAAAAAGATCACTTTGTCCTTACACAGGATGTCGAATTACATGTCATAACACCTCCACAAGGCACTGCTGAAAACCAGTCCAAAACCAGAGCCAAACTATAATATCAGTTACAGATCTCATTTTGAAGCTCAATTATTAACGCACATCATTTGTCTCACTTAAATTAGCCAAATTTTTATAAGCCATGTTTTGAGGAGAGGAGCCCAACTGGGAACACTGGAGCTTATACAACTTGTACAGCATGATGAATGTGCCACGAACCCAGCCAATCAGAGACAGGAACAAGACCTTTCCGATCTGAAACAGCAAATCAGATTGATCCCGGCTGCTCCGATCGGCTGGTTTTGGGGCGACTTTGTGTTTAATTCATTTATTTTTATTTATTCTTGATGATAAACGCATACTTCTTTATGATTCATTATTGATCAAAAAAAAGGTCAATACTTTTCTCCTTTGAACATCAAACAAAAGAAAAAATATATACATCATGCTTTATGTTTCATTTTAATTTCAAATGTGAGCATTTCGTATTTTAGGATTTTAAAAAAATTAACCATTGGACATCTTGAAATTTTTTTTTTTTTATGCTTTAGCTGATGTTTTATTAGCCTTAAACGGAAAGCAATGAAAAATTATTTTTCTGATGCTTGATTTAAAAAAAGAAAGTGTGTTGGAAACTTATTATAGGTTGTTCAAATGCTCTGACACTAGAGACTCCTTCCATACAGTGTAATAAATGTCTTTAAATAAATAAGTAACTAAACTAAATCATTAATTAGATAAGTTTCTTTGTTAAATAACATGATTTTTAATGTCTACTTTTAGCCTTAGTGTATGTGAAAGATTATGTAAGCTATAAAGGTCCCCATTAACAAGTGGTTACTACAGAAACAACGATGTATGGTTGTATAGAAGTGCATAATTTTCAGAGGTGTAGTTATAGAAATTAAAACCAAGACCTTCTAAAATTCAGGAGTAATGCATTGGCTATTCAAACAATTCTTCCTGAAGAAGTTCAAGAACTACACTACATGGCCAATAAAAAGACTCTATTCAATCACCTTTAGCTTTGATTACTAATCTGGATGCCAGTTCATGTGTGAAAATGATTCCTCATATTCCCAGAAGCACGCTTTTATAATTTGAGTCCTGGAATATGCCTCCATAGATGTGATAACCTGGTCATTCAGGTCGTCAGCTGACTTCATTTTATTGCCACATAATGTTGCTGAATTTAGACCTGACCAACTGAAACAACCCCAGATCATAACACTGCCTCCGGAGGCTTGTACATGATGGCGCAACGCATAGGGTCAACCTGGACTCATCAGACCACGTGACCTTTTTCATTGCCCCAGAATCCAATTTTTATGCGTCCTAGCATAAAGGGAGCTTTTCTTTTTAAGTGGTTTTCTTATGGACACGCAGCTGTTTAGTCCCAATCCCGAGAGTTCTCATCACTATTGAACATAGCTATGTTTTTATAGATACGGTTTTTCTTTCGAAAAAGTTGACAGTTCAGCACTATCCTTCCAGGTTTTTTCATGTGTTGAATTGTTTTTAACCCAGTTCCAGTAATTTCAAATAGCCTTAGTTGTTTTCTTTGCTTGATGGAGCCTGATAATTTGTCCCTTACGGCATAACTTTTTTGTGTATAATCCAACCATGTCTGCGAGAACTAGTAAGCCGGGTGTAATTATCCTTCCGTGTAAAATATGTGGAATAAAGGTGCACCATCTGTGGAGGCATATAAAACTGCTGGACCAGTACAATAACTGACATTTAAAAAGACTTTTATGCTGGATAAGTGTTACCTTTTATACAGGTTTATAAAAAAAATAAAATAAAAAAAAAAGCAGTTTCGGCTTAATTTCAGTACGCTTTATTAAACCCCATTACAGATATGCTGCCAAAAATATCCGCACACCTGGAGTCACTCTTAATGGTGACTACTCCAGCCGGACAGACGATTGTTAACTGATAGTTAAATGATTCCAACTCTGGCATAGTAAGGGGTTGAATCTGGACCAATGTTAACGCAGCTCTCCCAATATTTAAATGTTTCTTTAATAGCTTGGTTTGCATTCTGCCTCTCATGCAAATGACTTTGAGAGAGAAGTGTCCATCAAATGGATCCATGTAAATGGAACATGCTCGCGCTTGTAGCCTTCCAGAGTCTTCGATGGTTTTGGAGATGAATTTTTCATGCCATAGATTCAAGGTGCTGAAAACCAAAATCCTTAGAGATTTAGTTCCATATTTGCATGCACTTTGCTGCAGATTTCTCAAGTGCACATCCATGATGTGAATTTGCATCACATCCCATAGGTGCGCTATTGGATTGAGATCTGGTGACTGTAATGCTCAAATTGTACCAAGGGGCTTAAAAGTGTGGCAAAAATTTTTTTTTCCCACACCATTACACCACCACCACCACCACCACCCTGAACCGCTGATACAAGGCAGGATGGATCCATGCTTTCATGTTATTTAATTCTGACCCTACCAACTGAATGTCGCAGCAGAAATTGAGACTCAGTTGAGAGCAATAGTCTATTGTCCAATTTCGGTGTGCCCATGTGAGTTCCAGCCTCAGTTACCAGGTCTTAGCTGACAGTCTGCTGTAGCCAATGGAAACATGTTGTTTCTTTAGAGATGCTCTTCAGCATTCCTCAGTTGTACTGAGATGTTATTTGAGTTACTGTTGCCTTTCTATTAGCTCGAACCAGTCTGGCCATTCTCCTCCAACCTCTGTCTATTATCTCTTTTCCATACCGTTCTCGGTAAACCCTAGAAATGGTTTTGTGCAGCAGTTTCAAACCAGCCTGTCTGGTACTGACAACCACACCAGCACATTCAAAGATGCTTAAATCGCTGTTCTTTCTCGTTCTGATGCTCGGTTTGAACTTCAGCAGATCGTCCTGACCATGTTTACATGCCTAAATGCATTGAGTTGCTGCCATTTGATTGGCTGATTCAATATTTGACTTGAACAGTTAAACCCTAATGAGGGGCTGGTGAGTCTACTGTCCAGGATTTGGAAAAGTTGCTGTGGAAGACTGCAGTATGTACTACTGTATCATGCGATTTATTGCATCATGGCTTTTTTTATTATTTTTTTTAAGGAAAAAAAGTAGGTTTCCCTCTCAGCTCTTAAATTTAAATTGAACGATGAAAAAAGTCACAAATACATCTGGATCAACTCAGTCCTCGGAGTCTTGTAAGAATTCCCTAATACTAAAAGATCATGTTGTTTCTTTGTGTTTAGCTTGATGGACTCGATTTACACGAGCAAAGTACAAAGACAAAACTGTCCAGTGGTGCTTTCTAACTGATAAGACTGATACATGTCTTAACCTGCTGCCGAGCAAGATCTGGCACCTGAAAATATTTCATTTCTTTTGTCAAGTTTCAAGCCTGTTTTTATCCAGTTTTACTCAGTTTACACTTCTCCCCCCCAACACCCATGAACAAAAAGTGCCTTCTTAAGATTTTGACCTTTATTTCTTTTCAATCCCCTGAATATTTCCAGCCCGAAAAAAGCTAAAAAAGATTTCAACCTTCGTGATTCTTAAGCTTGACGCCACACAGGTGCATGAAAGAAACGAGCCATAGGCACAGCTCTGAACGATAAAGCCCAGATCTAACTTTCATGATTTTTTTGACGTTAACAAATTGTGATGAGTTTTGGGTAGTCGTATGGTAGGATCGTGGCTTACCAGGGTGTATCAGGGTGACTCAAGCGGCAGAGCTTTGGCATTTTATGACCAGTAGATCTGCCGGAGGTTCACCGTCTGTGTTGCTCTGATCACTCGTGGCCTTCTGTAATTAATTCTTGGCAGCCGAGGGGCGGAAAGTTACGTGACCCTTGTGGGAACTATTAATAAGCAACTGGCATTATCGGCTTTTCCGTGCCCTCACATGGTGTTCTGTTGCTTCTTAAGCAAGTCATTGCACCGCCGTAGCTGATGAGGTCAGAGCCATTGCAAGAGACAATTTTTGAAAATTTTTGCAATGTGCTACAAAAATCGCGAAAGTGGGAAGACTTGGATTTTGCCAATCTTTGCTGCCAAAATGCCGTCCCTCTTCGGGTACAAATTTCCTTTCATTTCCACGTGCGGGATTTACTCACCATGATGTAATGACGCTGCATCTCTGATTTCTCCGTGGCCAGTTTATCACACTCCAGCTTTAGACTGCAAGAGAGGTAGTAATGCAAACACACACACACACACACACACACACACAAAGAGGGGAGAAAAAAAAAAGAGAGAGAGAAAGCGTTTTTACAAGGTTGTTTGCCAAGTCAGCACATATAGTAAATAGAGTAATATGTCTACACCGGGTGAAAAGCCTTGAATAGTAATCTGGATTTGTGTGCAAGCGTGTGTAAGTGTGTGTGAGGCACGGCTGAAACGGACCGTGCCGGTGTGTATGCGTATCAGGTAAAATATTTACATTCCAGCCTGAAGTTACTGTGAAGGGGGAGGTGTTGCTCGCTCTTGCTCTCTATCTCTCTCTCACACACACACTTACTTACTTTTCTTCAGGCTGTCATTTCCACTTCACCTAATCCCTCTTCGGCAAGAGAAAGAGAAAAAAAAAATGTTTCTATCACCATGACAACCGGGTCTCACTGCTTCTGCCACCTGATTGGTTGGTACTGAACAAACGAGACGCGATTGGTCGAGCTAAGAATGTAAATGTTTATAGAAATAAGGAACAAAACCGAGTGCTACTTTTTTTCTTTACAACTTCTGAGCCTTAAAACGTATCACAGAGCCTGCTGAAACGCCACAGCAGATCTGACATCTCGACGCTCTGTTTATCCTCTCTTCCATGCCTTCTTTCATCGTTCCACTCGTCCGTCAGGGCTGGGTGGCGTTCAAGCTGAAGCAGCCCCTCGAACACCCTTCGTCTTTCAGTGACTTTGAAGAATAAAAGTGATAAAACCTGAGCTCGTTTTTTTTTCTTCCCTAAAGTGACCCATATTTTCTGTGTCTCGTATCTAGAAAACTTTTACTTCCTGAAGACGGGGTTTCCACCTCCGCAGGGGAAAAAAATGGCTGAGCGAGTGACACCAGGGTACTGGAGATGTCGTTCTGACTAAGTTAAGCTGGATCCAGCAGGTTTTAAAGAATAAAGGACTTCATACTAAATGTTGACTGTACAACAACACATATAGTACACACACACTATGGCACCTTGGAACGCCAACTGGCCTAACCTGTATGTCTTTGGACCGTGGGAGGAAACCAGAGTACCTGGAGAAAACCCCAAAAAGCACTGTGACTCAAAAATTCAAAAGTGTGAAAGCCTCCAGAAAAATTGCAGCAGATTCCTCTCATATAATTTCTCATAAAACGCACAAGTTGTACTTGAGGCTACTCATTAATTTTTTATTTTTTTAAAGGCAGTTATCATATCAGATATTGACCATGTTCGGATTATTACAGTTTATTTCTCTTTATGATTTGCATGTGCCTAAAGCTTATGCACAGTACCGTAACAACAAAAGTGTTCAAAATTCACAGATTCAAAATTCATTATTAAATAAATAGGATTAAACTCTAAGATAGCTTCTATAATTTGCATTTTTCATGTTTTACACAAAACAAATACAGTGTGGCTCTGCTGATATTCTTCCCTCTCTCTGTAGCAGTGTAAAGCTTCAGGTTTATGAATATTCAAATGCAAAATATACAAGTTAAATATAAGTACATGGGTAAACTTTAAAAATCGTAGGGGATTCAAATGCCATTTGACTTTTACGCTTGGGTAGAATCCTGACTCGCATACCTGTGATATTGTGCTTGGAGGAACTGGAACTCGTCTTTGATGCGGTCGCAGGAGTCCGAGGTGGTGAACTTTAGCGGTTGTGCTGACTGAGACGCGGCCTGGGAAAGAGCAAGAACAAGAATTTTAGACTTTATAGACCACTGGAATTCAGACACACTGTCAACGACTATGCAGCTCAAAACTTTTTTATTATTAATATTATTATTATTATTATTATTATTACTACAGATTAAATTATCGCTGTAATTGCTGTCTTGGATAGACTGCAAAGTTAATTTTTCGCACCGAAAGTTGCCCCATTGTTCACTCTTTGAATCTTTCAGACGGGAAAATGGCTTGAAATATGTTTTTGTTTGTTTTGCATAATGAAATATACACTTAGCAGATCTGTTAATCCATCATGAATATTCACAGATATTTTACAAACAGCTCCATAAGTATTTGAACACTCTTTTTTTCTTGGTGTTTCTGTACACCAAGTGTATTTGAAATGAAGAAATCAAGGTGCGATTGAAATGTACAGTAGATCTGTGGTGAACCGTAATTCAAGGGGTTTAACAAACATATCGCAATTAGGAATTACAGTAATTTCTTCCATTAAAAACTTCCATTTTCACAAGCGTAAAAGTATTTGGACAAATGAACAATAACAAATATCACGATTATTTTTATTACTTGGATGCAATGATGTCGGGAACTCAAGGAAATCACAGAATGCTTCAAAACGTTTCCGACCTTGATCTGCTTGGCCATTCCTTTACTGCAGCTACCTTCAGTTCCTGTTTGTTTGTGGGTCTTTGTAACTTCGGTTTGGTCTACCATAAGTGAAAAGTAGGTTTAACTGAGGTTAGGTCAAGTGACTGACTCGGCCCTTTAAGACCATTCCATTTTTTTGGTTCAGTTTGTTTTTGTGCTATATTTTGGGTCATTGCTCATCTGTGATTTGAAGCTCTGTCCTGTCAGTCTTGCACGCTATATCTGAGCAGAAATTATGCCTCGAATATTTCTATCAACAGTCACATTCTTAATAAACACCATTTCCACTTGAGCAATACATGAGAAAACCATGACAAAACCCTGTCTTCACCGTCATGTCAAACGCAAGATAATGGTGTGTGTGCTTTGTAACATGAGCCATTCCTTTCCTTCTCCATATTCTTCCATTTCAGTCAATGCTATACAAGTTCATCTCGTATCAGAACTGGACAATCTTTTGTTTTTTATGTAACATGGTTTCTAGCAAAGTCTAATCTGGCCTTTCGGTTCTTGAGTGTTCCCAGCTGTTTGCATTTTGAGGTAAATAATCTACATTTACATTAGAATTCAAATTTCATGATGGTGCCTCTCGATCAGAGGCTTTGACACTGCCTATGATGCCTGCTTCCTTCCAGAATGTTCTTGACTTGGCTAAATATTGTGTAAGTTTTTTCCCCATTAAGTGAAGAATTCTGTGATTCTCCACATTGTCATCTGTGGCCTTCGAGGACTTTTGGTGTTTGAGGTTGCCAGTGCATTCCTCCCTTGTAAGAATGCAAATTATTTATCGCCACAGTGACTCCAAAATATATATTTTTTCAAATGTAGCCACTTTAATCCTACAGATGGAGCACTCTAGACTATTCACACATGGGCAGGCAGCACAGCATCCTGTGTGGGAGGAGTAAATGATTTGATAAGTTTGTTTAGAACTGTAATACAATCTAATGAAAAAAATTATAGTACAGAATTGTGACACTAACAATAGTAATCTAGGTTGTCCCCGAATTACAAACAAGTTCCATTCCGGGAGCAAGTCCGTAAGTCTGATTTGTTCTCAAGTCCGACAAAGTGAGTCTTATACGTCTTTTACACAAATATACAATGTAAAGCAAACCAATCCACTTAGACTAAATCTGTCCCCTTTCCCCACAAAAACCGTGATTGCGCATCAGGAAATTGAAACTCACACGTGAAATCTAACAGTGTTGTCTCTGCGTCTTTAAATTGTGAGGGGAATCCCGGACTCCATTTTGTCTCAGAGCTGTTTTCCACTGTATTGGACTGTGAACTCTGTTTTGGTGAGGATTTTCCTGAAATTAGGATTATTCACCATCATCAGGATAGCTTTACAAGACACCCATTCTCCATCATCGTGTACCTGGACTACAGTGGCGGCTGCTAGCTTTTGAAAGAGGGGAAGCTCATATTAGGCCTTCATCATAAAATTCATTATGTTATAGCACCGTCTGCGTCTGCCATTATGCACAGC
>JAOVVA010000024.1:6108818-6123266 GCA_028565275.1 Leiocassis micropogon
TGGACATGTTCAGAGGAGAGATGGTGAATATATCGGTAGAAGGATGCTGAGGTTTGAACTGCCAGACAGGAGGTCTAAAGGAAGACCAAAGAGGAGATTTATGGATGCAGTGAGATAGGACAGGAAGTTAGTTGGTGTGAGAGAAGAGGATGCAGAGGATAGGGTTAGATACAGGCAGATGATTCGCTGTGGCAACCCCTGAAAGGGAACACCCGAAAAACAAAGAAGAAGATCGTATTGCCTGGTCCCTGGTGATTCTCTCTCTAATAAACATAATAAATCAAAATAAAGGCTGAACTATATTTATAAACAGCCTTGACAATCGCTTAATTAAGTCATCAGAAATTGAGTTACATGTCGGAAAATATCCTTTTTGCTCTTTTTGAAAAAAATTATTAGATTTTTTTTTTTTTGTCCGAGCGTAGCCAGAGAGCATGTATCTGCCAAACCATCATCCCAGTGTATGTGCAGAAATCTGATTTCATATGAACCTGTAATTGCTAGACAGGCTCTGTGTGTGTGTGTGTGTGTGTGTGTGTGTGTGTGTGTGTGTGTGTGTGTGTGTGTGTGTGTGGGAACAATAGGCTCCCAGAGAAGCTGTGGGCTACACAACAGAACACTCCAGGGGATAAACTGTTTTGTTACCACACACACACACACACACACACACACACACACAGATGAAGATCTTTTATGGTCAACATTCACAAAGCCTGCAGCTCTGATGTAAATCAAAGATCAAGTATTGCAAAGATTTTCTCACACACACAAACACACACACAAACACACACACAAACACACACACAAACACACACACAAACACACACACACACTGTATCTGTATGACAGTTTGGTGTCAAATCAATTTAATCATTTTAAGCATTTTAAATTACATTAAAAGATTTGATTAATTCCCACGTTAAAACGTTATCTTGGGCATCATCGCATGGATACAAAACCACAGTCAGACTGTACCATGAAAATATAAATTAAATATAGATTTTTTTTGTTTTACATTTCTGATGCTGCCCTGTATACATCCAGCACAATATTTTCAATGTAAGCTTGTTACTTGTAGTCAAATCTCAGATATTCAGTATTTACTTGTCACACAAAAAGTGTGACATCATGGTAATGTTAAAAATTCATTCAAAAATGTTTGAGATTCAGCCACGGACAAGCAACTGCAATATACCTGGAACTGACCTACTTACATTTCAAATCACATCTGGAAAAAAAGTAAGCAAGCAAGCAAGTATACATGCAAGCAAGGATGTATGTAATTACTTAAATATATATGTAAATACCCATGTACACAAGTAATGAGGTAGTTTGGGAAAAAAGAAGTAAATATCTAAGTTTTTAAGTACAGTATGACATTAAGTACATAAGCAGTCCGTAAGTAATTTCGTAGGTATAAAAGTATAGTGCTATGCAAAAGTTATAAGCGTCCTGTTTTTTTTTTTTATACAATCTTTGTTATACATGTTAGTTGTGCTTTTATTATTAAGACAGTACAACAACATACTAATTAAACATATTATGTAAAAGACCATTTTTAAGTTCCGGGTTTTGCATGCATGGAAAAATGCTTCCAGGTTTTGCATGCATGAAAAAGAAGCAGGTGCGACTCAGTGGGGTCCTGAGAATGACTGTGGCTGGTTCTGCAGGATGTTCAGTAAAACTAAGCAGCTAATTTCCTTATAAAATTATAACAAAAAGACATCCTTTTAAAAAGAAATCCTTGCTCTCCTGCAGTTCTTTGTATGTGCCTAAGACTTCGGTACTATACACACAGTACTGTACAAAAGTACATAAGTATATAAGTAAGTATGTAAAGCAAGTAAAGGAAAGAAATACCCAAGTATGAGTATGTGTAAGCACATATGTTTGTAAACAGGTATGTAAGTATGCATGTAAACACATGGAAATGAGTACATACAGTAGGTAAGTATACAAGTAAGCAAATATGGAAGTTAGTAGGTTAGTTCTTAAGTAAGGACGGTACTAAGAACATAAGTCTGTAAGAATTTATGTAATCAAAATGCAAGAAAGTAGGTAAGTAAGTAAATACAGAAGTTTTTTAGTAATTAAGCAAGTATGTAAGCAGCAATTATGGATGCACAAAAGCAAAGTAAATATGTAAGTGACTACTTACGTATTTAAGTATATACGTAGATATACAAGTAAGTAAGTATAAAAATTTGTAAGTATAGAAGTAAGAAAATAAGCACAGAAATAAGTACTTAAGCAAGTATAGTAAATAGGGAAGTACAGTTCTTTTGAAAAGTTTGGACAAATTTTCTAATTCAACGTTATTAGTTTTGCGATTTCTTTTCTACATTTTAGATAAATACTGGAGATTTCAAAACTATGACATAACATATGGAATTGAGTAACATGGGTAAGGACAAGTGTATATTTTTATGGAAGTATGTACGCAAGTTAATCAATCAAAGAATTTCAAACATTCAAATTCAAATCCAATTCATGCAACACATCATAATAAACATTAATACACAATATATTGTAAATGAGAGCAATAAATAAGTAGATTGTTTTCTAACATTTCTATAGTCATGTTTTGAAAGACTTGCATAATATAACAAATATATAATAAAAGACAGTAATAATAAATAAATAAATAAAGGGAATTTATCGTTTCCCGCTCATTTCTGACTCGCCATGGCTTTGAATGTTGGATTTGGTTTCGAAAATTTTCGTTTAACACAAGTGAACTACGATAAAACGTTCTACTGATGACTGACTGAGAAAGAAATGGAACGAGTGAGGAAAATCATTTTTTTTTTAAAGAAAAATTCTATTGATTTAATGTATACATTTCTAAACGTTTTTAAAATGTACAGTGAAAAAAATTCTGTGTAACAGAGGGATGACAAATTTGATGTGTGTGTGTCTATTATGAGATATAAGCTTGGTGGCCATAAGAGGGAAGCAAGAGGAGAGGTTTGTTTGTGTGTGTATGTGTGTGTGTGTTGCTAGGTGATCCTGCTGAAACCCTGAGTAATCCCACCCCTGCTCTCCTACCATTAGAAATCAATTAGAGGGCCGTGCTGCAAAAAATCATCAGCCTCACCTGTGACCCACACACTCCTGTGTCAAAGAAAGGAATGGAAAAGAATGAAAGAGAGAGAGGGAGAGAGAGAGAGAGGATTGCCAGGAAGAAAGTAAGCGAGACTAAATGCAAGATGAAGAGAGCTTACATATGAAGGAGAAAGAGATGGAGAGATTGAGATTGCTGTTTTCCTGCGTGTCCTTTTCTCATGCTAATGAAGGGCTTTGGCCTGTGTGACCCAGACATCTGCTGCTGCACTGTGTGTCAAGCATACACACAACCACATATACACACACACATACGCCTCCATGTTCTTGACGACTCCTTTGTTTTATCAAATAAGGGTGTGTGTGTGTGTGTTGGAAAAGAGGGGGGGGGGAGACACACTTTCACAGGAGGAAATCCTTGAGTAATTACTCTTTTTGAACGCAGCATGCATGCGTGTGTGCACACCCTGCTTTGACAGGATGAATGATCTTGGTGCAATTATTGCTTGTGGGGTGTGCGTGTGTGTGTGTGTGCGCAAAAACACTGGAAGGACTATGTACAAAGCAAACTAAGGTACTCAACACTCAACCCTCTTATAACTGTGGAGAAAGTCCTGTGTGTGTGCGCGAGTGTGTGTGTGTGTGTGAGAGAGAGAGGCACTTGCCACAGGAGTTCCTGTATAAAAATGTGATTTTCAACAAGTTTGCTCGTAACATGTGATTTTTTTATTTTATTTACAAAACCAAAGACATGGCCAACAGACATGGATTTTTTTTTTTTATAAAAAGCACAAACTTCAATTAAAATCACATTTTTAAAAAATTTATTAAATGCTTGTGCTTATACATTGTTGTTTCCGTAGTAACCACTTGTACAGGCCCTTCAACAATGGATTAAAATCCCTTTTTGTGTTATTAAAACATTATTATTATTATTATAACCTTGTTCTGATACCATGAGTCATGAATACGTGAAGTTTAAAGATCGTCTTCCTTTTCTCAGCAACATGACGAGCTGCGTTTTCACGTCTTGTTAAATTCACGATGGAGGATAAAAAGCAACTGCCACCACTCGATCATTCATTACCTTCTTATAACAGAAGAAAGCGCCGTCACGTCGCGGCAGGAGTTTTCACTCACTCACTCGTCTTCTATACCGCTTTATACTGCATTCAGGGTCGCGGGGACCTGGAGCCTAGGGGCACGAGGCAGGGTACACCCTGGACAGGGTGCCAATCCATCACAGGCCACACACACTCACATTCACACACTACGGGCAATTTGGGAACGCCAATTAGCCTAACCTGCATTTCTTTGGACTGTGGGAGGAAACCGGAGTACCCGGAGGAAACCAACCAAGCACGGCGAGAACATGCAAACTCCATGCACACAGAGCTGGGAATCGAGCCTGGCCGGGAATCGAACCCGGACCCTGGAAGTGCAAGGCGACAGTGCTGGAAGTTTTCCTTAAATAAAAATCAGCTCTGACATGCGTCTGACGTCTCTCACAACTTTACAGCAGATGCTTTTTGTACTACACTTACAGCATGACCCAAGACCGATAATCAGCTAGCGATTAGAAATAAATAAATAAAACCTGCCAACAGCCTGACACAAAGCTCTTTAATCACAGCGAGACATTTGCATGATGAAGGCATCGTTTATCAAACATGGCACTGAGACAGAAAAGAGGATGTAAAGCACATTAAAAAAAAAAAAAAAAACAGAAAATGATGACAGGAAGTCAGGGAAGAAGGAGAAGGCGACTACTGATGATGAAGGTAAATACGAGGCAAAAAAAAAAAAAACTCCAAGGTTTAAACGGTGAAGATGATGGTGAAGAAAGAAGGTGAGGAATACGAATAAGAGCTAAGAACAGAGGAGGCTAATAAGAGGGTCAAGAAAAACGAAAAAAAAAAAAGCAAAAAGAAAAAAGTGTATACCGGACTTTGGACATTTTATACATTCTCTTACACACTAAGAATATTGTATATAATTGTAAATATTGGTATCTGGTGCACTGCAAAAAGTGTCTATTTTTTCTACAATACACATGAGCCATTTCCGCGATTTGTTCGCATCTATGAATGGTTGTAGAACTGTGGTCCGTTCATATCTGCGGAAGTTCGTAACTCGGGGACTATCTGTATATGACTTAAGTTATAAGGAATGCCACCCTTTTATTTTATTTTTAAATATTAGCTGAATAATTGTGATTTTTATCACACAAAAAGTCTCCAAAAAGAGTAAAAAAGGATTAGACTCTATGTTTTGTTTGTCCGTTTGTCATTCCATTTTGTGCCTAAATAAGGAGGAAGTGTGAAAGGATGGGAGGGGGAGAAAAGAAACAGGAGGTCTGAATGTGCCTCAGTTTGTCCGTGCGTGTGTGTTTGTGTTTGTTTAGTGCTGATGGGGACCGCGGGGGATTAACCTCCCGTCCTGCTGAGGGTTTTGTAGTGCGGTCACAGGGCAGCGGTGTTAATTCAACCTGCCTTAATAATGTCCTCCGGCACTGCCCTCTCAGCCCTCCCCCAACCACATAAACACACGCGCGCATAGCCAAGGCTCATTATCCTGTGTGTGTGTGTGTGTGTGCGTGAGTCTATGTCGTGTGCTTGTGCATGTCTTGGAAAGACAAAAGAGCAAGTAAAACCCCCCTCGGTGCACACACTGAGGAGGTATGATGGAGAAACACAGCTGGAGGGAGGGAGAGGGGATAGTGTATGTGTGTAGGCTGTGCGCTGAAGCTTTTTGCACACAGCTGGATAGGTGTAAATGTGTGTGCGTGCGCGTGTTTACGCACATCGATGAGAGCGTAGGCGTGTGATCGCGCATCGTCTTTTATCTCCACAGGTCTCCTTACATCTTCCGCCTCTCATCCTGTTGCATCACTAAAGCTACACTTTATGAATGGTTTACAAAAAAAAAACAACGGCGTGCTTTATGCGCTACAGGTTAAAGGGTGAACAAAATGATTAAAAACGGGTCATTGTTAAAGACGGTGTTCACCGCAATGTTCGTTTTTGTTGATGAACCAAAAAAAAAAAAAAGGAAAACGAATTGATACTTATACTAAAAATTTTTAACAAATGAATAATGTTTAAATTAACAAATGGAAAAAGCAAATGAGACGAATCTTTTAGTACCTGTTACGAACTAGATAAAGGCATCGTGTTGGGACAAATTCAATGATGGCAACTTAAGCCCAAAAGAGACTAAATAAAAGAGACAAATAGTTAAATTACTGACTAACGCTACATAAATTCCCGACTATGTGTATATTACTTGCACACTTTTGCAAGTAAATCATTGCACAGATCCATATCGTGATTTAGATTTCTGTCTGATTAATAGCTCGGCATAGGGAGCTTGGTGGCGTAGTGGTTAGCACTGTCGCCTCGGACCTCCATGATCCAGGGTTAGATTCCCGCCTCAGGTCTGTGTACATGAATTTTGCATGTTCTCCCTGTGTTTGGTGGGTTTTCATTCATTTCCTCACACAGTCCAAAAACATACAGATTAGACTAATTGGCGTTCCCAAACTGTCCGTAGTGTGCGTTTGTGTGTGCGCGCCTTGTGATGGATTGGCACCATGCCCTCGTGCCCCAAGTCTCCTGGGATAGGCCCCAGACCCTGTACACAGAATAAAGCTGTATAGACGATGAATAAATGAATGATGAATAATAGTGCAGCACTACTCCAGGGTTGGTAGATTCATCTTGTGCCTTTGAACCTGAATCCGTTGATTTATTTGCGTCAACCCCAGTAAAAACAGCAGACGTTATTTAAAATACAAAAAATAAAGCTACATTGTTTACTGCTGGTGCTAGTTGTTCTTTTGACGCCGCTTGCTGAAATCAGAAAAGATCAGAGTTGAGGAGATCAAGTTCTTGAGGAGGGATTTGTTTAAAGAGGGAAAAAAAAAAAAAAAAGCTCAGGAATGAAAAGTTAATTTTCATTAACACCGAAAGCAGCGTTAGTCCTCACATAGTCGTTGAAATGTGCGATTACAACTTAAATATGATTGTGTAGCAACAGGCTGGACAAAACCATTGAAACCATGGACAATTCCGGGAGAATGTTTGTAAGTCGGATTTGTTCTTAAGTCCGACAAAGTGAGCCTCATACGCCTTTGACACGAATGTACAATGTAAAGCAAAGTTTTATAAATTAATTTACATGATTTTTAGTGTGAAATATGGTACTTACTGTTTTAGAACTCTTTTTATTATATTAAATTTTATTTATAGTTATTTATTACTTTTTCTATCCACTTGAAAACAACTGTGAGCAACTGTAACCAAAAATATTTAATTTCCCTCGGGTATTAATAAAGTTCCCAGAGTCTCGAATCTTACATACTGCAAATATTTTACATAATAAATGTTGGTATTCGGTGCATAGCAGTCTATTTTTTGTACAACACACGTGAGCTACTTCCGTAATGAAACCGGAAGTAGAACCGCGGTCCGTTTGTATCTAAAAAACTTTGTAACTCGGATGTTCGCAAGTCAAGGACTAAAATTTTTTTTGATTTCTAAACACTTAAACAACCTTTTTGTTAAAATTTGCTAATACTACTAGGAAGCGGTGAGGAACAGCAACATTTTACTTTCCCAACTGGAAACATAGATAAATTAAAAACTATTTTTTAAAAATTATTACAAAAATTTGGAGTTAGTGAGCCAACACATTTACTTTTTGCTGTTTCATTCTGAGCATGGAGTTATTTTACCATTTGTTTTTCTCATCCTGTAACTCCCTACATAGCAATATTACTTGCAGGCCTAAAAATGAATCAAAACCCATGATCTAGCTATCCAGGCTTCCAAATATGCATCTTTTTCCCCTTCTGAGTGTCTGTAGCTATCCGTCTTCCCTCTAGATGATGCACATAGCCTTCAGAACATTCGTCTGTGCAGACATCAGTGTCACAGGCAGCTATAAAGAAAAGAAATATGGAGACGTGACCTCTTGATCGCAGCAGGATCATCACCATAGCTCAAGTCACCTCCTTCATCACAGCCAGTTATTTGCAGTAAACACCAGCAGAACAGATAATTTCAGTGTAATCAGTAAAGCAGATCGTTTCCGCATAAGATCTTCTGCTTCAGCCTCTCGTAATGATCGCGTACTGAATTGCAGACTTCAGTGATGCATTTAAGTCGATTATATTCACATTTTATTCAGTATTAACTCAGGAAATCATCAGTTGTCAGACAAGGTGTGGGTAGATTCTCGTGAATTTTTGGCGTAATCAAAATATGCAGGTTAAATGCAGGGTATCTGATTGTTTGCCCACCTTGGCTGAGCTGAGAAGAGAGATTTTTAAAAAAAAATCTATTAACATTAACAATAAAACCACCTTGATTTTAGGTTCCCCCTCTTGGGCGGGCAGCTCTGCTTACTAGAGACGTGGCTGTACAGGACGTCTGGGAATGACACCGGAATGTTGGTAGCAGGTCCTTTGGGTGCTGTAGGTTGTGAGGTGGGGTATCATATAAAAGTTCATATAAAACATGTTAACATGGGTGTTCTAGCTTCTTTCTAGCTTGTTAGTGATGTTCGTGAACATGCGTCACTGCAGTTGTGATTTCTTTTTAAACCAACCGGCAAATGGAGCTGATACAAGTCGCCTTATTTTCATTATGAGTGAATACATTTCAAATTTTACGTGATGCACAATGAACAGTACAGGCAATGTTCCTGAAGAATAACCTCAGCACCGCTATAAACTGCAGCGTTTCTTAAATGTCAGGACACCGGTCGCAGCAAGTCAATAAACTGTTTAAGGCTAAACGTAATAGTTTCCCTGTTTGATAACGTTGTCATAGCACCGTGGACAACCGGAAAGCGTTTGGTGATTAAAGTCAGAGCTCAAGGGTCAGCTAATCGATGCCAGAATTAGAAAGTTATCTAAAGGATAACAGGCTCTCATGTTCTCGCCCGCGGGCAAGATTTTGGCATCTTATATAATATATATACACATCACACATCCCCAGTACGTGAGGATATCGCGATCCAAAAACGGAAAAAAAAAAAAAAAAAAAAAACAAGGACAGTGTCTCCGTCTAGCGACCACTTCTTTTCTGTGCCAAGGTTTAGGCTAACTGAAGTCAGTCTGTGCCATTTCTCAGACTAGGCTGATTCTTTAATTATGACTTAACGCTTTCTAAAGTGTTCCACAGTTTCCTAAATCCCTGATCATGAATAGTGCTTACTTTGACGGCATCTGTTGTTTTTTTTCTACCTCTGAGAGCTGGACAAGATGACGGTCGCATCATAAAAGAGAGTCCTCAACTGATGACGGTGCCGCTTTGGTATTCTTTGTCAACCTCCTTAAAACTGATGTTACACTGCTTAATTAAAATGAACCTTTTTTTTCTGCAATCTTTTCTCAAAACGAACCTAAAATTCCATAAAATAAAGTGGTTAATTTTCCAGCAAAACCCATCACCTAAAGGAAAAACAACCCAGATTTGTTTTGTTTTTTTGCCTCTTTGTCTGGTGTGCTAACACGTGAGCTATCTCTCTCACTCACTCATCATCTATACTGCGTTATCCTGTATACAGTACCAAGGGGTCTGGAGCCCATCCCGGGTAGCTTAGAGTAGGAGGCAGGGCTTACCCTGGACGAAGCGCCAATCCATCGCAGGGCCACACTTACACACACTATGGTCAATTGGGGAACGCCAATTAGCCGAATCTGCACGTCTTTGGACTGTGGGAGGAAACCGAAGTACCCAGAGGAAACCCACCAAGCGGGGGGAGAACATGCAAACTCCATGCACACAGAGACAGGAATCGAACCCGGACCTTGCAGGTGCAAGGCGACAGTGCTACCCACTAAACCATCCCACCATTAAACCGTTGCCACCCAAGGAGCTATCTTTCTGAATAAAATATTGGGCTGAACTAAGCACGTGAGTGAGTTTGGGCTTTTAAGGAGGGACGAGAGCACATCACCCTAAAGCAAATGGATGCGCTGGATTTCGAACACAACGGAATGCAGCACAATAACCGTTTAATCTTGATTATCTTCGATATTCAATTAATTGCGCAGTCCTTATCAGTTTATAGACCTATTCAGAACAGGGCAGAACTGTTAATAAAGTTTTAGACATTGCCCCCGCAATGTAGCACAGAAGGCTGATCTCTTTCGCATTATCTGTTTACACAGGAAGCAACCCCGGGCAGGACCGGGCAGGAAACAGAAACAGCAAATCCTCTGGCGTGGTGGCCTTTTAACTGCTTGCTTAAAGCATAATTTACCCATCAACCTCTCCAAGGCCCTAGGGTAACCTTTGGCCAGACTGAATCCACGACCTGCCTTTTCCTCCCTCTTTTCTACAAAGCCAGACAAAGTCCCAGGAGGTCATGATTCAACTGTGTTTTCATTCCATCCATTCCTCCTGATCATGGGTTCGAGGCGGAATTGGAAATCTTGTGGTTTAATCGTGAAGTCAGGACAGCTGCCTGTAGAGCCAGATTATAGATTTTGTGATGTGGAAAGTATGCGCAGTAATCAAAGATACTAGATCCTTTTAATAAAGTGGATTTTCAAATTATGGGCAGCTTAGAACGCATTACTGTAACAACACCAAACGCTGGAGGAATTTTCTTTAATCAACGTATTTAGACCTTATAATCCCCTGTATGCTATCTTACTGCAAATAAGGCTACGGTCACACTGCGAGTTAAAGAGCTCAATGCAGAATTCTTGCCAAAATCCATAATCTTAGGTTACATATTGGGATATCATGTTGAACAAGTCACGTACTTTCAAGGTTTTCCCATAATGCAACAAACTGAGGTTTATTTTTGTTAACTAGACGAAATTTTTTTTTAAAGTGAGGCTGGTGAAGTAGCTCAAATCAGTAGCTTAGCATGCAGCACAGAGAGGATGCTTGTCTGGTCTATTAGTTCTTCTTTTATTTACAGATTCTTAGTGGAGAAGGACGTTCAACCACCGGAAAATAACAATTTCTACTTCTTTAGACTTCTAAAATAAAATGTGTCATTTGACATGCAGCGTTTTTTTTTTAAGCATAAGATTTCCATGACGCAGGTGCAGAATACACCATGACGGTGTAACTAAAAGGCACAAGTTACTTGTTAAAGATTCCCACCACCTGCTGCTTCACACACATCCCCAAGGTATCATTAAAGAGCACTTAATCTTTGCAAAAACAAACAAAAAACTGTCGTACACCCAGGGCTTGATTGGGGAAGGGGGAGGGGAAGAAAAAAAAAAAAAGCACTCGTCTTGTTGTCAAAAGACTGCAAGCGTGAACACTGACGATTCCACACCCATAGGAGGAGTGGCACACTATCTCTCCCATAAGCCCGAAGTGTGAATTGTCGGTAGACGGTCAGTTCGATTTGATTTTTAGACATTGCCATTCTTTATACGAATTCAATACGACCGTCTGATTTGTCTCAGGCTGCTATATTTCTTGATAATCTTTTTTTCTTTAAATCTTCTGCTCCACAATCCCATCCAGTCAAAAGAAGAAGAAGCAACCCTTTTGTAAAGCACTAGTACAGGTAGTCTCCGACTTACAAACATTCGAGTTATGAATTTCCACAGATATGAACAAATCGTGGATCTACAAAAATTCACAGATGAGAACAAATCACGGAAGTAGCTCATGTGTATTGTACAAAAAAAAAAAAAAAAAAAGACACTGCTGTGCACCAGATACCAATATTTACAATTATTTACATACAATATTTTCAGTGTGTGAGTGAATGTTCAAAATGTCTGGTATATTGTACGTGTGCGCGTGTGGGGGGGTGCCGTAGAAATGAGTCGGCCTCACCGTTTTTCAGTCCGGGAGCACGATGATAGAAAATAGTTAAATTCGGAAAATCCTCAACAAAATAGAGTTCACAGTCCAATACAGTGGAAAACAGCTCTGAGACAAAATGGCATCCAGGGATTCGCCTTGTGATTTAAAGGTGCAGAGACAACACTGTTACATTTCACGTGTGAGATTCAATTCCTTAAACATGATTATCTTTTTTGGCCACATGATGGCAGTGTGTGAAAAGGGGAGAGAGATTTATTTAGTCAAGTGGATTGGTATGATTTATATTCTATATTCGAGTCAAAGGCGTACCAGTCTCACTCTGTCTGACTTACGAAGAAATCCGACTTATGAACGTGCTTCTGGAACAGAACTTGTTTGTAAGTCGGGGACGACCTGTATTTGAAAAAAAAAAAAAAAGATGCAAGCAGTTTGTATTTTCAGCAAAATACAAACTGTGGTATATTTTTCAGAACTCGTCAATTTTGGACCGTTTGACATTTCTAAGTTCACCCAAGTGTGACTCAATTCTTAATTGAGAAGTGACCTAACTCACTCGACTAACAAAAGATCTATTAAATTGCAAATAAATAATCGATTAAATCTTATAGGTCTCCTGTCAATCACACCGTTACTAGGCAAATAAAGGGAAATCTGAAAGCTCATGTATGAGGAAGAGGGCAGATAGCGCATACAAGTGTTTTCTCATGGATTTCCTTTGACTGCGTTGACTTTCACATGCTTCCCTCTCTCTTTTCCCTATATGGCAATACTTCCTCCAGGTATCTCTAAAACGTCTCTCAATTCGATTCTCTGATTTCTACAGAACATGAGAACAGCTCGTGCTCTTTGATGAAGTAGCGGATGTACGTGATACGCATGTACTTTGTGTTTACTCAGGGCGTTTGGCTTTGAACTTGTATACCTTTTTTTTCGGTGGATAAAACAGAGAACATTCCGACGCTCCATTGTGTGTTTGATTGTCTCTTTCCCGATCCTAGGCACAGCGGACAGATCTCGCGGTTCGTTCAACAGCGCGTTCCTATAATAGTGGCCCTACTAGCCACGTTTAGAGGAATTAAGGGGATTATTGCCATTAGAGAATCACTAGTCACCGCCCGATACAATGTTATCACGATACCTCGGTGCCGATTCGATTAAGATTGCGATTCTATAAGCATCACCATTTTATAAATATCCCAATTCGATATTACATGTTTAACCCCGACTTTGTTACACTTCTAAACCTTTAAAAAAAGTGTAATGATTATTAGTATAATTAAATGTAGCCCTTTTCTTATAACATTAGTCTTCTCATTTAAAATCCAAGCACAGCATTTAAACAATACAAACTAACGTTAAATACAAGCATTTAACATTTAACTTCAAATTAAATGAAGCAAAAAAGCGAAATTTTAACTAAGCAGCGCATGTATAAATACATTTTGCAAATAATTCACAGGATGAAAAAATGTAAATAGTTCAGCAACGTTTTACCTCCTTAAGCGCCTCCAAAGTCTCAAAATGCAACTTGACATTAAGCAGGTGCATGCTTCTGACGTTGCAATTTTCAACTAATTGTGACTAGTTTAAGCGTGTGTAATGAGTGGGTTTGTGACTACTTTGCTCACAAAGTTGGGAGAAAAAGGCAGATCGGAGGTTTTAACACTCGGGATTTTTGATAATGTAACGGCATTAAAATGCGTTTCTGTTGCGCCACTCTGAAATTTCTGCGCTCGGTACAGAATCGTTTATAACTGAGGATGATCAGTCATGACCAATCAAACTGAAAACCAGTCAATTCTGGTCATTGTCCGAATGACCGGGTCATCTCTATTATAAATGTAAAAAATAAATAAATAAAAAACTCGATTTTGGAGTCAGTGTGGCAATAAGTGAATTACCACAAAAAAGAATCGCGATTCATAACCGAATCGATTTTTTCCACCATCTCTAATATACGGTTACCACTTTTGCACCTGAACAGTTGAAGCTAAAACATAAGACATAATACTTGACGAACATGTCTGGAAAGTGTCTCCCATTTAAACGGTCTTCATTTACTAAAGAAGTAATGGATTTTTACTGTATCTATGACTATTCTGTACTCGTCTCTTGTGTAAATCTTGCGACAGTCGCATCGCCGCACAGCATAAAAGCTCTTTCAAAGTCTCACAGTGTGGATCAGATCATGTCTCAAAAGCTGTCCAGGATAAAAAGAGTGTGCTTTTATGCAAAAGTGGAACATAATCCCAGACCGACACTTATCTTGAAAACTTAAGTCAGTATGGCAGATTCTTTTAGAAATTCTGAACAATGTGAATTCAGAAGGACAATTTATTACTACTTGGAAAAAAAAAACCCTCTCCTGAAAGACAGAGCAAATTTAAAATGCAAATGAAATTCCAAGGCATATCTTGGGTGGCCTGAAATGAACCGTGTTTGCAGGTGCAGCTCAAGCCGATCCCCTCATTAATTACGAGTCTCTTTAATGACCTTGTGTTTGTATACAAAGCTCTGTCTGTGTTGCCGGCTGGAGACCCCACGAGAGCTCGAAAACCTACCAAACCAACAT
>JAOVVA010000024.1:6168239-6184118 GCA_028565275.1 Leiocassis micropogon
AAATAAATGTGCCACAAAATAAACATTATACAAGAATTTGTATTAATGGTCTTGACGGCTGTCACGTGCCTAGGGTTCATTATAATAGTAATATCATATTTGATAATAAACCTATGAATTTATGTTCTAATACATTATTTGATAGCGATTATGTAGGGGGGCAATCCATGGCAGGGGGGCATTTTGGCGCATAACACTGGGGGAAAAAAATAAAAATAAAAAAATGTGGGACGTGAACGCCAAATGTCGTCAACGAGTTATATGTAAATTTATCAAATCATTCATTTAGTCCCATGTTCCTTCATGCTGAGGTGCTTTCAAGGCTTACGTAACACGATAGTGAGGAGACTGATTAAGGGGGAACCACGGAACAGCACCGACAAAGCCCGGCCCTGCAGCTCTACAGAGGTGTGAGGTGTTTGTGATGTTCCGAGCAGGAACCTTAATGCTGGAGGAGCATTGTGCAATTAACTTTTAAAAAAGACAAATACATAATTTTTTCGACATAATCTCCTCGCTTTTTAAAACACTTTATCGGTTCGTCAACAAGCTTCCGTATTCCCTCATTAAAAAATGTTTACGGCTGAACTGCAAGTCACGAATGCACCGCTGTCCTCACTTCTTCATCAGAAGTGAAGCTTCGTCCTCGCAGGGCTACTTTCAGGGAACCAAACAGGTAAAAGTCTGATGGACCGAGATCAGGACTGCAGAGAGGATGCTATTGAACCTCAAAATCGAGTGTCGACAGAAGTGTACAGATGTGCATCGAATCATGCAAGATCACATCGCCCTTGGATAGCAGTCCTCCGAGTTTAATCTGAAGTTTAGGCTTCAGCTCTTCAATAAGCGTCCCACTGTAAAGAGCACTGTTGATTGTTGAACCTTTTTCCTAATAATGTTTTAAATACTGCCCCCTGAGAATCACAGAAAACTGTAAGCATCAATTTTCCAGCTGATGGTTGACTTTTGAACTTCATCCTTTTTCTGACGATGTTTACTCCCAGGAAAGTAGTGATGAATCCGTGTCTCGTCATCAGTAATGATTCTCTTTAAGAAACTTTCACCTTCCTTAGACTATGTTAACAGATTTTTCTACTTCGTTTTTAGAAGTAATTCTGTCCACACGACATACGTTTTAAGAATTTCTTTGTCCACATGAAAAACACAAAACGCCCGGTTAAGTGCGGTTACAAGCATCTCTAATCAACAGGGGGCCAATCAGAAGCCTAGACAAAACGTCATTACCGGTTGCGCTTCGTAGAAGTCTGTAAAGATTCCTGCTTGATTTGGATTATTACATTTATTAAAAAAAAAAAAAGAAAAAAAAAAGCGAGCTGGATATGACCGAAAACATTTTAAAATATTTTTTTCTAAAACTGCAGACACAGGCTCTGTTTGTCCTTGCTCTGGTGAGTCTCGATTTCTGCGCCCTCTTTCTAAACATTTGTTCAGTTTTCCATGGCTGTATTTCTGACCAGTGAAATTACAAACACTGACATTTCAGAAGATTTAGATTTTGGCTCTGATTTGGCCTCGTACTGATTAACATCTAAATGCACTGACATAAGAATGTCAAGTACAGACGACCGGCAAATCCTACTGTCCTACAAACATTACATGATTTTTTTTTTTTTACATTAGTAACCTCATGAAAAACAACCAAATGGGACACGTCCACACCCACTGGCTGGGGAGAGCATGAACAGATCATTTTCTACTTTTCCAGGACAACTTTTCCATGTGTAAAGTTCAGCCAGTATAAACCCAGGCCTGAGAGACAGTCTCGGTGCGCGTCCAAGCAAACCAGAGCGCGATTGAAGCCGCGGTGAAAACATGTCTGAACCAAAAGAAACCCAAAATCGACCAAACTGCAGGAATTTAACTATGCTGTGTACTTTGGGTTGAGAGTGCCTTTTTATTTTATTTATTTATAAAATGCTAGGACCACTGCGATATTACAAAAATTTTTTCAAGTTTTCCTAAAAAAAATACTTATCCAAAATTTTCCCTCTTTATTCTTCAGAATACATTCATTCATTCATTCATTTATTTATTTATATCAGGACAGACTTGATATACAAGAAAAACAGCACAACAGAAAATGTGATAATCACATTAATAAACATTGTTCGCACTATTTGTTACAGAGGACATTGTCGAGGAAAAAAAGAAAGAAAAAAAAACAAGAGTAAATGGGAACCAAACTTTTTATAACAATAAACGCCTTTAGTGATATATTCACTCTTAAGTTAAGCCAAGTTAACCCTTTAGTTGTCACATATACATTACTGTATATGCACAGTGAAATTCTTTCTTCGCAAAAGAAAAAAGCTGGGGTCAGAGCGCAGGGTCAGCCATGATACAGCACCCCGGAGCAGACTGGGTTAAGGGCCGTGCTCAAGGGCCCCAACAATGGCAACCCGGGTGGAGCTGGGGCTCGAACCGCTGACCTTCTGATCAGTAACTTAACCCTTGACCCTCTGAGCTACCACTGCAACTAAAAGCATGTGGGTATATATTCTATATGTACAGTACATATATACACAAAACCTGTCAATTCCATTTTTATTCTTTTTTTCCTACACTGTAGACGTCCAAAATACACAATAATCTCCTTTGAAGAGTTGCTATTGAGATGCATCTGCTACTGTAAAGTCTTCATAACGGCTCTAATCTGAGGTGCTGGTTGTTAATTGCTGATTTCTGAGGCTGGTGACTCTAAATGAACTTCTCCTCTGCAGCAGAGCCACGTTTTAGTCTCGATTGCCTGGAAAGGTCTTCATGAGAGACCGTTTCATCATCATGGTGCTTGATGGGTTTTTGAACTTGACATTACTGTTCTTGCAAGAACGGTTCCAAAAAGGCTGAGCTCCGTGTCTTAAAATAACATGTCTGGTACTGTGTACATATAAACATATATATTATCCATACACACACACACACACACACACAGTATATTGGGATTATAAATAAAAATTTAAAAAAAATGTCCCAGGAGGCAGGGAAAACTGTGACCCATTAGAGTGTAGTCAGTTATGCTTTCCAGTGTGAAGTACCTTTTTAGGAAGCTGCCGCTCAAACACATGCAAATCAACAACAGGCCATTTGCATCGAAGCCTAACCACAATCGTCTGCCTGTGGCCGCTAAATCAGATCTAAACCACAGATTTACATACACCAGTTACGAGCCACTGATGACGAAACTCGCTCAGTTTCATGTCGACACAGCGGTAACAAGAGAGGACACACGCAACACAGACTGTACTTTTTTTCCGGCCATTCCATGCGGCGTGAGGGGGAAAAAAAATTATCGACCTCTTAAATTTCTGGTGGGAAGCACTAGACAGCGTAGACCTACAGCCTGCGTAATTCAACTTGTAGCTTAAACGTCGACTCTGACCATGCACACAAGGACACTGATCCTGAGGGCCAGCGAGTGTTCGCAGTTTATTCAGATTCACATCATTCATTCCTTGTAATATTTCAAAAGCAAATCAAGTCAGACTAGGACTTGATTCCTTTATCAAATCAACTCAAACATGATTTCATCAAATCAACTCAAGCATGATTTCCACCCAAAGCTGGGAAATTCATCTTAACTGACCCTCTTCTTAACCCTTCTTTACTCCACACGATCGCTGCCGCGTTAAAGTCCTCGCCTCTCTCTCTAAAAAGCTTATTAATGGATCGCTTTTATAGTGTCGCAGACGTTCTCCTTTCACAACTGTCCATCATCTCCTCACAAGCTAGAAAGCATTTGATTCGTCGCTTTGGAACTCTTTGCTAATGGCATAAACGACGCTAGGCATCACTTTGGACGCCTCGCTAATGGCGTAAGTGTCTAAGAAGACTGCGGTGTTGAAGAGCGATGAGTTGTCAAGTGCAGGCGCATGGCTCCCATTTGTCTGCATCAACAAGCTGATAATAAACACTCGCCATGAGTGACTGATAGAAACGCTGGCTGGCAAAGTCACAACGGAATGTAGTACAGGAAATACTACACACGGCGAGTGACGAAAAAAGAAAAAAAAGAAAAAGATTGAACAAAATCACACGCCAAAAAAAATTAATAAATAAATACAATTTTTTACAGATTTTGGTAATATCTATATATTATTTACACTGATTAAGGTGAGGAGGAAAATCAAAACGTTTTACGTAGTTGCATTCTTTATCATGTATGATTTCCCAATCAGATTGCTCTGATTAGTGGTGTAACGATGTGTATATTCCCATCATTCGTTACTCGTTCTCTCTATTAAAGACATGAAATGTGTACAGGTTCCGTTCAGTTCATTTAAAAGGAGTGCATTTTATAGTCAGTGTTGCAGGTTTGATGAACAAATATATCTGCATGTTAATTAAAGCTAATACTTTTATCTACACAGTAGGGACGGGAATCAGTCGATATGATCACAATACCTCGGTGTCGAATTGATTAAAATTGCGATTCTATAACTATCACGATTCTGCAATTTTGTAACAATTTTAAACCTACAAGTTTGATGAATAATTAAATGTATCCCGTTCTTTAGAACATTAGTTTTCTCACTTAAAAACCAAGCACAGCGTGTTTGAAGTTCAAATACAAGAGTTTAACATTTACCTTCAAATTAAATTCAACAAAAGGCGACACTGTTCCTGATGCAGCATGTCTCAGTCATCCGCCAAAATTATTATTTCTAAACAAACTTAGCAAATAATTCACTCACCACACGGAATGAAAATGGTGGTGGTGGTGTTGATTAGCACCTCAGTCCTGGAGGAACGTTGTTTCATAAATGGTTAAAAAGACAATAAAAGCCTACTTGACTTGCCGTGTAAATAGTTCAGAGTGTACCACCTGTAGGACTACAAAGAAACTGATGTTTTACTGCATCAAACGCCTCCAAAGCCACGAAACTCAACTCGACAGTGAGCGTGTTTGTTGAGCGGCCGTGAGCGCACAGGGCTTCTAACGACTCATTAGCGTTTGCGGTGTTTTGAGATTGGTGTAAGAGTGTAATAAGGGAGTTTGAGGCTAATTCACTCGCAAAGTTGGCAGGAAAAGGCAGAGTGGAGGCTTTTTGCGCCACTCGGAAGCGCTCGGTACAGAATCGTTTATATCCGAGGATGATCGGCTGAGCACCGGTCACGGCCAATCAAACTGAAAACCAGACAATTCTGGTCACTGTCTGCTCGACTCTGATTGAAAAAATAATCAATTAAATTTGGAGTCAGTGTGGCGATACGCGACTCACCACACAAAAGAATCGGGATTCATAACCGAAACGATTTTTGCCCCATTTCTAATATACAGCACGAGTCACTTAAAGGAAAGAAGTTTTACTTTGTTTATTTCTGATGCTTTGTGCAGCCATGTTGAATTGACGTCCCTCTGTAAACAGGGAAAACAAAAACTCGGATTTAGAAATAAAACCAAAAAAAGGTTAAGGGGCTTCTCGTTTACTCTGTCGAGAAAGAAGAGTGTGATGAGTTATATTTGAAAAAATAGTTGATTTTATAAGTAGAATTTTAAAGAAAGAAATGTAATGAGTCAATTTTTAACCCGAATTTGTTACAATTATAAACAAACACGTAATTTCCTCCTACCACACAAACCTTGTGCTGCCTGCCTGTTTAGAGCGCACAACCTGTAGGGTTATATAGGAACTCGAACATTTTACCACTTAAAATGTAAAATATATAAATAATAAAAATAAAAATCTATTTTGGTGCGGCAATATATTTCACAAGGTTATATATATATTTGTTTTTAAATTCAAACCCCTAGTAAGAAGTTCTTAATAGAGAAAATATTAGCCGAGATGGAGATTTGATGATGTTACTGGAAGTGGATGTTTTCTCTTCATGGAAGGAGTCTTCAGTGTCAGCACTTTGGAACAAAACAAAAAAAAAACAAAAAAAAAAAACAGTATTTTTCCAGCACGGAGCTTCGGAGGACTTTGTGCTTTCTTGGTCACATGACAAGCTGCATTATTTTGTATTATAAGCTTCAGGGCACAGAGTGGGGGTGGGGGTGGGGTTGGTCAGACGGGCGAGTAAACAAGTGTTTATAGCCATTGCGGAATAAATTACAGGGTTAACTAGTTTCATAGTCGTTCTGCAACATTAAATCCAACTATAAACGCATTGCGCAAGTATGATATGTCGGTCTTTCGCTAAAATATTGTAATCATTTACACACTGCTTGTGCTAAAAGAGCTTATTTATTCTGTAAATAAAGATTCTAATAAATGATTTGCCAGGATATGCACTTACAGATGTATAACGAGCGAATAAGAAAGGCCAGCTCTGTGGCAAGCTGGTAAAAGTGTTAAAGTAAGCGAGCTGTAAGAGTCAGAGCTGCCCTGTGAGATGAAGTATTATTTACGAGGGTGTGTATACGAGATAGAGGTGTTGTTCAGGTGAGACAGGTGTTGGATACGAGCCAGGGAAACAGTAAACAGTGACATTTCTTGATGGAGACCGACAAATAAATAAATAAATAAATGAATAAAGCAAGAAATCCCCTAATGCTCAGCAACTTCATGGCTTACTTTGTCATAGAAATAAAAATATCTATCTGCTAAATGTGTCAAGGATATATATATAAAAAAAATAAAAAATAAATAAAAAAAAAAAAAACACGACGAGCCGAGCCAGGAGAAAGTTGTGGTGTCGAACCAGCCGTGCGCTTACAGCGCGGAGAGTCATCGGCCTTTTTTTAAACTCGTCCATCCAGCTTTTCAGTTTGTGGTGAAAGCGGGTTGCATAACTGTAGTTGACAGACGTGAGACACCACCTGGTATGATGTAAGAGCAGTGTACAATAACTTCGGGGGGGCTGGGATAGAAAAGTGTTTTGGAAGTTAAAAAAGAAAAATAGAAGGGGGAAAAAAAAAAGTCATCCATCAGTCCTAAGTATTTCTGATTTTTCTTGACAGGAACATGGTGCTCTGTGGTGCATTATTATTATTATTATTATTATTATTATTATTATTATTATATGATGTTGGCTTGCTGCCCAAAGAAATGGGGCATTGGCAAGATGGATGTCTGCAGATCCAAATTCAAACTTTCTGAAGTCTGAGAACATATAAAATTGACATCTACCTGATTGAGCGAGGGCTGTAAATTATTATTCTTTTTTTTTTTAATCGACAAATTAATTAGAGCACTTGTAGATTTAAGCAAACACTCAGCAGCTACACCACCACTTTTCCCATCTGATTGTTAATACTTGTGCTTCAACTGGTCACATTCAGTGGCTCACACTAGCGTATACCGAACTGGCCTTATTGAATCTTTCTTGAAATTGAAATGGCACATTTGGAAATGTATCTGATTATCTGAGGGACATTAATACCCACACATGCTTTAAAGGAGCGTTGGCAGCTATGTTAACTTAAAGAAATGGTTATATATGGAACCTTTAAAAACATTACTTATTTTTTGTCTGAATTTCTTTTTTAGCACTAGAAGATTTCCCTCCTTCACAACATGTCCACCATGACATTCGTCTAGTAATATCCGACAGCATCTGTGCTTTTCTCGTCTTTCTGATGTTTTCCGTTGCCTCCAGGCGTGTCATTAATTATTTATATTAATATTCAAAATGTACCCAATTAACCTTTCCTGGTCACCAAAACCACACACACAGTTTTATAGTTTAAAACAAGCGATGAACTGATGATCGGACGAGGCTTTTGATTGGACGGCTTTAGCAGGAGTCTCCGAGTCCATAGGTCATGTTCAGTATACTTTGGACAAAACTCTTCATGAAGTACTGACTATGCGTACATTACCTGTAATAAACTGCACCATTTCTATGTGATTACTTGTGCTGCACTAACGATCAGTTATCGATTAATCATTAATAACTGATGATAACCAGATACACACTTCTCCCCCGCCAGCTTACGTTTTATGTAAACAGTTCTAGCGGCACAATGCAATGCTTCTCACACACTGATTTTTTTTCTTTTTGGAGTATCAATACTGACCTGAACATATTCATTTTCTTTCTTTTTCTTATTTAAAATGGGTCAAATCCTTTTTAATTGCATGCAGAGAATTGATTCGCTCAGACGCGCTCTCACTCTCTCTTTCTCACACACATTCATGTAGATATGAAAGAAATCGTGGAGACCCGACTATTCAAATTTAATTATGAACACACATCTTATATGATCAGTTGATCTGGAATCTCAAGTCAGAACGATTTCGATCGGATTGAGGAAAAATTGTCCACGTAAATCTCGCCATTATCAGCATCACTTGTTCGATATAAGGAAAAACGAAAGTGGCTGTGTTTGTGTTTTTTTCTTCTTTTCTTTCATAGTTGGGCATGGTGTAACAGTCCTATATGACTATAGTGACTATGTCAAGGATACAGCGTGGCTTTACGTTAAGTCGCACACTAAAGAGATACACGACAGCTTAGGAAAGACTGCACTGGTTTTCCCAGGCTATAACATATACTGAACTGGCTGAATTTTTTTATTTTATATATATATATATATATATATATATATATATTTTTTTTTTTTATGTTATTTTCTAAAACATTCTGTCCATGTCATTGCCATAACACTAATTAAAAGGTGTGATGTTTGTGATGAGCAAATACATAACTTGCTCTGGAATATCAATAATCATCAATAACATCAATAAGGAATAATAATCAATAATAATTACTATTTTCCCTGAAGATATGCAAACCTCCAAGTTCCTCAGTGTATAAAAATGAGACCTGTGTGAACTTAGTAGAGATCTATTCCGTTACATATCCTGATTCTTTCGTGTGGCATTTTACTGTATATAGCGTCTAAAATTAAATAAAAACAATTATAATTTGCTTTTAATTGACATATGTTTACGTTTGGGGTGTTGGTATTTATCTTTAAACGTAAACTCTAAACTATTCGCACATGAGCAGGCAGCACAGCATCTTGTGTGACAAGAGCAAATTATCTGCCAAGTTTGTTTAAAATTATTACAAAACCTTTAAATATGATTTTGAATTGGGATGTTTATAAAATTGAGACACTAATAGAATCGGGATACAAATTGAATCGACATCTAGGTATCAGGATGTATCGTATTGGGTGATACGTGGTGATTTCTATCTCTACACTATAGTATGGAACTGTTTGTGCTTCAACATGCTTACTGTCAGTCATTTTACAGAGCGGTTTATGGGCCGGTGTAGATTCTGGGGCAGGGCGGAGATGGACTTAGACCGGGTCCGAGAGTGAAATGTAGCTTTAGTGCGGCTGAGATGGAAACACAGAGTAAGGAAGGGCATGTGAGAAAGAGGACAGGAGAAACCGAAATGAGATGAGAGAAGCAGATGAGAAAAGGAGAACACGATTGAGCGAGAGAGAGAGAGAGAGAGAGAGAGAGAGAGAGAGAGAGACTGCTCCATCCATCCCTGCAGGTCTTTTTGTGTGACGCTGAAGAGTGGCACCTGTTCTATTTATACAGCCACATGGGGAGCAACCCGGGTCACTCAGCCACCTTGAAGCATTTCATCAAGGAGAAATGAGAACGTGTCTACACACACACACACACACACACACACTATAGAGAAAGAGAATAAAAGCGATGCAACCAATATCCTTAGAGGTTTCTAAAAAGCTTATTAACTTGCATTAGGTGTGTGTACTACTGTATGTAAGGAAGAAAACACGGCATGGTGTTCTGACACGGGAAACCCAAACCCTGCCACCGGGTGGTAGAACTACTGGTACCTGGAACCTGAAGTGGGTTATTTACCTACAGCAGATTGCTTTTCTGCCCACCACAGATATAAAGAGAGTGATTAAGTTACTAAGGGTGTTTTCACATTAGGGATGGTTGATTTCTACCTCGTCCGGAAACAATTCCTCCCCACCTTTCTCACCCCGCCATTCGGTCTCGGGTACGCTTGTGTATTTGTACTCTCTGATACAGCAGGTGGCAGTAGGCACCTACTTGGTTTACATTAAACCCAAGAGAAGAAGAAAACATGCAAGTTAAATTTCACGCTACATATAATATTCTGTTATCAATATTACTGGGAAGAAGAAGAAAAAAAAAGTCAAGTCATCCTCCGTTGCTAAATGATGTTCTGAAAAATATTAATTATTAGTTTTAAATTATGTGGCAGCACTTCATGGTGATTCGAAATCAGGAGCGTACAGTCAGTCAGGATGGCATGTGGTCATGAAATGCAGGAGTAAATTTATCTAGAAAAAAAAAAAAATAGCTCCATGTTAGCTCCAGACCATGTCTGTAAGTGCTACAAACCAAAACAACAACAACAAAAAAAAAAAATATATATATATATATATATATATATATTTTTTTTTTTATTCAAACGCAAAGCAAAAAGTCCATTTACAAAGAAAGTAACAGATCTGGCAACCCTCATAACTCTTTCCTGTTCTGAAAGTAGATTTGTTCACTTTTTACAGTAATAATAAAGATTGTCTTTTTCTTTTAGTTTTCCTTTTAAACACTCTTCGTTGGTCTTATTTTAATGAAGCTCAAAGTTGTCATGACAACCAAATGACAGCACTCGTTTCTCATCACTGGTTGTTTTCTAAACCAGCTGCCTTCCAGTGCAACATGAGGTATGACGCCATGATCGCCTATCATGTGACCCTACGTAAATTTAGGTCATGCATACGACACTACATGCACTACATGGCCAAAAGTATGCGGACAAGTGAACACCACACCCATTTCCCCTCCCCTCGCCCATACCCAAAGCAAAAGCAACAACATGGACACGGTCCCGGTTTTCCTTTTACAAAATGGGGACAACCTTGACTCGAGGCATTTCGATAGATTTTTGAGAGCGGCTGTTGTGATTTGTGCTCGTTCAACTATTATTGACGACAGGAATGAAAGTTCTGTAATGGATTTCCAGTTCATCCCGACAGGTGTTCGGTGGGGTTGCGATCAGGGCTTGTACCACCCGAGTTCCTTAACCCACTGTGCATCATCATGGTAGGACAGGTTTGGGGCTTCTTAGTCCCAGTAAAGGGAAACTGTAACGCGACAAGCTTAAAAGATGTTCTACACAAACTGGGTGCAACAATTTGAAAGGGAACCGCTTATGGGTGTCCACAAACATTTGGTCAGGCTATGATTTAGATTTAAAGAGAATAGTTGTGAGCTATAAGGAAGCAAAGATCAGCATAACCTAATCCTTTAGTGATTAATTCAAATTAGTGATGAACTCTTGATCGCTGAACATCAGGTGGTGCTGTGAACAGTTACAGCGATGCGATTCCTTCCTTTTGGGACGTTCGTGAAAGGGATGAACTTTTAGCCAGATCTAAAGGAGTTTCCAAGCTGACAGATCAGTCAATTTCATGCATAATCCCGGAAGCAGCTGGAACGGCATTACCTTGCACAAATACAAACGCTCATTCCCATTAGGCTCCAGATTGGCTAACAGTCATTGGAAAAAAAAAAAACTACACAACATGCCTGACGTGAACGGCACCCGAGTGTTTCAGCGCCTCCTAATGAAAAGTCCAAAGTCTATAAACATGTGTTTGCACAGCCGACGCTGGGCGTCTTAAGGCTTTGCAGTGGGAGGCGCTGACCAAACTCACTCACTCCCACTCTCCCAACTGTTGAGCTTTTCAGAAGGTTTTTTTTTTTGGAAGATCGGACATGACAGGGATACAATTTCTCCAGCCTCTGAACGGAAAGTGAAAGCTTGGACGTTCATTTTGAATGGCAGGCAACAAGGCAGCACCTAGACTGCGTGCCTCTGTGTTACTATTCTCCCAGCTGTAGCGGACTTTAATACAACAATGAGCAAAACTGGTATTCTACGGGTGTCAGACTTGACTTCAGCCTCGCAGGTGTCACGGCGCAGAAGAGTTTATACGCAATCTTCTTCACTGCTTGTTCAGCCTGCTTGTTGAAAGCTTTTGACACCCAGCCTATAGAACAAACACTGTGTGTACACAATTTTATTATTTTATTTTTTTTAAGTACTCGGTGCATCTTTGTTAGTTCACAAAGTTCATGCTATGCTGTTTAAATAATATCTCTGGGGTATGGATGAATCCCTATTTAGCACAGAAGCCACAAAATGCTTCATCTGTGCCCAAATCAACTGGACAGGCACAGCTAGAACACCGGCTCAGCCCAAAATATCCGCACACCAGCTCTTATCTTGACCCTCTGGGATGCAGTCGTCAATCAAGAACTAAGCCATGCTTCACATACATCTTCCTGTCGTTCTTCCCATCGGTTTGTGGCCACAGGGGTTGAACATCAAACGTCAAAAGGATGGCTCGATGCTAATAGGATAAATGATTTTTTATTTTTTTTTTTAATTAACGTTCAATTTATGTTTGCATTTGAGGTGGTTAAATGTCACCGTTTCTCTATAATCCTCTAAATTGTTCACACAGTAAATAATTTGCTAAGTATGTTTAGAAGTGTAAGAAAATCTGAATAACATATCGAATTGGGATCGAATCGAAATACAACAAATCAAAATCAGCACCTTATATCATATCTGGTGGTCCCTCTGGAGACATTTGTACACTTTTATTTCTGACACAAAATAAGACTTTTGTTAGCGAACGACTTCATTCATTCGACACTCTCACAGCGCGCTATTTAACACACCTACCTGCTTTGCTCAACTAAATGTCACTTGGGACAAAACCACACATTTGAATAATGTGTAAAGGTTTTAGACAAGTGCATATCAACTGGTTCACTTTTCTCTGTGGTGCGACACATTTAGGGACAAATATGCAAAAATCACTGACCACCCTCGGAGCAAAGGACTGTTTCACAAAGCTGACTGGGGATGTGGATAATCATCAATCACCACCCGGTACAATATTATTATGATACTAGGTGCTGATGCGATTCAACATTGCAATTCTGTAAGTTTTATCTTGCATATCTCTTATAGCGCATATATCGGTTATCCGCCGTAATTATTTTTCCTACACAAACTTGGCAAATAATGAACTTCGATAAAACAGGATGATCGTTTGTTTGTATTAAGATTTATAATAAAATAAATAAACATCACATTATAACATGGCCTAGGCCAGTAGAACAAGACTTTACATAAAGGTTCTTTAGGTGGAAAACAGTATGAAAATGTGTAAATAGTTCAAAGTGTACCACCTGTAGGATTATAAAGAAACGGTAAGGTTCTCCATATTTAGCCCCCAAAGTCTCAAAACTCAACTTGACACTAAGCGCAGGTTGAGTTGTTGTGAGAACACAGAGCGCATAAGTTCCCCAACCACCGGTCACAGCCAATCAAACTGAAAACTAACAAATTCTAGTCACTGGCCAATCGACCAGTTCATCTCTATTATAAATATAAAAATAGTTAAAAAAAAAAAAAAAAAAGATTTTGGAGTCAGTGTGGTGATGCATGAATCATCACACAAAAGAATCACGATTCACGACTTAATCAAAAAAAATTTTTTTAATACCTTCAAAAAGTTTCTGCTAAGGTCCAAACCTTTGAACATCCTGTAAGCAAATGGTTTTGCTTTTGGTTACATTAAATGTTGCAGAATGTCCACGAGCTACCTTCATTCATGTTTTCACTTTTTTTTTATAGAACCATAAGCATTTTCTCCCTCGACAGCCTCCACATATATTACCAAAGCAAAATACACAGCTTGTCATGTTATATAGAAATTGAAAACATCAAGTCATTGATCCTGTTTTTTTACAAAAAACTAAACAAAAAAAACTTTTCCATCAAAGAAAACTGAAAATTAGTCTAATGAACACAGTCTGACCAGGTTCAGAGAATTCGACAACATAGTACTATAAAAGATGCTAAAAATTTCCTCCACTTCAAAACATTTATGACGGGCAACTTGGTGAGAAATCCGGGCTGAGCATCTCCGCCTCGACTCCGACTCGGCAGGTGAGATGGCTAAACGCTTTACTGGGAATTTAATTCAGACATGAGTCACTGTTTTTCTTGTGTAGTGACTCATGAAGCTTGTGACACTAAATTCACTTCGCTACAGATTAATCATCAAACTAATGCTGTTTAACCCCAGAGCCCTGATTATGCGCCGCTCTGATGAATAATATCAATGTTAAAAAATGCGTTGGAATATTTACTTAGTTATAGGTTTGATTTAAATTATACACAGGTTAGTTTTGCTAAAAAGCAGGCCATTATAATTCATCACAATACTAATACTACACCTAATCACAATAATATCACACGGTGTCGATTTTCCAGTCATTTTTGCCACATCACACCCCCTAATGGTGACTTCTCTCCAGATATGACCGCTCGCCCAAACTTCTCTCACTTGCTCTGCTTTTTTTTAACTACTAATCAGCGCTCTTTTTATGCACTCGGTTCTGTGGTGCTGAGAGGAAATGAATAGGAAATGAATGCTGAACGTGCCTGAGCCAGATATCGCTCTGAGACTATCCAAGTCACACAACATACACCCGGATCTTAAAACTAACCATGGTGGTTTGATAAAGCTCACATTCTGACTTCCTAATGGATCCCTAGTTCTTCCACCCACCGCGCTATCGTCGGCGTGTGGCCACAGACAGCCGTCGTTTTAAAATAAACCCTGCCGATTAGGAGACGGTGTGGAAGTGGAATGATGACCTCAAACTGTCTTGTGTGTAGCTGTAGCCTAGTTCTTACAAACCTTCCATGATGCTCGGTGCTTGCTGGTGACAGTATGGTGTAAAGTCCCATGAGAGGTGGACTTAATCATTCATTTGACATGAATCCGACTGCGTTTGAAACCTGACTTTATTAGACACATTTGCAAATTCATGTTAAGCAATAACAGCGTGCGGAAGAGTTGTTCCTGGAATAGGTGCCGCCTGTGGCTTGGGTGTTTCGCGCAGCAAACGTTTTCACGTTATACGATTTCCAATCAGACTCTAATGTGCTTAAATTTCTAAGGTAATTAAATAAAGAAAAACATGTTTTCAGTTCCTGACTGAGGCTTTCACTATTACTTTATACAGAATCCTCCTGTTATTCCTTCCAGTTCTGACTACATCACCATGAATGTTTGTGTTTTGCTGAGGATTAAAAAAAATATACCACAATACTCAATTACTAAATTATCTACTGAAAAACTATAAATTTAAAAACTGTTACTACAAAAGACCCTGTTTACGCTCTCATGCATGCTGTTCACCATAATTGCATCTTGCATAAGTTTAAACTCATACCAGTGTCCTGTATCGTGTATGATCTGGAAACCAGTCATAATGATCAACCACCAAAAGACCAAGATCAAAAACCTTACACCATTTTCGGAGTCAGGGATCCGACGTGATGCACTGATAGGAGTGTCTCCAACGATTGAGACTTGAAGAGAAAGGAATTTGTATAAACTGCATCTTAGGGCTTGTCTTGTGTGCTTTTCACTCGCATTGTGATGTAGATTATCCTAACTGTTGTGACAGGAATAGGTTTCCACCTGGAGTCATTACAGGCAGAGATATATGCATTCACTTCATGCTTGAAGTTCAAAGCATCTCAAATACACAGCATGTCTTTATTGTAAAACGATTATTAAACGTGTGCAATAAAGGACACAATAATCACTAATAGTCGTTATAATGCTCTACATGGCTCATTAATGGGTCACATGACTGTAGCATGTACAGTATGTACACTAAATCTGTGCTTTAATTTTAGCAACTTACCTAACTTCCCTTTAAGTGTTGTTTTTCTGCCAAGTTTTTATTTTATTTTAAATGTCCTCTCTGTTCTACTGTTCTGCGTTACAAACTCGACCGGGTTTCATTTTGGCTTCAGCAGAAGACGAGAGACAGCATTGCTTCTTATCTCTACATTGAAGGGGGGGGGGGGGGGGGGGGCCTTTTTCCCGCCAGAAAAAAATGGAGC
>JAOVVA010000024.1:6189252-6206049 GCA_028565275.1 Leiocassis micropogon
ATCTATCTATCTATCTATCTATCTATCTATCTATCTATCTATCTATCTATCTATCTATCTATCTATCTATCTTTTTAAAAAGCCACATTATCATAACTCTTAACATCTAAATCTAACCAAAGTGTGCCCCTACTTTTCCACATTGTACCTTTTTTAAGTTAACACAAAAATTTACGAATCCTTAAGTAGTCATCAGTGACTTCTTTTTTCACTGGAGTATATGAATGAAAGATACTTAAAATGTATTTTGTCATTTTAGCAGACAACACGCAAGTGAAATAAAACCAAAGTCTGTTGATTTCCATAATTCAGCCAGTAACCTATAAAACTATTTACACACTACAAATTTCCTAAATCCAGTACTAGGGAAATAACATTAATGATTAAGAAGCCAAGACCTTAACATTATTGAAGCAGTGTTGGATCATTTTAACAGACAACAAGCTTCTGGAATGATCATCCTTCCTCTGCAAAGGTCCTGACTATTTAAAGATTATTAGATTGATTAAACTTTCTTTGTATTATGTATAGTGTATTTATGTGCATGTTTGTACATGTTGCAATAAATCATTGTACCTACTGTCTCACTTTCCTTGCCAAATATAAAGAAATGAGAGGTGGCTCTATACCTTTGCACATCTAAATCCACACTAAAATAGTTGAGTAAACACAGAATCGAGTTTCAGTAATTTTTGAGAAATGAGAAAGCGCATATACGTATTAAATCTCCCTTCACATCAGACATTTCCAGTGCTCGAGGCAGATAATTATTTACGTTTTGGAGCACGTTCGCTCCAATGCTGCATAATGAGGAACCATGTTTCTCTTGTTTCCTCTGTCTTTATTAATGCAATATAACAGAGATCAGCTAAAAAAATGCATAATACAAACTCGAAGGCATAAATTTCGTCCCTTTAGTTTAGGCTGAAGCCACAGAGAATCTGCTAAGAGGCAAAAGATATACAATGATATGTCAACACCTTAACATAACACAGATATGTGCTTTTTGAACATTCCATTCCAAATTTAGTCCTTCTTTGCTATTTTAAAACTCTAAGTGTAGAGATTTGTGAGAATTCAGCCACAAGAGCATTAGTGAGGTCAGAAACTGAAGTTGAGTGAGAAGACCTGGAGTGTAGTCAGTGTTCTTGTTCATCCCAAACGTGTTCAGTGGAGCTGAGGTCAGGGCTCTGTGGAGGAGTTCTTTTACACCAATTCTGAGAACGAGCTTGCTTTATGCACAGGAGCAATGGTATTTTGGAATAGGTTTGTGCCTTTTAGTTCTAGTAAGGGGAAACTACAATGCTAGAGCAAGACAGTATTCAATAAATAAACAATTATATATATATATATGTTGTAAAACCTGGATATAAATATCTGGATATTCTTCTCTGGATATAAATTCAAAAAAATAAAAAAAGGTCCACTTCAGTTTTTTGAGGTTACCAACACTGATGGAGACTTAGGCAAGCCACAAGCCACTGGGACCAGGGAGTCCAAAGCTGTCTTCATGGTTTCTCTGTTATTGTTGTAATTTTAAACAGACCATATAGGGCCACCCTCAGCTGCAGTTAGAGGTCAAAAGTAAGGCATCTAAGGCATATGGATCAGAGAGGTCTGAAGGGCAGAAGAGTTCAGGACTGATGGTATCTCAGGAATGCCAAATGTAGCTCAAGAAAGAGAAAGAGAAATGTAGCAATGAATACGATACCACCTGAGCATATACCCACTGAGCACGTTATTGAAAACATTATATTAATACGGCATATTTTCTCTCAAAAATCCTCCTTAATGGAATGGATTCCACAAGAATCATTCCTTTCAAACTCTGGTCCATGTGGACATGATTGCATGCCACCATTTCGGCAGATTTTACAGGTGCACTTTCATGCTTCATATATCTCGCTCAACCATATCCTAAAAGTGTTCTACTGGATTCCAATCCAGGAAGGTCACTGAGGAACATGTTTATGAAACCAATTTTGGCCGATTCGTTTTTTGTGTATTATCATACCATTAGTAGATCGGTAAATTGTGGCCATTAAGAGCTGCACATGGTCAGCAACAATACTCAAACATGCTGTGGCATTCAAACAATGTTTAATTGGTGTTAACGGGCCCAAAGGATGCCAAGAAAATATTCCCCACACCATTACACCACCCTCACCAGCATGGAATGTTGACATGAGGTACCACATATAGTACCCATGGATTTATCCCAGATAGCACACTGCTGAACAAATGCTGGGCCAATGGCAGTGCATACATTAGGCCAATGTTGGCATCAGTGGTTGGCCCAATTGGCATTTTGTCTATTGGCCCAACGTTGGCTCATTGGTAGGGCCAAAGATAGGTTGGCTTAATGTTGGTTCAGTAGATAATGACAAGGGTGGCCGAATGTTGGCACAATGTTGGTTAGATAGATAATGGCAAGGTTGGCACAACGTTGGTTCAGAAGATAATGGCAAAATTGGGCCAATGTTGGAAATTAAATTAGACTCTTTTCATCATTGCCAATAATACGAAAACACAATTATATCTACAGAAATGTATTTATTAATTAAATGATTACAAACTAAAAAATATCTGTAACCATTCTGATGATAAACTACAAAATAAACACCTAGTTCAAACACTTTTTCTCTCAGCAAGGTAAATGAAAATAAATGCATACAAACAAAGCACCCCTTGGCTTAGATTGTCTTTTATATCAGGTGGCTCTGCATCTTCCTCATCAACCTTCACCTCTGTTCTTTCACCATCAGCTTGGTCACTGTAGCTCAGCTGTTCTTTATTATCATCATCATCTTCATCAACAACATTACAGCATCTTTGAAGAACTGTGACTCTAATGATGGGGAAAAACAAACATTTTCCACATTTGGCTCAACTCAGTTCAACAACAGTTCCAGTATTACAGCACACACATTTTTCTCCAGATGAAACAAAGTAAACAGAGCAATTCAAACGCTAAATAACCTACAATATTGTCAAATGATATGTTTTTACATGTCAACCTATCTTTGGCCCCACCATTAGGTCAACAGTGGGCCCACGGACAAAATGACGTTGAGCCAAGCACTGATCCCAACATAGGCCCAACGTATGCACTGCCATCGGAGCACTGACAAAAGGTTACCATAATTTTGCTGATGTTGGGCCAACTGCTATCTGAGATGCTGTTGCTGCCAAATTCTGTCAACAGAAATCAAGATTCACCAGACCAGGTTACGTTTTGCAGCCTCAATGTGTTGTTCAAAGGTATTCTGTTGTGCATTCTGACCTGCATTTTTGCTCCACACGGTTGTTTATAATGCTTATCTGAGGTATCGTTGGGTTTGTTGTCTGTAGTCTGGACATTCTACTTTGATATCTCTCATAAACGAGATGTTTAAAGTTCCATTCTGAGAAACTACTAGAGACTGTTGCTCATTTAAGTACCAGAAGTCAATAAGTTAATTAATTTGATAATTAATGTTTTTGCTGTTCTAGTAGTGTGAGCGGCAACACGGTGGCTTAGCGGACAGCACTATCGATTCCCGCACTGGGTGTGCGTACATGGAGTTTGCATGTTCCCCCTGTGTTTGGTGGGTTTTATCTGGGTTCTTCATTTTTCTCCCACAGTCCAACAGACATGCAGATTAGTCTAATTGGTGTTAACTGGAGGTCATACAAAATAGGAATAAATACAATGGTCATCATTGGCCTCCACGATCCTGAGATGGACTACAGAGGTTTGCTCGATTGGTGGAGTAGTGTGAGCACTGCAAGGCTTTAAATAAGATGAGAGCTAATGTTCAATATTGTAAACCTTATGAGGTGAGACCTGAAATTTTCAAATGCCATGAACCAATTTGTAAACAGTAAACCAAGCTCAGGACTGAACCAGGGAACCTGGAACAGATGGCTATTGGCTAATGTGAGACTATAAAGATCACCAAAAAGTTTACATGTTTCCTAAAAAAGAAGAAGGATAAATTAACTTATCTTAACATGAGTAAATAAATTGTTGTTCTATGGACCTTTAAAGGAAAAGTCCACCGTGAAACACATAAAACATTTTTACAATTTCCAAAATTGCATGTTGTTTGTGTGTGTGAGTGTGTGTACTTGTGCCCTATGATGGATTGGCACCCCGTCCAGGAGGTACCCTGACTTGTGCTCCGAGTTCCCTGGGATAGGCACCAGGCCACCCGCGACCCTGCAAGGATAAGCAGTATAGACGATGAGTCAGTGAATAGAAGAATGAAATAAATTTAAGTTAAGCCTTTATTTGTCACACATACATTACCGCACAACAAACTACTTTTTTCACCTATTCCAGCATGGCTGGGGTCAGAGCGCAGGGTCAGCCATGATATAGCGTACCTGAAGCAGAAAGGGTTAAAGGCCTTGCTCAAGCTTTAAGCAAGCTTTGCTAGGTAATGCTGAACAGTAGGGGAAGGAGCTGGCCAGACTAAACCACTAAAGCTCTGCTGCATGGTTTTCTAAAGAGCTATTGATCAGACGTTTAATTGCATTCTGGGAAAACACAGGAAACCAATAGCCAACCACGATCAAGTTGACAATAAAAATAAAAAAAAAACACTCAACATTTCATTAGAAAATAAATCTTGGACATTATCGAAGACCACATTTTCCTAAAAATTTCAGGTGTAAAATACCCTCAACCAGCAGATGAAGACAAACTACAGTGTTTATCTGTAAAGTCTTATCTTCCCTGTTCTTATTGCCATGTACAACAGAGGGCGCTGCTATCCTATAAACTCAGCTTGTGCATGCACAACAAAATTCTCCATCAATCCCTCCACTGAGTATAACACAGTGTGAAATAAAATATTCTAAAGCGTAAATGCTTTTACAGAGATACACTTTAAGCCCAACCAAACTCTGGCCTCTCTTTAACTCTTTATCTATTAAGATCATTTGTTTTTATCTAACTGAGTTCAAGTGGATCATTATTTCATCCTTGGTAACTACTTTATCCTGGTGGCGCATCCAGAGTCTATCCCAAGGAACAGGTGACATGACTATGCTGTGCATGTGACGTCAGGCCAATCTAAAACAGAGAACAGCCAATTCCCTATTGTTTTTGTGAGACATGAGTTGAAAAACTCTGTACAGACAGTAACTCATACATTTTTAATTCATTCTTAAGCACCCAGTGTATTCTGTTCCAGGTTCTAATGGACGCAGAGCAATAAGGTGGAAATATACTTTAGTACAAACCCAATCCATTGCATGGCATTTTACATACACATTTACACATTTTATTCGTAGATGAAAATGAAAGTAGGCATTCCACCTATCAGCATTTTTGGGGGTATTTTGAGGAAACTGGAGACCCCAGAAGAAGGTTATGTGGACACCTGAGAGAACATGTGAAACTCCATACATTCAGTAAGACATGGCCAGGACCCTGGAGATGTAAAGCATTACATGTTGCTTCTTGGATAACAAAGTACTGTAATGAAAAAATCTAATTTTCAAAAATTTCCACCTTTTATTAACTATTAAGAGAGTAATCACTCGTTCCAGCAGTGCAAAGTGACTGCAGTAAAAAAAAAAAAAAAAAGTCAAGCCCTTTCCAGTCCATTGCTCTTTCCTACAGCCAGATCTTCATCACACTGAATGCAATATGGGCTTCTCCAAGGCTGTGAAGCTGCAAGCCAAACTGTAAACAGTAAGCCTGCTAACTGACAGCAGGAGATAGAGGGAAGAAGGAGGGAGAGGGAGTGAGAGATGTTAAGACTGATGTAAATGAGATTCTTGCAGTCCACAGGATGGCATTTTATCTCAGGTGTTAATGGAGGAAATGATCAGTAAACAGCAAATAAACAACCGACACAGGATCCTGGCTAGCTCATTTCCTTTTCTTTTATTTCTCGGTCACCTGTAAACACACACTGGCTTTAGATTTCGTGCTTCGGCTTGCGATATCACGTCCAGCACACCTCAATACTGGCTTTTGGTATTTCAGTTTTTAATCTAGACCCAGGCTTTTGGAATGGGGCTTCACACGCACCAAACCTCTGTTGCCAGTGGCAACCATAAATGCGCGGGAAGTTTCTGCTGCCATCTGACAGCGCAGCGGGGAGCGGGGAGCTTACTGTACGACTAAGATGAGAGGAAAAAATGGCAATAGAGATTATGAGATCACAGCTTTGTGTGAGAGAAAGTAAGACTATATGGAGTTTTGTGGAAGTCAAAATAGCTGTGAAATGATGGGGGAAAAAAACCATACAGGATCAGCACTATGGGGCATTAGTAACATGTACCCATCATTGGCTGTTCACCAATTAGTTGCCTTGTTCAAATGGCACTACTGTACAAAATGGCAATATAGCAAGTGAACATATTTTGGATATAGTCAAGTTTTTGTCTGTTATAAGATTACAATAAACAAATTTTAAGGTTACTTAGCCGGTTCTAATCAAGCTTTAAATGTACTTATACTCTTGCCAAATGGCTTCTTTCCAGAAATAAATACTACAGAGATATTGTCTAGAACTGTGTTTATTCATCAAAAAATACTACACATAATGAACCGCCTTTGAGGTAGTTTCACTGGCTTAGTTGTTATTCCTGCAGTGTAAACTCAGTGTATCTTCATTTTAATGAGTATTAAAAATAATATTTATAAATAATAGGTGCTATGCGGGCAAAGGTCTACTTATACCAAATCACAAGAAAGTGCAATTCTGTTGGCACATTAGGATTAAGTGCTAAAACAGGGAACTATATCATATTTAGCTATAAGAAAAATAAATAGGCAACATTTACAAAAAATTGTTTTGGTAAAATGCAAGTTTTCCGTGTAAATAATTTACTGAATCAAAAACCTTTGATGTAAATGTATTGTGTTCAATAACCTGTTTATGTACAAGGAGTGTTCAGGTCAAACGGAGATTTTTGATTGCGCAGAATAACAGAACATCATTATGAGAGTCATAAGCCTAAGAGTCATCGTCAAATTTTATCACAATTCACGGTTTGACTTGAATATCCCACATAACAGGGAAAACTTGTTAATGGTTAAAACTCTTCACTTGTCCTAATGTTCCCCTTCCCTTCTGTTTCAACAGTCCAATTCAGATCTCCACAACTCTGGTCTCATCATCATCAAACACCCTTTATAAGGCATACCTAGACTTCTCTTCCTCGCTGGTTTATTGCGTGCTCTACAGCCCAGTTCTCCCACATTTCTTGCTCACATCTCATGTGTACTATATATCGACCTCTTTTGACCTCAAAATATTGTATTCTTGTTCTCGGATTTTTGAATGTTGTCTCTCGTTTTGGATTTGTTCTACCTGGCCCTGATTGCTTCACGGATTCTGACCTATGCTTCGCCTCCTTGATTTTGTCATGTTTGCTGCTTTGTTTGATTGATACCCTTCTCTCCCCTTCTTTGATCATAAATCTGCACTCTTCAAAAGTTGCTTGCGCCCACCTCCGCTTCCGGATTTCACTGCGCAAAGACATGTACGGTGATCTTGACTTTGATCTTCGTTGTTCTCTCAGTGATCACAAATCTGTACCCTCTGGAGATTATTCACCTTTGCTTCTGGAATTCACAACGCAAAGGCATTATATTAAATATTGGCTTTGATCTTTACCTCTCTGTCTTTGATTATGAATCTGCACTTTATGGAGATTACACATGTTAATCCTTGATTTCCGGACTCCACAGTGCAACTGCTTCAGCTTCACCTCTCTGTCTATTATCATGCATCTGCACTCTATGGTGAGTGCTCACCTCAGCTTCCGGAGTTTACAGTGAGGAGACATCATGGACATACTTACCATGAAATGGCGTTGGCTTAGGCTTCGAGTTTCTTTGGCTCTCATTACCTCAAAGAATCCTGCCTGCTCTTGGGTCCTGCCTGTTTCCCCAATTCACCTAAGCCTGACAGGATAATCTGTCCAAGTGTGGACCCAGTGGACCTCAGCCATTTGAAGACTGTATTGGAGTACAGAGATCACACAGGCGTGATCTCCAGTCTGCCAATCAGACAATGGTATCTGTTTCTAAGACTACTGTTTCTCCCTCCCAGACTCCAGCACAATTCCATTATGAGAACCTCTTCTTCCTCTCCCTCAGATTTAGAAATTTCCTTGCACCTGGCAATCCGTCCTTTCCCAGTACTATTTGATTCTGGAACTGTGGGCCTCGATCTTTCCCATTAAACGCTCAAAAAGGGCTTACATCATTACCCCCCTTACTAGGAGAGCATGGGAATGGGGAAAGGCAGTATGGGATGCCTGCAATTTTGACAAGCTCACTGGGGAAATAAAGAGAGAGTCTTTGACCGCTCGTCCTCTGGCTGAGAGAGTCTCAGACAACACACGACCCAAGGGACGCCTTCATTCACTTTGTCCACCCAAAAGAGAAGCTATGATCCGCCAAAATCATGCTGGTGCAGGTTTCTTTTTTGTCAAAAAGAAAGACAGTTCTCTTCGCCCCTGCTTTGATAATTGAGGTTTCAATGAGATTACTATAAAAACCCGTTACCCACTTTCTCTCATGACCATGGCCTTTGAACTCCTTCAGGGCTCCCAAATATTTACTAAGCTGGATCTAAGAAATGCCTACAACCATGTCTGGATAAGAGAAGGGGATGAATGGAAGACCCCTCTGGGACACTACAAATATCTCTTGGACATTTTCGGCCTTACACACCTGCATTTCAGGCCTTTGTTAATGACGTTCTCTTGGATTTTCTTAACTTGGGTTTTCATCTATCTGGATAATATTTAGATTTTTTTTATGTTTCCTTTGAAGAACATAAAAATTAGTATGCCTACTATTACTCCTAGTATAAGACTCCTCAAAAAGAACCTATTCACCAAAGCTGAAAAGCTCTTAATCTTCTTCCTAGGTTTCCTCATCTCACTGTCCAAGATCCAGATGGACCCTGCCAAGCTGAAAGCCATAGATAATTGGCCAATGCCCACTTCTAGATGTGATCTTGAACCCTTACTGGGTTTTGTCAATTTCTACCGGGGATTTGTTAGGAACTACGGCTCCATAGCCACATACAACCCTATCCTCCTCAAAACTCCACTTTTACTGGAACAAATTTGCAGAAGAGGCCCTCCAAAAACTCAAAAGAAACTTTGGTACCTGTCCTCTTTATCCAGATCCCTTCTTACAATTTATAGTGGAGGTTGATGCCTCCAACAGGAGTTGGAGGACTCCAGAAAGAGACAAGTTGCATTTCTGTTTCTTTATTCCATGCTGCCTCTCACCAGCCTAAAGAAATGATGACACTGGAGATCAATAACTGATGGAAGTGAAACAGGCCTTAGAAGTGTGGAGACATTTGCTAGAGGGAGCAGAACTCCCCTTTCTCGTTTGGACCGATCATACGAATCTGGAATATCTGAAACAGAGACTCAGATCCTGGCAAGCCAGATGGTCCCTATTTTTTTCTCGGTTCAATTTCACCCTCTCCTGCTGTTCTCCTGCTGGTCCAAGACCCCTCATCCCAGGAAACCATTCTCCATCCTCACTGTCTAGCGGCAGCTCTGTCACTGGAGCTGGAAAGTCAATTAAGACAAGCTCACACACGGGAACCCGGGGTAAGTATCGTCCCTCATAATTGCCTTTTTGTCCCGCTACCATGCGCACCCAAGTTTCGGAATGGAGACAACGCTCTGATCTTGCCTGCCACCCCGAGGGCACCTGCACCCAGTTCATTATTCAGCAATGTTTCTGGTGGCCCACATTGAAGGAAGACATCAAGTATGTGGCAGGTGTTCTCAGACTACACTGTCCCTGGTTGCACATTGCCATTGATTTTGTTACAGGACTACCCAGCTCCAATAGCTAAACACGTGCATTCTAACTATCGTTGACTGTTTCTTCGAGGCATGCCCATTTCAGACTTCCTCCACCAAAGGGACAGCAGAGTTACTTATGTTTTTCGTCTCCATTAAAAAACTATTCCATAATGACTTCTTCCTCATTTTTTACTTGTCCAGTCTTCTTTTCTTTGGCTGTTTTTCAGCTATTTTTTTTTCTTCACATTTACAATGAGTGGGGAAAGAAGCTCAACACATAATGTTACCATCTGCTGGATATTTTTTTCCTCCCATTGCTCCTTATCTACCTCAACCCCCTGCCCCCACCCCCCCATCCTGGGTTTGTATACAAGCACAGGCTCTACCCTTATGCTGATTGGCTGGAGTAGTGTTTTGAGGCTCAGGTAGAGCACCAATGTTTGTTTCCCATTTACAGAGCCGGAGCTGCTTGTGGACAGCACATCTTTGACAGCTTGCACACAAAACAGACTGCTGGAAGACAAATAGGAGATGCTCACTATTTGTTATTAGCATATAATCACTTAGTGTACCTTTAAAGTTGAACAAAAATTGTATTTGTATTGGCAGGTGCAATTATAACAAATGTAAATAACTGCCGTGCATGTGACACATCAAAGATGAATCTTCCCTCAATATAATGGTAATAAAAACCTACAGTAGGTTTAAACACTACTGAACCTGATTATTCTCAGACATACTGTACACTATAATTCTCCTTTAATGGTGGAGAGCAAGTTACAATGGGCCTCACTGATTACTAGTTTGAAGATGCCAAGCCACATTTCCCAAGTGAGCTCCTCAGCTAATAACCATAAGTAAAGGCTCATAACCACAGAAGTGTGACACAGTGCTGATGGCAACTCTGAGAAATATGCACATTTCTTTTTCGCCATAATGAGAAGAAGGCTATTCTTTTATAATATAATTCCAATCGGAAATTTGGGATTTGCTTTTAGAAGTACAGTAAGTTAGTCAGAGGGCCGATTATTTAAAATGATCTTCCAGAAGTGGTAGCTCTCTTTCCAGGCATCAGCAATCACACCTACGTACACTCATCTGCACACTGAAAATTAGACTTCTTCTTGTGAAACCTGAGATGGCTAAACTGAAGGCACTAAATGACCTCGTCATACATTCTTATTTTTATGAGGAAGCTTTTAATGAGATTTGGATCAGGGGTCTGCTTAGCAAGTCTGAACAGGATCCAGCACATGAATAAAGAATCAGGTAGTAAATTCTTTCTCATCTGCCTGAGCAGAAAGAAAATGAGTAATTTGGTTCAAAACAAATTGAGATTGAAGCAATTTTCAGCTGTGGTTTTGATTGTTTATTCATTCATTTCTATAGTTGAAAGGGCTATATATTTTCCCATTGTTAAAATTTAACTCAGAAACAGAGCAGATGCTCTTAGCCAGCGGGTTGACAAGTGGCACGCAATGGTTCAAATACAGACCCAGGAAGGTATTTCACTGGATTGAACCACATACTTGAAAATCCTGTAGCAATGTTCATGTAGAAATGTAGTATGTAGTAATGTATGGGCTAGAGTCAGAAAGCGAAACAATTTTACAGACATTTCATGGAGTGTTCATTACATTGATTCTTTCTGGTATAAATAGGAAACTGACTATGTGGCCTATTTTGTTGAAGACAATTTAAAGGCAGTTGAAAGAAAAAAAAAAGGTTCGGACTTCAAAACAGATGTACCTCACATGTTGAGAATCTGTGCCACTAGTCCACTCAAAGTGAAAGTACTATAAAAAATACATACCCAGCAGGGAACCCTAACTTGGAAAGCTGTTATAATATAGTCGTAACAAAAATGCGAAGTTGTTCACCATCAGGACAATGTTTCTGAAAGAATAATGATTGAATGAATGATGCTGAATGAATGATGTTGAATGGTTAACCTAAACACAATGTAGTAAAACAACAAAATTCTAACCATTATTTAAGGCATATATGCTAACATCCATTCACACAGAATCTGACCACATCTGTGGTCCCTTAAATTTCTAAGATCGGAGAAACTTGATTGGAGGTTGGGATGGCCACAACAGCTTTCTACACAAGAAAATTACTACACAAGAAAATTACCATGAGGTGCAGCTTAGCTCTTAAATTCATTCATTCATTCATTCATTCATTCTCTGTACCGCTTATCCTTTACAAGCTTTCTGGAAGCCTCAAGAGACACAGGGGACTCGTGACACTAGTCGGGTTATACCCCAGAGGTCATAAGCACACACTCCAACACTGACTCACACACTACGGGTAAGTTGAAACCAATTAGCCTAACCTGCATGTCTTTGGACTGTGGCAGGAAATCAAATTACTCAGAGGAAACCCACCAACCACAGGGAGAACTTGCAAACCCCACACACACACAGACCCAAAGGCAAGACTCAAACCCTTGACCCTGTGCCATTCAGTTCTCAAAGTACTGTACTGTAGTATGGTGCATGTTGTTAAATATGCATGTGTAGGATCATCAATATCATGTCCCTAAGGTTAAGGATTCAGTGCTTCTTCTGCAGTGATCAGAGTTTGAATCCCACTCAGGCCATTGATTTGGTATTAATATACTGTAGATTTAAAGTAATTTGTTTGCAACATTAGGTTGGGAGCATCCTGTAAATTTTATCCCATTGTTGAATGGTCAACATAAGACATCATTGTATTAAAGTCATTTTATGGTATCATCCACAATAATGCAAAACTAACATAACAACAATATTTTGCTAGGTAACTGCTTAAATGGTCCTATTTACAGCAATCTACTAATCATTAATGGTTATGCTTTATAAAGCTTGCTGTATGTCATCACACAGTCATGCTACAGTATCTGCTAGTCTGTAATTTTGCAAACGATTTACAAATTTTATGCCGCTATTTATATGTAAAATCCTTATATCATGAATTGTCTTCATTCTCAATAATGGCACATCAATGTACAATGTAGCATCACTTATCATTGGCATCTTTGTTTTTTCAACTATGAAGCCATCCTATCAGTATCACTAGACACCGGTTACTTTTTTCCTCAAAGCTGTACATCCTCTATGATATTTCCAAGTCTTTCTCTGATTAAGCCATGCTCCCATCTGTGGGAGTGTTACAGTCTTAAACTAATCAAAAGACTCTGATCCAATTAATACAGTGATTAAACACCTTGGAGGAATTTAAATCAGAACGGATAATACATAATGATACATAATGATGTGATGGCTCCAGGTATGTTAAAAGCTAGTAGGAATGGATGATCACTTTTTTTTTTTTTTTTGCTTTAAAGTAATAAATATTAAAAGGGAAATGAATGGACAATACTGTGCAAAACTCTTGAGCCATCCCTCATTTGTCCCCCAAATTTAATTAAATTATGCAGATTCAGTCAAACAAATTATTTACTGTGACAGGCTGCAAAGTGCCAAAAGATTTAATTAATCCCATTTTTTAATGTAACAACCTCAGCAGCAACCTCATTTCCCTTCTCGTCTGTTCTAACAACTCAGCATTCAGCATCGCCAGTATACTAATTAACAGCCTAATAATCTATTCAATTCAATTAGATTTAATTTGTATAGCGCTTTTAACAATTGACATTGTCGCAAAGCAGCTTTACACAATTAAAAGAATTATTTTGAATGAAATGTGAATGTGTATGAATCACAATGATAAGATTGTCCCCTGATGAGCAAGCCGCGGACGATGGCGACGGTGGCAAGGAAAAACTCCCTGAGGTGGTAATAGGAAGAAACCTTGAGAGGATCCAGACTCAACAGGGAACCCATCCTCATCTGGGTGAAACGGATAGCAGGGATTGATCTGCAGTCATACTGTGTGAGACTGGAAATTCAGTATAACAGGAGATGTGTTAAAGTTAAAATGGAGTCCAGTTCGTTCCTGGAGGCTCAGGTAGACTGTAGGAAACTCCAGTCCTGAATCTATTATCATCTGCCCTGTCTCTCCCTGGTTCATGGCTTAAGCTGGGTGTTTTATGCTTAAATGATTTACAGGTCACTGGGTGGCTTATCAAAATAAATAAATAATAAATAAATGAATAAATAAAAATCTAACACTCTCTGACACTGGCCAGGTACAGGGACTGGACTGAAAATAGGAGACAAGAAAAGTCCTGCTGAGACAAAAAAAAATTACAGCCAGCCAGAAAAGTCCTTCAGGAAGCCTGAAGAACAATTTCTCCAGACTACATTAAAATTACAGGAAAGTCTGGCTCTGTGTAGAAAAAGATGAAAAAATGATGGGTGGCTCAAGAACAGTACTTAAAACAGTACTGTATACTGTAAATCAGAGCTTTGATTATGGGGTGCAGTGTGGAGGCCAGTGCTTGAGATTCCTTATACTCCCAAAATCACTGTTTCACAGTTTGAGTACAGAAATCCTGTCTCATGCCATCAGGGAGGAAAAACGAAATTGATTAGATAATGTGGTCCTTCAGTAGGTTCAGTACATTCAGGTCGTCAGTTGACTGCTTTTAAACCTGACCAACTAAGGCAACCCCAGATCTAAACACAGCCTCCTGAGGCTTGCACAGTGGGCACTCTGGTATGTATTGATGGGTGCATCGCTTCATGGGCTTTCTTCCCTTCTTACCTTGATGCTCCCATTGCTATGGAATAGGGTCAATTTAAACTCATCAGACCGCATGACTTTTTTTTATTGCTCTAAAGCCTAATCTTTATGCTCCCTAGCAAAGTGAAGCCTTACTAGTTAAGTTAAGATAAGCCTGACTAGTAGCACAGTTCTTAAACCAACTCCAGAAATTTTACCAATTCGTTAGTTGCTTTATTTGTTAGACGAAGGCCCTTGTGAAAGGGCAAGTTTTTACATTTTTCTTGACTTTTTGGCCAGGTGGGGTATCCATTATTAAAACATAACAGTAAACCAATTATAATAGTATAAAACCTATTTTTAGACTTTCCTTTTTTTTACTGAATGATATTTTCATTCACTTTTTTTTAATAGAAATAAATGTTTAGAATTAGTATAAGTATTTGCCAATCAAACAAATGTTTCATGCATGAAATCAGTAAATATGGCTAGAACTAGTTTTAATACTTCTATAATTGATTTACTGTAATTTTCTAAATATACAAGATTCTTCACATCCTCAACTCTATAATAATTTACTGTATCTGTGGCCTTTTCTGGTTCGCTTTTATGCTTCTTAGAACTAACTTTAAACTGATGTTCAAGCAGCACATATGAAAAAAGTCGTTTGTAACAATATAGCATTTATGTTGTCTAACTAACAAAGGCAATTTTTTTTAAATCAGCCTGAAAATTGAAAACACTGAAGCATTGTTTCATACAGAGTAATTATTCCTTGCATACTTATTTTTAGAAACTTGTGACAGTCTTTGAAATAAGAAATATAGAGGTCTTATCATTAATAAACCCCCTATTGTTTTCTAATTAAAATCTAATTAAAAATGTACAAAATTATTGTTTCTATGTATATGAATTTGCTCGTTGTCTTTCAGAAAACCCAAATATCATTGCCTATATATTGTGTCTTGAAAATCTCTAGAAGTATTAAGACTGCCTAATTGAAAATCAATCCTACTGGATCTTACTAATAATATATGGTACTGTATAAAAATGCATGTACTGTTTATTTGAAATTTATAGTCCTTACAAAAATCTGCTTTAAATGCTTCAAATCTACTTTCATCATGAACGCACGATATTCCTGTTACATTTTACAAAAAGACCCGTATGCCTGTCAACATTTCAGGAAAGGTTTGTATAAATTGCTACCAATCCTACGTAGCTACAAGGCGTATGAACAACAATGAACTGACATGGAGACTACAACAGGCTACAATATCGACAGTAAAAGATTTGACACTGCATGGTTACAGCTGTGCAAATATTTCATCTCAGAAGAAGTAAAAAAGCATTTGGCTTTACAGATACACTGTTTCTGGGAATTGATGTATTTGGTAGTCTATTTCTTTTATTTTCCGCTCTTCATTTGCGGCTTATGTTTTCTCCGTTCATGCAATTTCTCTTTCTGGTCAACAAAGATACCCAAATGTGCTTTTTGTTTTTGGAGTTAATTTATTTGATTTCAATACAACTTTCTCTGAGAAAGGTTTTTGGGTGAAAGCCCTGTCTTAGTTTTAAAGGTATTTATGAGCTCCGTACAATGTCCTACATAAAACGTCAGCACACAGATATTTTTTCTGTTTAATGAAGGGAGATAACTGCAAATGATGCTTCGCTTGCTTCAGCCATTATACCCCTGGTAACTGCTTTCCTTCTGTCACAGAGGGCATATGTTTGCGACTCTGTCTCAGATTGTGATTGTGTTTCTCAGCATGTATGCATGTCTCTAAAGAGCAGAGGGAAAAGGACCAGGGAATAGAAACTAAAGATTTCTTTGTTCAACTTGGTAAAGTTTCAGGATTTGCAGTTTTATTAACCTGTAAATTTGTATTAATCACTCGTCATGATCATACTGTATCTGTTTGAATTAAACAGTTTGACCAACATCTAGAACCAGCTAATGCACTAATTTAACTCTTTAACTGATAATCCAAACTCTGGTTAAAAATCTAATGACTTTTTAAGATTTGGATCCAATCACACAATGAGTAATTAATTACTTTACACTTAAGCTCTGTTGATTAATTTATCTTGTCGCATGAGCTCTTGTATTCAGGGACTTGCTGTGCTACAAAACAGAATGATAAATAAACTAAAAAAAAAAGATGTAGTGAAATAATATATATATAGAGGTGGAAAGAGTAATACATTTTGTACTTAAGTAAAAGTACTGTTACTTTAGTGAACTTTTACTGAAGTACAAGTACCCTTATAAAAATCTACTCAAGTAAAAGTAAAAAGTAGCTCATTAAAAATTTACCTCAGAGTAAAAGTTACTGAGTTACTTTTTTTTTTTAACAGCGGGGGTGGGATGGGGGATGGAACACCCTTGCATAA
>JAOVVA010000024.1:6211696-6234483 GCA_028565275.1 Leiocassis micropogon
ATAATTTGACCATTAATTTTGTGACATTATAGGGGAAGCTGAGCTTCCCTTGCAGTCTTAAAGAAATCGCCACTGCAACAGTTAGCATATTTATTTAATGCTGATTCCAGTTCCAATGACATTTCTAACAATAATTAGGATGGCCACAAGATTTCTTGTCATTAAATTTGTTTTTGGTCATATTTGAGCAGCTCATTTGGGGAAAATTAAAAACAGAACCCGAAACCTTGCGGTTTATATCCACAACATGGCCAATTAGAGATTAAATACACGATTAAATAATTCATTAGAGACACAAAGCAGAATGTGACGAAGGCTGACTGTTAAATTTCACGAGCTTGCTTATCTCTTTCCAATTTCTCATTTCGTCTTTAAAGTACAGTAGGCAGTAACACAGTCGGTTCATTTCAGCTTCCTTCCCTTAAGTCTTTCTCTTAGTTTCTGTGGCCAGTCGTTTTTGTACACTTGGTTTGAGACCTCAAATCAGATTTAAGCTGCTGCTACGTGTCATGTATTATTAGCTTTGAAAAACTGCACAGGGGAACTGTCCAATTAAAGAAGGGATGAATCAGGGAGGAGAAGGCCCCCTGCCAGGGTACTGTGCATGCAGTACACTCACCACTCCTGGCATGTTACTGCAGAAACCACGAGTAAAGCCAAAAACAACAACAACAACCACAAAGGGACATTGTGCTGTTATTTATGATCTATTATTATTTGCCACCAATCAAAGCTTAGACTTTATGCATGTGTACAACAGATGCAGTTCTATATCTGAATATAAGATCTTGATCAATTGTTGTTGCACATAAGCTGAAACATGTTATTGCTTGTAGATTTCTTTTTTTTTTTTTTTAACAAATGAGCCATTTACTTTGTTACAAATGCCATGCAGTTATCAAATGAGTCAATCATATGGATGCAGCAAAATGCACAAAATCATGTAGACACAGGTCAAGTGCTTTAATTATTGATTATTGACTATCAGGCCAGGGATTGATTCTCGGATCAAACATTTAGGGGAACTCAGCTCCTAATCAGGTTGTAACATGTACAGTATGGTGTTGTGCTATAATAATTTGCTATTAATAGTATTTATTGTTTTATTATTTTAATATTTTTTTTATTTATGAATTTGATTAACACCAATAATCGAAATAGTAAATAACATGCTCGAGGGCTTAGAGACAGTGGCACTGAAGAAAAGTTGGAGGCAGCAGAGATGAAGATGTTGAGGTTCTCTTTGGGAGTGACAAGAATGGAAAGGATCAAGAATGAGTCCATCAGACTCATCCATCTGTTAGATGACAATCCATGTTAGATGTTTTGGAGATAAAGTCAGAGAGGACTTGTTTTTGGACATGTTCAGGAGAGAGATTGTGAATATATCTGTAGAAGGATGCTGAGGTTGAAACTGCCAGGCAGGAGGTCTAGAGGAAGACCAAAAGAGAAGATTAATGGATGTAGTGAGAGAGAACATTAAGTTAGTTGGTGTGAGAGAAGAGGACGCAGAGGATAGGGTTAGATGGAGGCTGATGATTCACTGTGGCGACCCCACAGTCTGAAAGGGAACAGACAAAGAAGTAAATAACATGAGCTTCATACCACATGAATATGCTGGTCTATAACTACAGTATGTGGTCTTCACATCTGGTTCTGATTTCTTACTTTCAGCACCCTGATCTCTTTCTCTCTCTCTTTCTGTTCTGTCAACCAAAAGTTAACAACAAGATAATGTATAATTAATAAAAGGTATCCATGCAACTGGTCTATATTGATTCTTCTCTTTTTTTTCCTTTTCCTTCTTTTTTTTTTTTTTAGCTGTGGGCAATGCAGAGATGCAATGTCATTTTGACTCTAAATAACTTTTGTAACTATTCCATAACTACTTGTTCTTCTAAATTTCATCCCAGTAGTGTGTGTTATGTAAACTATGCTGCTACCTACACTACTATATCTGAGTGAAACGTCATGCTATCTTGAATACTGAACATCAAACCATTAGCTAAACCTGTAATTTTCTCAAATGTGTCTCTAAACAGAGTGCTAAAAATTATTTTAGAAAATAATAATGATGCATAGGGGTGCTTGGGCACACTTAAAAAGGATGTAAAATCGCTTATGTATCAGGCGTAGTTCAGATGTACATGGTTATGTTAAAAACAGGTTTTTCTTTTTTATTAAAAAAATAAATAAAAACACATAAAAACACAACAACACGCTGGAAAAGCATGCCATATGAGCAGTCACGCTCTGATGTCAAAAACGGAAGAGATGCGCTTGTACCAACCAAAAACTGTTTACTTTCTCTTCGCCCATCAATACTGAAGTAGGCCTCGGTAAGGGATGAAATGTGCTGCGACATGGTTGTTGGTGCCAGATGATTTGGCTGGCTTGAGTACTGGTTTTAAAATTTGGAATTGCATAAAAAAGCAGATTTAAGAGAGGAAATGCCTTGCTGATGAGAGAGCTCAGAGCAGTACAGCCAGACTGGTTTAAGCTGACACTTAAATGGTGTCAATGGTGGTAATGCAAACAACCGCTCTTAAAGTCCATGGTGAGCAGAAAAGCATCTCAGAAACATCAAAACCCTGAGGCAGATGGCTTAGGATAGTCGAAGACCATATCATGTCAAGGACATGAATCTGAGGTTACAGTGGGGAAATGCTCAGTTTAAAATAATAAAAAGAATAAGAAGAATAAGAAGAAGAAGAATAAACACATTCCCAATTTTTTAAAGATATGTATTTTTGCATCGTTATTTATTACATTTAGGCATTAGGGAGACGCTCTTATCCGGAGCGACTTATAAAAAGTAATTATTACACACCCTCCATTTTATTGCAAAAAGCAGCTTATTGAGTAAGTGATTATATACCCAGTATTCATGAAATAGTTTTTATTAAAGTAAACAGATTAAAGAAAATAAATATATAAAGCTTATATAATAACCATTAAGTTAAGCATGAACCAATTTTTCACACTACCAATTATTTGTCTGCAGCTTAAACTGCAACATACTGCTTTGAATAATATCCTCAAACCCTGTAATTGTTTTGCTATAATGAACTTCCACATCACAAAATAGCAGCCTGTTCTCCACAGTCATCCACGAGGGCATTTTCCATTTTAGCAAGGCAGGAAGCCACAATTTGTGAAGAGAAAACATTAATTTGTATGACAGGAAGGGGGATCATTTGGGGTAATTGTCTCAGCAGGACTGAATACCATCGACCAAAACTCGTCTCTGTTCCCATACTCCGTCGCCTCTTTATGCTCTGCCTGTCATTCTCTGAAGCTCTACCTGTCTGAGTGATTAAAAAACTTACTCCGCACATTAAAGGAGCTGGGTAACTGTGAGCACGTGTAAGCGGTCTCGAGCGCCCAGGTGTCCAGGCTGGCTAAATGCACCATCACGTGTATGGATCCCAGCAGGAGTGCTATAACTCACTGTTTCAGCCACCCTGGCTGTTAAACACTCACCAACACATTTGGCAGATCGAGGTGCTTCAGTCGAAGGGCTTGAGAGGCTTCTACTAAATTGCACATGGTGCTAAATCAGCTTCAGGTCTGCCAGCTGTGGCATAGGTAACACTTTTCCATTTATTGCAAATTCCATTCAGTGTCCGCCTTTGTTTCACATAACAGAAGCTGAGTTCCATCAAGCTTTTATCAAGAATTATTATTATTATTATTATTATTATTATTATTATCATCAAATTCAACATTTCAATTTGCCTATTCAGTTTGATCGATTACGCTGAAGACCAGGTAGTTGTTGCTGTAATTTTTCTCTGTGTTAATTTTCAAACACTGTTTGATGCTGATTCATAGTATTGCAACCTGCTATTAAAAAGATTCTATAAGATAAGATGATTTTTTTTTCTCTTGCTACTTGCATGACATTAATAAACCCTCAAGTAGATATAAGTAGGATTGAATATGATATAAGTCGTTTCTAGGAAATAACCATTAACTGAGTTTTTATTTTTTTAAGTATATCAGAATTATTTTTTCTATTTTAAAAGCTTTGCTAATGTTTAGATCGCCACAGGCTATATTTGACAGCTGTAAAGGTTTCTGAATCGCTGCTACAGTATAAAGCTGTACATCGACATGTTTTTGTCGACATTTTAATTATTTTATTATTGCTATTATTTTCCAAGATGTAATAAAAGTTAGCTATGAAAAATATCAGTATGTATTGAATAGCTTTGAAAATTTACAAGGAACTTGAAAAATAATTGACCAACTGGCAAAAATGGACCCCCAGCTCAAGCAGCTAAGCCTTCGTTTTGGCAGCTGGTGAGATTAAGCTGGATTTTTAATCAGGAAGCTTAGTCATTTCATAACATTATTTAAAAAAAAAAAAAAGCTTTAATTCTTTCATCTTTAGTCTACTCATTTTCCTGCTCAGGATCACTAGAAGAAGATGATGTGATATAATGTTTATAGCAAAACAGACATAGAATACTGAAAATGTCTACATCCCCAATTATCATTAGATTAGCTATAGAGCTAGACATATTAAAACTTACTGTAATCACATTTTCACAATATCATTGTTAAGAATGCCATATAATAACACAGAAATGGAGCAGTTCTGGGCTTTTCCATTTCCTAAATTCAAATTTAACCTCTATTAACATAAAGTTCTATGCAACACAATCCTTTATTGAGGTGTATTAAGGAAGGTTATTTAAAGCTGCAAGCCCCATGAGCCTGGTTGTTTACTGTCGGAAATTGACTTAATGCTCCTGCAAATGACAATATTGAGACCCAGGAGCTTTGCTGCACATCCAACTGCATAGATTTTACCCTAATGAGGTAGATGTTCATTTAAGACTGTGAATTTCGCTGTTTGCATGACATTATTGTTTATAGTAACAAAGTAAATGTAATCCATTACTGTATTAAAGTACTTTTTCAAGTATCTATAATGGACTAAAGAATTCACATTTAGGGAGAAATTTAACTTTTACTCCACTACATTTCAAAGTAAATTACTACTGACCTTTTGCATGCGACATTGTGACATTCGTTCGCCATGGTCCTGCCCACTTCTGGATGGCAAAATGAATGCTACTTCTCCTAATGTTAAGTCATCTTAAAAAACCCTTTGTCTCCTTAGTAACTGCTTCTAAGTTGGAATTGGCTCTAAACTGTCTGTGTCATGTCTCACGGCTAGCTAACGTCTCACGCAAGGCAGAATCCCAAATCCCTCTCTAACCACTGAACATGGGCACCACTTAGTATGTGGAACAAAAGACTGTACACCCTACATAGTGCTCTAGTTTTTCATTTTACCCTATTAGATGGTCACAACCACCTTTAATTAGAAAGCTTGCCAGAATTAGTTAATGTTACCTACATATCATTTTATAAAGTGTACAAGTACATCATGTTGCATTGCATCATCTTATTTGCAACATAATGACTGAATGAGCTAAGGCTAACCAAAACCAGGAGGAATCACATATTTGTACACCATCTGAGTTAATCATGTTATGAGAAATCTAATGTCTGCAGAATGAATATCGTTATTACCTGCTTCATCCATTTAGCACAAGCTTGTTTCTTTTTTGAATAAGCTGCAAAGTCCACCACAAGATACGGTATATGAAAATAATCAGCAGAATAGAAGCTACAGTATCTGTGTGACAAAGCATTAGGTATTCCTGTAGGTAATCATAATGTAATCTTTCTGTTTTCTTTTTTTTTCCTCAGAAAGACACATTGAATGCAATTATCAAGGAAATACAAAGAAGCCTAAGGTCAGTCACAACAGTGCTGCTATCCACTGTTCTGATGGACATCATGGTAGTCACGTGTCTACAAAAGGTCAATACTTTCTACTCAACTACATTATGCATCAACTGCCATTCCTCCTTACTCATGAGTACGGTTGATATTGAAACACAGCAAACATGCCAATTACTTTATTTTGGGTGAATAACTTTGTTTTGTTGCATCTATTATATGTAACTACCTATCAAACACAGAACATTACTATTAAAAACCAAAACAACAACATACATTATAAAACACCTAAAAAAAAAAATCATAGATAAAAGTCTTATATATAAATATAACTTGCCCCTTTTACACTCACTTACTCACTCATCTTCTATACCGCTTTATCCTGTATTCAGGGATTCGGGGACCAGGAGCCTATCCCAGGAGGCTTAGGGCACGAGGCGGGGTACACCCTGGACAGGGTGTCAATTCATCGCAGGGCACACACATACTGTACACTCACTCACACACTACGGGAAATTTGGGAACGCCAATCAACCTAACCTACATGTCTTTGGACTGTGGGAGGAAACCGGAATACCCGGAGGAAATTGGCCGGGAATTGAACCCGGACCCTGAAGGTGCAAGGTGGCAGTGCTAACCACTACACCACCGTGCCGCCCCCTTTAACACCCTTGGCTTAATTGGAATACATTTTTTAAGTTATGAAACAGAGCAAAGACTCATTTAATCTCAAGTACTGTTCAATTCAATTCAATTTTATTTATATAGCGCTTTTAACAATGGTCATTATTTCAAAGCAGGTTCACAAAAATGAAAAGAAATTTAGAAAAAAAAATTAATGGAAGTGTGTATGTGTGAGAAAAATGTGTCTAGATGATAATGAGATGATAATGAGATAAGAGTCCCTGATGAGCAAGCCAAGGGTGAAGGCAACAGTGGCAAGGAAAAACTCCCTGAGATGGCAATAGGAAGAAACCTTAAGAGGAACCAGACTCAACAGGAAACCCATCCTTATTTGGGTGATAACGGATAGAAATTATATAACATCATGTGTGTTATGCAGCTGAAAGATCAATATAACAGAAGTTATTAAAATTAACATGAAGTCCAGTTCAGCCCAGGGATGAGTCAGCAGGTGCAGAGGGCAGATGGGGTCTGGATCACTGGGAGCACAGGAATGGGCTGGCATTATCTAATGTAAGCTTGCAGCAGCAAAATCTTTCTTTGTCACTGTTTAAAATAAATCAGTCGTTAGATGGTTAGCTAATGAATTTTTAACTTGGCTAATTTGTACATGCAGCACATGATGCTAAAACAGGTGAAGTGGAATTCTACTTTAACCAACTTCAGTTTTCCACAAATTCAGCTTCCACTGACTTAAATCACTTAGTGGTCATCTTTACACATCAAACATATACTGTAAAACATTGATTTTTTCCCCCTGCTTTTTTCTAGAAAAAGCATTGCAGCCATTTGAAGAAACATCTATACCTATAATAAATCTGTAAAGTTGGCGTATCTGTACATTGTGAATATTTGCAGAAAAATAATTTGAAGAACGTAAGATGAGTCACAGAATACATCAAGATGGTTTTTGGAATTTTTGTCTGTCTGTTTGTCTGTTTGTTTGTGCACGTATCACGTTAAAACTTTAGAACGAAATAAATTAAAATTTCACATATGTATTTGGCCGAGCTTAAGGTAACATATAGACTTTGTTTCAAGAAAATTGGCCCACGGGAAGAGAAGATATGCAACTTTGAAATTTAAATGGAAAACACCCTTATATATTATACAAAAATTTACCTTGAAAAAATCATTAGTTTATATCAAAAATCAACAGATGGCGCTGTACAGTTTTTAAAACACACTTATGAGTGTGCAATTAAATTCCATGCGAACAAAGTCGTGAGCACATCTACTTTAAAATAAACCTTAAAATAAATGTTTTTGTTACTTGACGTCTCTTCCTAGTAAGAATGGAAACCGGCAGAGGATGTGATTTAACATGTTTTTGGCACCGTTGCTTTTCAGCCACAATAATCCTGACACACACTCGGGGGGGTGGGTGTAAGTGAACTTGCTTGCACTGCTTGCTCTTTGTTGCTCCCCGACTTACTGAAACAGGTAAACACTAATTAAACTAATTCCCATCACTTTTTGAGGCAAGTACTTTTGTGCTTTTTCATCAAAGTGGAAATTTAAATGGACTTCAGCTTTTACTGGAGTAATATTTTACTTAGTGAATCTCTGCTTGCACCCAAGTACATGATCTGTATACTTCATCCACCACTTGTAGAGACATACTGCTGTGCAACAGGCAGTAGCTACGGACCATTAAACTAGCCACCTGGCTAGTGACTTGGACATGATTTCGGAAAGCACATTATGGTCAAAAAAAGAAGAAGAAGGATTTCAGAAGGTCTAAATTATTGGGCACAAGAAAATAACTAAGGAGATTTTAATTTATCTGTACTGGAGATTCAACACTTGGTGAAGTTGCATGGTTAAAATCAATAGTAAAAACAACAGCTATGTTTAATAGTGAAAAAGCATTTCCATACACACACACACCTCTGTTGAAAAAAAAAAGAAAAGAACCATTTCCTCTGTAAAACCACCATTCCCCATTACCATCCCCTTTAAATTAATAATGCTGTGTATTACAGTATGTAAAATTTGTCATAAAATTTTTTAAATATTAAACACTCTACATATGATCATCTATGAACTATAAATTACAGCAATTAGCCAATCAGAATTCAATATTGTAACGCGCTGCTCAAAAGCTCATGCAAGTTTGCATCATTTTTCGCGCTGTTCGACAGTTCAAGCACAGCTTTTGACATATTTCAAAAAGAAGAGAACTGAAGGTTTGATACATACGCACAAATCCTCTCAGCAGAGATGCAATGAAAAACGAAGGATTCGGTTTAACACGGAAAGTTTTCGAAATGACTGACAGCTTTAATGATTATAAAAGACGAGTTCTTTACCCAATAGGTGTAATTTCATTCTCAATTTAAAGAAGAGGTTTTGCTTTTTCATTAGACTTTGTAGCTTCAAAAGGGTCAGAAATAGATTTTTAAATGCCATAATAGTGATTTGATGATATGTGTGCGTGCGTGTGTGTGTGTGTCAATTATTTCATTACTAATGTTTAAGGAGATTTTTATTCTACTCTCATATTCCTTCCCAGATGAAAGCCATGGAAAGGATGAAATGATAGTTTTGACAATTGCATGTTTAAGTGCATGTATTCTGTTTTGATTTAAGTTGATTTAATTGAGCTTAAATATTTTGTTAATAAAACTGTTCTTAAAAGTTTGACATATTTCGGAATCCAAATATGGAGTTTTTCTTCTCTGATAGCAGAGGCATATTCCAGGACTCACATTGTGAAAGTGTGGTTCTGGGAGCATGAGGAATCATTTTCACACATGAACTGACCACTGCATTGTCTGCTGTAATCAAAGCTATGAAAACGTAGAGTGTGCAACTTTTCTTTCTAGCCATGCAGTGTACTGTGCATACCACATGATTATCATTTTTATGCGTTTGTATCCCTGTTACATGGGTACATGCCATTTGTTTGATTCTCTACATCATGTTGTTAAAATAGTATTGAAATACAAACTCCCATCCAAATGCAATGGTAGTAAAATGTAAAAAAGTTAAAAGCATTCAAAATAAATTGACACCAAAACTGTTGGTTCTTGGTAACTCTTGGCTTTCATGGTATCTACAGTCATGGCCACAACTTAACCTTAAGTTAAGTCCAGAAACACACTTAATGTGTTGGTGGTTACTGTAATATATTGTTATGCCATCCGAATGTAACAGCAATATTGTACAATATACATGTGTGTACAGGACTATGCAAAGGTCTTGAGCCATGCTCATTTCTTCATATTAATACACAGTAATTTATGTAGATTAAATAAAAAAAATGGAAACAAATAGTTTACTGTCTATAGGCTGCAAAGTGCCCAAAGATATCATTTTGTTATAAAAATTGGTTGTTTATGTAAGAACCACAGCCATAACCTCATTTCCCCTCTCGTCTGTTCACAACCACTCAGCATTCACCAGTATACTAATCACCGTCATGATCATCTGTCAACATCTGCACTTTCTTACTCATTCATGCCTTAAGTTACATTTTTATTTAATGCTTGAATGATTCATACAGTAGATCACTGTGTGGCTTAAAAAACAACAACATTCCTCTGCAATTGCTCTGGTACAGGGTCTGGACTGAAAATGAGAGACAAAAACTTGCTAAAAATGAGAGACAAAAGGTCCTTCAGGAAGTCTGGAGAACTATTCCTCTAGACTACATTAAAAATACAAAAAGTTTGGCTCTTTGGAAGAAAATATGAAGAAATGAGGGGGGACTCAAGACTTTTGCACTGTACTATATATATTATTACCCATCAGGTAACATAAGATGGCACTGATCTGGCTGAAGTTCTTGTAAGCTTGAAGCACAGTGCTTTACCTCATCATTTGGAATATTACCAAATCAATTTCCTTCATTCTGTGCTTGTTTAACTGATTGTCAAATTGCTTTTATTTTATTGCTTGTCATCTTACTTTACTCACTGCACAAAAGCCATGTATTAGGAAGGCAGTTGACAGGTTTAATTTTGTGCCACTCCTGAGAGCTGAGATCCTTTAAGCAGGCAAGAGATTGAACAGTTCTCTGGGTTAGATGACATCGATCCATTCTCACTCGAACTCACTGCAGATATTGCAGATCCTCTAATATATATATTTTTTTTACCTTGCAGCTGAATTAGAATATCACAGCAGAGGACTGGAAATCTGCTTTAGTTTTTAGCGCTGCTTGAAAGTGGGCACTGTCTCCTGTCAACAGCGTCTGAAATACTTTAGTCCCAGGTGGAATCATTTGAAACTAAAATCAATTTTTAATGAGCAATAATGTCTTGAGCATTTTCCAGTCTGTTTTATTATTTCATCTTCATAAATAAGTCATAGCGGTGCTACTCATGTTCTTATTTCTCTTATAAATGCACTTGATTGAAACATCTTTCTTAGACATATATATCAAAAGCTTTTTAAAAAAATTGTACATAATTTTTTTTTCTATGCCTTAGCTAATATTGCATTGACCTCAAGTTGGTTTAAGTAGCAGATATCAGCTTGTATTTACAGAAGAACATCTGTACTGTATATAGTACACGCTCATTCATGCAATTATTCAAATGGCCAATCTTTTGGCAGGATGTGATGCAATACATGCAGATACAGGTGAAGAGTTGCATCAAACGTGAGAGGGGAAAAGGTGATCTCAGTAACTTGCAGTGGGCGCAGCATTTCAACAACAAATCAGAACAGATGAAGGTTTGAAAGGGGAAAAAAAGGACAGTTCGGCTGGGAGTGTAATCACTATAGGCTCACATTTCTGGATTCCTCTGACATTATTGAAACAGGTGTGAGACTAATGTGGTCTTCAGATGTTATAGCACATCCACATCAAATTGTACATTTTTTTAATGCTTTTCTGCACACCGTGGTTGTAAAGGCTAAACCTGAATTTGTTAGTAATTTTAATGCTGTATGGCTTGTTGTTAATAAATATATGTATTTTTTTTGCTTAAGGACATTCTGTATGAGAATGTAATAGCAATAATAATTGAGAGAAAAAGAAAGAGAGGGATGTGAGATAATTGTGTGGGTGAAACTCATCATCATTACCATAGTGCTTCAAAGATCTATTTTTGCACCTCAATGACAACAAGTGTTCCAGTGAGAATTGTCTTTCAAAGCCCATCTGTCTTTATGATAAGGCAATAATAAATAGATCCAGTCATCACGGGTGAAAAAAACAAAAAAAAAACATGATGGGTTTCAATTTTCATATTCGCCCTTCGTTGATTCGTGAGTGAAGTTTTCACATTTCGGAACACGTTCCCGCTGTCCAAACAGCGGCGTCTGGTAAAAAGGACGTGTCTGAGCGAAACCCTTAATTAGCCAGACTAGTCTGTGGTGACGAACTGCCGCGTCAACTCTTGACGATGATAAAAATTCCTGGCGGAATCTGCAAACAACCATACCGCAGCTGTTACAGGCTCTCAGAAACAAGCATATGCTTAAATGTTTTGTATCCCAGTAAAGAAATATGAGCTTCTTCTCTGCTTGACGCCTGTAGGAAGATGCTTGTGCATTCTGTTTTAGCTGCGTATGCGTTCACAGGCACCGAGGTCAACCTGCTTTGAGCGAACTTCGGGGCGAGAAAAACAATGCCGTTTTTAGAAGCTTACGTTAGACGCAAGATGATTTCAGTGATTGCAGCATTTAAGTTTTATGTTTTCTCTCTCGCTCTCCTTCTCTTTTCTCTCTCTCTCTTTTTGTAAAATGATTCACATCTTCCATAATAAGACATCTTTTAGACTGAGATCCCATAGGCAACACCTCCCCCACTGCAATCACGCTCTGACATTTACTTTACCAAAAGAAGCTTTATTAGCAGGCTGCAACACAACCATGTTCCAGCAGTCATGCATTTTTGCAAAAGATTTGAGACAGCGATGCTCGTTCAAGAGACGCCTATTAGTAAATGAACTTTGTAGCAAACTCATATGTGTATGATTTAACGGCATTACATCAGCTTTTATAGCTTTTATCAGGGTTGGGTATAATGTGTAACTGTGACACACGGACACTGCAGATGGGGGGGACGTCTACGTAGGGAGCCTACATAGTAAAGTAACTTGAAAGTAACGTAATTAGTAATGATTACTTTTTACATGTAATAATCAGTAATGTAAGCAAATTGCAATTTTAAAATTGTAATTAGTCATTTGGAGTAGATAAGTTGTTTTGAGTAACTTCCCCAACATAGTGGTACTATATGGCGCCACGCCAGCCTTCTAATATAGTGATTTGTTATACTGTACATTAAATTGTTGCCCATGATTATGGTGTACAGTATACACTTACTGACTGCTTTATTAGGAGCAATGTGTCCATTTAATTATCAAAACAGCCAATTATGTTACAGCACATGCAGCTGACGAGCTTAAGGTAAGGCTCTGATCCAAATGTCAAAAAAAAAAAAAAGGATTTCAGTCACTTTGACCATGGCATGGTTGCCTGCACCAGAGTCTTTGAGTATTTTAGAAACTGACATTCTCCTGGGATTCTCATACACAACAGTGAGTTCTGCCAGAAGATGAGAGAGGTGGCAGTCAGGAATATGTGGCTACAATGGTACAGTTTTGGCATAGCTATTTAGTTGTTATAATATTATTAATGGAGTTAATTAACAGGATTGCTTTTTTATTGTTGTTTTTTTATTTTTACTGAACTTTAAATAAGTAAATTTATGATATTATCCATTTGTTATTATAACCTGGCCTTAATATTGTTCTTTGCCTTGTTGCTTATTTGTTTGTTAATCTGTGAACTGGCTGCTGTAATGTTACAATTATGGGATTAATAAAGAACTCTATCTATCCATCTATCCATCCATCCATCCATCCACTGTTATTGACAAGTTCGGGGTGATGTACTGTAAAGACGCTTCCTGTGAAGCAGAATTAATAAAAGTAATTATTTCTTACTTATTAAAGTTTCTAAAAATGCAATACAAATACTTTTAAAAAGACTTCTTATCCATTCTAATGAGCTAATACTGTATGAGCGTCACACAAAGAGTTTCCACTGTTTATCTATAAGAAGGCAGTCTTCACATCATGAAACATATTATACATTATTCATGTACAGTACAGTACAATGTGCGTATCTACAGTACGTAGGCAGATACTTGTGCATAAATTAACACTGAAATTTAGATTTGTCTCAATATTGAGCAATATTTCATTGTGTTATCTAGATGAGAGCAAGTCTCCAGCTGATGCCATAGATTGATTTTTTTTTTCATATTCTCGCTCTCATTTTCTCCTCCGTAGAGCCTGCGGCCAGTCACTTGTGTCGCACCAGGGGGTGTAACTTTTTTTGTAATTACTCTGACAATAAGCCTGTTTTTCACACTGCTGCTGCTCCCTCCTCTCAGTTTCTCTTGCTCTGCATGCGCACTTCTGCTGAAAAGGATGCCAAAACTGTTTACGTGTATTTTGAAAGCAGAGAAATGCAGGAGCACGGCGGAGCGGGAGTCAGCTCTCGACCGTAATTTAACTGATATCCACATGAGCTGTTCCACAAAACCACAGCAACATCAATCGACAACGGTGTAGCTTTGTTCTGGTACAATTTTTATATGGATCACTAATTGATCACATGCATACATGGAAATACTGTAACTGCATCTTTTTTTTCAGATCAGAAATTGAGTCGACTGATTCTAAAGTTGGGGTGGCATTTACTTGTTATAAAAATTTATTATTATACATTTATATATTTATTTATTTGCTGAAAAGAGCAGCATTTTGCTAATATACAAAATACAAATTTTATTATTATAATTTTTTTTATATTAACCAGCTTAAATGGTTAAGTTATTGATACAAAGAAATACAATTTTGTAAGTTCAGTATATTAATTCTTTCCTCGTCAGCCAAATACACTCCCTGTTCGGTAATCGGAAAGTAAATCACATATGAGAAATTGAAAAAGTAGTTTTTTTTGTTTTTGTATTGAAACAACTCAAGTGCATTAAATTTCACTTATACCACTTCAGCGGTGTTATTTCAGTGCAGTAAATAATAACTAATCCCAGTAAAAATATTCAGTTTAGCTTTTATAATTCATATCTATTGATGCAGGTGTTTGTTTACATTGAGCAAGTAGCTTATTAGTAGGTTATTTTAAAATAGATGATTAAATCTGACGCATAACTGTTCATAACATTAAACTTTTACTCAACATTTTGATTTCACTTATGGTGCAGGTTAAACTTTAGGCAGATATCTATGTACTGCAAAAGTTTCTGTCCAGAAAATTGTCCAGCGGTCAATTTAAGATGCGCCCACAGTTAGACGCATATGCAGTGCGCTGTCTTGTGGTTTATAATCTGGTACATACGTAACTGTTCATAACTTCACTTCTACTCAACATTTTGATTTCATTTATGACACTGGTTTAACTTCAGACAAATACCTAAGGACTGGCAAAGTTTCCTTAAATTCTGTCCAGGTAGTTTTTTGTGATGCTGTGACAAATATGGCTGGACAGAAAATGTTCTGTCTGTATGTCTGTATGTCTGAGACTAGTTTCGGGTCCTTCAATATACGAAACATAAAGATATCATTGAAGGAGCGAGTTCTGACCAATGTACAAAAAAAATCTCTCTTTTATTTATATAGATATATTCCATCTTTGTATTTTTTTATTTTTAACAATAAAATAACTTCCTTTCCTTCTTTTCCTGGGCTTTGTTTCATTTTATCTTGATTATGACTTGTGTAATATTTCAAATATTCCATAAAAGTAAATGTGTTCAGATGAATATGAAAAAATGTTCATAACATTCAACCCAATCTATAACGATGACTCATGGACAAGCCTGTGTTGTTTACTGGATTCATAAATGAATGCAAAAATAATACAGTTTTTGATGAATTTTATTCGATTTATGACTACATTTCATGATAAAACTGTAGAATCTCAGTATAAGTTTATATACTGAAACGAAGAGAAAAAAAACAATTGACTCCATTAATCTTCATACACAGCAAGCACCGAGCCTGTTATCTAACACAGCTAGGACTTTAATTTGTGTTCACACTTTAAGGTGCCCGTGGACTGTTATGAAAGTCATTTGGCTGGCACAGCTGATGTACCCTGGGGGTTGAAGGCTGCTTCAGTCACTGCGTTTGATTCTGTGCTGCTGGTTGCAGGACATTAATTACCCCAGACAACAAACACTGAAGGCTGTTCTCACCAATTCAAGGCAAGCGTGTAATACTCACGACACTTTTTGCCCTCTCTCTCTGTCACATCTTTCTTTATTCTCCTTCAGATTTTCTCTCTGTGTGTATGTACAGTACATAAATGTATGTGTATCTATGTGTGTATGTGTCTCTCTCTCTCCCCCATCTGATGTGCGCATGTTTTTGTCCTCGGTTCAGACAGTAAAGTGGGAGCATTACCTATAACTGAGTGTAATTGACAGTAGTCTCCCTGCACTGGATTACATTAGCAAGCTAACTGCCATACCCATTGACTCGATGTGCGTGTCCAGAGATGAGACAGAAATTATTGCTGTACTGTTGCCGTGAGCTCAAACACCGCATCCTCTCATTATTTTATCAGCTCTCAGAGGCATGTCTGAATTTTTTCTCCTTTTTCTCACTTTCTGACTAAACAGCCCTAAACAAGAACTTTTAACAGAGAAATTCATTCATTAGTGCAAATAAAAAATGTAACAATAATAATCATAATAAAAAATATCTCATGCAATAGTAGTGAAATGCTTTGACACTATTTGTATCTGCATCTTGTTATTGCACTTGTTTAGATATATCTAAACTAACTAAATCTGTATTCAGATCTTAACACAAATTAAGTGTGATCTGAACTGGATGTTATTATTATTACAGGTAGTCCCCCCTTACGAACATTTGAGTTACGAATTTCCGCATACGAATGTACTGCAGTTCTACTTCCTGTTCAATCACAGACGTAGCTCATGTGTATTGTACAAAAAAATAGGCACTGCAGTGCACCAGATACCAATATTTACAATTATTACTCAATTTCAGTGTGTAAGTGAATGTAAAAAGTCTGGTATATTGTATGTGTGCGCGTGTGGGGGTGCGGGAGAAATGAGTCAGTCTCACCAGTTTCAATAAATCAGCCCTTGAGCACTATGATAGAAAATGGCTGTCCAAATAAGTCCTAATTTCTGAAAATCCTCAACAAAACAGAGTTCACAGTCCAATACAGTGGAAAACAGCTCTGAGACAAAATAGAGGGATTCCCCCTTGTGATTTAAAGGCGCAGAGACAACACTGTTAGATTTCACGTGTGAGACTCATTTCCTTAGGCCATGTAAGACTCACTTTGTTGGACTTAAGAACAAATTAGACTTACAAACATGCTCCCAGAACGGAACTTGTTCATAAGTCGGGACTTCCTGTATTTCATATGAACCCTTTCATGCTGCCATTTCCAGGAACATTGAAAACTTCCCAGAAATAGAAAACCAACACTGTCTGAACCTCACTGCACCCACACTGCACCTCTCAACCAGCAAACATAAGTTGCAATCCTTCTAAAAAAAACACCAATTAATGCACCTTTTATTCGCATCTGTATTCGTATCGGTTTAGAACAGATTTTCTGTTCATTCATATGATTAATGAATTCATATCTGGTTACATCGCTAATGCGCAGAGAGGAACTCACATATTGGAAACACATTCTTCAGATATTCCCATCTCTGTTGTTTCTCCTCCACAGATATAAACTGCACATCACAGAATCAAATGAACTCAGTATCTGTTATAAAGAACAGCTGGTGTACCAGCACAACGACAATCTTCATAAACCACAAACCATTCTATTTAATCAGTGATTGTGCGTGCATGCCTCCCCAGACTAACACACAATCTGGTAGATTATCATATGTATAAAACCTCAGACCAAATTCCCCAGCATCGTCAAGCTCATCTATCAAACCACCACCAACTGATCCCATGGTGATGCGAGGCAACCCCTTGGCAACTCTAACCATGCAAAAGTCTGAAGTGGTTTAATTAAATAAATCTTTCTGAAGGAAAGGAGCTGCAGGACTTTTGGAGCGACAGACTTCTGTCTACAAATACGATTAACAGAGCTTAATTTATCACACTGGAAACAAATTACTCATAAACCATTCGAAGGAGGATTTCAACAAAGAAATGTGGTTAACATGAAAGATATTCTGAATTCATGTACATCTGCCAAATGCCTAAATGTAAATGTATTTAATTATACTGTATATGAATTAATATGTATAATATATATGAATTTAAAACCATATATTGGTTGTCCAAATCTCTATAGAGAAACATATAACAATACAATAATGTCACTAGTTATCCATGTTTTTAAATCAGATACACTTATCAGTCACAATAAATACCAGCAAACCGATGACAAGCTCATGAGCACCCAAGGCTCACACATGCCCATGGGGGCTCAAAACCAGCCTGTCCAGTTTGATTCTACAGAAAAGCCAATGCAACACATATAATCAAAAAGGTCAAACCCCCAGAGGTCTTGTGGAGCCATGTCTGTGGCACCTACACGATAAAGCACAGCTTAGGCCATATCCGGGCACCATTTGATTAGAGCTACAGGAAATAGGGTTAGGCTAGCAGGTAGAAGATAGCTGGTAAAGGCAAATTTACCCTTCTTTAGCTCTTAAGAAGGGCTAGGTTAGCCATTAGCAGTTAGCAGCTAACCAAGCAGGGCTGTTCAAATCCAGTCCTGGAGGGCCAGTGTCCTGCACAGTTTTTACTTCACCAACACTTAATAATCACACTAACCTGCCAATTAACAAATCAACTGAGTTTGAGCAGGAAAATCCCACAAATTAGTGGGAAAATATACAAATACAAGTGTTAATTCACGATGGCCTCAATAATATTTAGAGATGTACTGTATTAGTCAAAACACAACTAAGAGCTGAAAAAGCAGAAAATGCTTGATAAGGTCCTAAATGTGGATCTTCAGTCCTGTGTTTTCTGATTGTCTAATAAAGGAAAATTCACTTTTACAAAAGAGACATTCAGGGGAAATCCATTTAAAGCTACAGATACTGAAATAGCACTTTCGGAAAAGGAGTGTAGAAAAATAAAAAATAAACGTGAAGGCAGAATGCATGATCTTGGTCGTATTTCAGCTGGAACATTAACACACATTTTAGAGACTTTTCAGACTTGATAAAAAGGAGTAAAATATGTGACCTTTAATAACAGTAGAAACAGTACATTACTTAATTTTGTTAAATGGTGTTATTAACTGTTGCCCACCACTGCTTAAAAAAATTAAAAATAAATAAATGTGCCCATACCTCAGCAGTGATAGCCTAGAGGTTGTAGGAATCTAACACAACTAATAATGATTTAGTTTGAAAAAAAAAAAAAAAACATAATTACAGTATATCAAAAAAAAACAAAAAACAGTACAGGTAATGAAGTTTTGTGTGGTGTGTGTGGCGTCGTGTGGTGTGCTCACAGTGATTCAGATGCTCGTGGGCGGCATCTCTGAGTGCTGAAATGTGGCTCAGTGGCCACATTTCCAAGAAGAAAACCTTTCTCAGGCGATTTGGAAGTGTAAAAAATGAGAGAGATGTCAGGGTATAGTACTGTATTTTCCCTGAACAGTATATGTGTCATCTTCTTCTTCTCTTTAAGTGTACAGCTCTTGGGTATTGCTCTTAAGGATCTGCCATGCAGGATGGTTTAATACACTAAGAGACCAATATATACCCACTTCTACTGTGGATGAATGGGCACTTACTTTGCTTTAGAGCCTTTTATTAACAACTTGGGGCAGCTAGGACAGATATGGGGCAGCTGAAGGTCTTGTAAGTAATCACACCCTCACCTTCTTCCCTTGTGCACTGAGCTAGAATCTACCCAAGCTCCTTTAGAAAGCTGAAGCTTTGAGAAAGCAGTTGGATATCGTTGAACTGTACAGTATTTGTCTTGGCACTTTGAGACAGTGTTCAGACCGGCTGTTCCCATATTTCTACTGAAATGACATGTTTTTATCTAGACTACTTTATAACCTCACTTTGGGATCTGCCTGAAAAAAAAACATCAGCTTAGCAAGCCAGTTGAAGCAAAAACAGTGAGAAATGTAGCCACTTTTCCTTACAACATGATTGCCAGGCCACACTTAAAAGAAAAAGTTTATTATTTACTGGTTAAAAATAGACATTAATAATAAGGACCAAATTATCTCCTCACCAACATTAGTGAGAATGAATAAGATATCATTTTCTTTTATGCATTTTGCAGTCCTATTATTTATTATATTAAGAGTTAAAAACCTAGAGATATACAGGGCCTATATGTGGCAGAAAATCTTCTTTGATGACATCAAAGGTTAAAAATGAAATGAAAAATGTTAATATCATCATGGAATATCATAAGTGAATTCTCTTTTGTAATTGTAATTGTATTTCAGTTTTTTAAGTGAAACTCTCATATATTTCAAATTCATTACATGTACTGTAAAGTGAAATATTTTGAGGATTTTTTTTATTTCGAGTTTGAGTAAAGGAGTATTAATGCAATATAAATACTGTAAATCTCTTGGTCGAGGGAAAAGTGTGGTAAGGATAGCTGCACAAGCAACAGGGATGACTGCAGCCTTAAGGAAATCCTGAGGCAAAGCCATGTCAATATCCCGGAAGAACTTCATAAGGATTGGAGTGTGGCTGGAGTCAGTGCATCAAGAGCCACCACACACAGGCATCCTCAGGAAATGAGCTACAACCGTTGCATTCCTAGCGTCAAGTCACTCCTGAACGAGAAGTGTTTTGTCTTTTATTTTGCATTTCCTAAAATGTTGCATTTCATTTGAAAATCAAGGTCCCAGAGACTAGAAAAAGAGTGGAGAGGCACAGACTGCCAGAATGTGAAGTTTCCACAATTGGTAATGATTTGGGGTGCCATGGTATCTGCTGGTTTTGGTCCACTGTGTTTTATCAAGTCCAAAGCCAACACAGTCATCTATCAGGAGATTTTAGAGATGCCGATTTCCTTTTCCAGCAGGGCTTAGCTCCTGTTTGAATGCCAAAACTGCCATTTACTGATTTGTTGACCATGATATCACTGTTGTTGATCGGCAAGCCAAGTGTCCTGACTTGAGCCCCAAAGATAATCTATGGGGTATGAAGAGAAGCATCCAACCCAACAATACAGATGAGTTTAAGGCTGATATCAAAGCAGCCTGGTCTTCAATGATGCTCTACTGCATTGATGCAAAAATTCCTGTTAATGGAGGCCCATCCAAGTATTGAGTGCATAAATAAACAGGATTGGTCAGAATTTCTGTATTTTTTTCATTGATTTTATGAAATATTCTACTATTTTGATATACGAAGCCACAGTTATGAAAAAGAAAACAAAAAAGGAATATATAAAAGTTTCAATTTTAAATTCAATTATGAAAGATAATTCACTTTTCCATGATATTCAAATTTTTTGTGAGGCATTAGAGTCTCACTCTTCTGCTAACTCACAATAAAATTTCCAACAATTAAGCATGCAATATTCTTGGTGCTTTTATGGCTTTTTCCCCTGAAAAGAGTCTGATATGTGCATAGCCATGATCAGATTACCTGTCTTCAGAGTCATTAGGCTGGAAACCCAAAAGAAGTGCAATAAGCATTTCACTGTTCACTGCCTTATTGGAGCATCTCGTTACCTCTCTCTCTCTCTCTCTGTCTTTCTCTCTCGTGCTCTCTCTCTCTCTCTCACACACACATGCACACTCTCAAAACATATGGTTTAAGTTGTAATTGTGACAGCTTATGGATCACATTCATTTATTTCTGCTTAGAGGGAAAATCCACTTATTTATAATTATAATCTTAATGTAAATAGTTGCTCAATATTAACACTCAATTAGTTCTCACAGTTGAACATGTGGATAATAATTGAAATCAAAATAAGACATACCTGTATAGTACCTCATCTATGTATCAACACTATAAGCTTTGCAGAACAATATTTATTAAAACAATAAAAATACAAAAATTTACAATCTAGTTATAAACAAATAAAGACTTTTGACATTTGAGTTGGTTTGTTGTAATAATTGGCAATTTACAATCACTGGATTATGGATGTATCCAGTCTCAAACCTTTTTTTCCCCCTATCAACTAGGATACATCTCTGCCATAATTAGACTTTCGTGCTCTTTGAATGGGAAACCTCAGAATAAAATACGGTAAAAATTATAGCTTTATTCATAATTTATCACACTCAAGGTCGTGCTGTTGTACTGAATATCAGCTTGTCTATGTTGTGGACACACCCTAAAGACATCATTGCCTACAGTCGTGCTGATATTTACCACAACAGCAACAGTGAGTGTCATATTGCTTTTATAAACAGTTCCACAAACACCATTTATTACCAGCAGATTATGATTTGTTTGCTTATTTAATCAGTTATTTTGCTCTGCCAGCACGTATCCTTCTGCGACTGGTGGAACTACAGCAGCGTTGAGCTGGTGCCTGACAGTTAGTGTAATTGACAGCGGTGAAAGTAGGTTTAAATAGTTACTAGTAGTCAAAAGGTGAGGAGAATAAACCATAGAGGTAGTGTACAATCCTTAGAAACTTAAACGTTTTACTTTATATTTTCATTTACTGCATTGAACTCGTATTCCACGAAGTCGGTCAGATTTAATGTTTTACAATGCAACTCAATATAACATAACATAATGCACTTTTAAAGACAAAGAGTATGTTCCAAACTGGAGGAGGAACTGCTTCCTAAAAAGAAAATTTCTGTATGTCTATGGACTCGGGATTATCTTCTATCAAAGCCTTCTGTGGACATGGCCTCTCTGGGGTGCCTGTGAGCAACTTGAATCTGTTAGTGAAGTGACAAACAGAGTGACATGCCAGAAAAAAGAAAAGCATTTCCCCCCTCTTTCTTTTAAAACATGAATCAGACTATGAAGTGAGAAACTGAGTAATACTGTATATATTTAAATACATTTGTAAGAAAAAGACAATTCACTGAGCATCACAGCTGCAGGGACTTCATCAGGAATATACCACAGCATTGGTCACTCTTCTGCAACTGCCATTATTATAGTGAGATTAGGGTTGAAAGGGGGTAACTTACTAATATTGAGGTTTTTTTTTGTGTTAGCTTATTTTTAAATATGGCTGTCAATATTTCAGCGTTAATGCATGTGATTAATCTAGAAATGTTAAACTTTTTTTTTTTTACTGAAATTAAAGTAAAAAAGTTATTTTAAATATAAAGTTTTTTAAGTTATAAATTAAAGTTTTTGTTTAGTGATTTATTTTCTACATTCTACAACAATACTGGGGATTTCAAAACTATAAAATAACACATATGGA
>JAOVVA010000024.1:6250715-6270354 GCA_028565275.1 Leiocassis micropogon
TTCCTATTATTTTCCACTAATTCCCTCCCGTTCATTGCGCCCCACCTGTCATGTCTGTATTCCCCACTAGTGGGGCGACCCACACTTTGAGAACCACTGCGCTACACTAATTAACGCTGCACCTTATTTTTTTCCCTACATATTACAGTACACATGCTTACCTTTTTGTTTGTTGAACTCTAATCTAAATTAATTTTGAATTCAATATCCTAGAATATTGGAGGAATTTGCTAAAGAATTTGCTAATACTTTTTTTCAGTGAACAATGTGAAATGAATCTAATATGTCCTGGTTTTATCAGAACGTCTTGCAGAAATGTTGTTTTTCAGAAAAACAGCTATGACACCGGCAGACAGCATACTGTACTCAGAGGAAAAGAGCAATTTTAGGGTCCGCATGATGCACGCTGCGAACAGAAGTGCTGTGAGGGAGGACATGCATGTGTGTTTGTCAGGTTGATTCATCGCCCGTCTGAGCGGACGAGTCACTCATTGTAAGTGCAGCGTGTACTCGATCAAGACCCTGGCGATCACACACTTAAGGCACATTCCGAGAAACGTCATCCATTTCCTCAAAACCTTGCCCTGATCTTAACTCCAAAAAATTGTTTGTGTTTCGTCCCTTCTTCATTTTGTGGAAATGCTAGTGCTGTGTAAAGATGAAAAGTTTGTATCATTCAATGCTGTTATGAAAGATTTTAGTTATGGCGTCAAGGATGTAAAGTGCAACGTGTAAAGTACGTAAACCAAATGTCAAACTTACTGGCAAATCCAAGTGTCTTAGTCAAAGTGCACAGTTGGGCATAACACATAAACATAACACATAAACAACAGAAAATAAGTATAATTCATTCATATTCTTTTTAGACATTCAGATGAGTCTCCAGTCTGGATGTACAGACAAAAAAAAAAGACAAATAAAAAAAATCCCTGCTTATTGGTTGAACCAGTTTTTGCATTTTAGCAGTTTTTTTTTCTTAAACATCCTACCACAGACAAGAACAATTAGACATTGTATTCATTGTATTTCCCTCCCTCACCTTATACTGTACTGTTTATATATGCAAATTATTCTGCACTGCGAAAATGCACTTCTGGTTTAAATGCTAATTGTCTTTCATTGCCTTGTACCTACATGTGCAGTGACAATAAAGTTAAATCTAATCTAATCGAATATAAAAAGATACCCTCCCTCATAGCTCAGCGGTATCTCATTTACATAGACACTGAAACAGCATATTTGGTGGAGGGGTGAAATAAAGGGGGTCTGAGGTTTTAAAAGAAATGCACTATCTGAGGAGTATAGTAAAATATGGGACCTTTAATGACCCTGATGCATGATAAGGCTTTACAGTATGTCGAGACAAGGAAAGACCAGAGATAAAATACACAGACCACTCAGGAATGACTTGAAAGATAGAGACATGACAATGAAACAAAAACAAAACGTACACATATAATAGTAATTTATATACAAAAATATACAACACTGATGATCACCTCTCTCTCTTGCTCTCTCTATTGAACTACATATGCTCTTCATGAGATACCAGTGATCTGATTACTTCTACTCTCCTGACCTGGCTGTCCTTTTGCCCTACAGTACTTCTGGTTGGAGTTCTCATCACTTAGAAACCACTCGATGTTGCCGAGCCCTATAGAGACAGCCTAAAAATACACTCCATGAAAATGGCTTTGGGCTGCAATTGATATGAACAATTTTGCTTTGATGGCTTAGGACTACCCCAAAGTGCCACAATAGCTTTGCACAGTTTTGCACCCATGTCTTTATCTTTCAACAGCTGATACCTTCTACAACATACGAGGGCTTTATGTTAAAACTCTAATGAATTTCCCTGCTTACACAAATGCAAATTTTTGACTTTTAAGCACACAGCTATAAATTGGATTTATTTATAGTCTCAATTTTTGTGTCACCCAGATGAGCACGAATTCTCTTTCGAAAATCTAGTCCACTTTCTTGCACCATCACCGCTAAAGATAAATTTATCATTTTTAAATTCAATCCAGAATTTATATTCAAGGGTTGTTTATGTCAAACTGGGACTTTTGATTGTGCAGCGTTATGAGAGTAAAATCTATGTTTATTTTTCTATTTAATCCCCTGCTACACTAATGCGCTTATCCCAGCATTTCACTTTTGCTTGGATACCATCAAGGTATAAAGTTTTTTTTAGCATGTGGGAGCCATGATTAGAATGGTCCGAACATGTGGAAATGGCTTGGAGCGAGGTCAGGACTGTACGGGGGATGTGGCAATAACTCCCAGCTTAGCTCCTATAATGTGCAAGCGGTGTTTGTGAATGATTGCGTGCATCTCTTCTACTACAGGATCACTCGTTACACTCATTAAATGTTCATGGAAATTATAGCAGTGGGCGCAGAGACACCTCGGTCTAGATCGTCATTCACGGACATACTGCCTTATGAAATACTTGCATTCAAATGTTTTACTGCAGCTAAGACGCTCATCACTGTATTGTACTTAAGGTTTTTTGCCTTCTTTAATAAGAAATTTCATCAGAAGTCCTGCTTTGACTTGAACGCCCCTCATATTTTTGTGCAGTGGAATATTGGCATATGAATGCCTTCTCTTACAAATTTGACAAATTTTTGCCTTAAGGATTTAAACTTTTTAAGAAATTTGTATCGGCATACAAAGGATTTTCGGCGTATGAATGAACGAACCGAACCAAACAATGGTTGCACGTACGTCTGCGAGATGTGAAAAACTTTTTTTGGTCAGTGGAAATTTGAATTTAGTGTATTTTATTTATTTTTCACAAATTCACAATACAAATTTTCGCTTTAAGAACTCACCTCCAGAACAAAATGAATTCATGTGCAGAGGTTCCGCTGTATATGAAAATGTCCATCACTTAAATCACTACATAAACAAAACCAAATTGAATTGAGTGGGTGTAGCGCAGTTTGTACTGGGAGTCATTTTTGGGACAAAAGTTAAAATAACACAAAATATTTTATTTTTGTGATATGCATAAGATTATTCAAGTATGATTATTGTTGTTTTTGAATAACCAACCAATGATGGTCAAAAGTCCATATTCACATGACGGCATGGGAAATGACATTCTTCATTCATCTTCCTATAGGCTTTAGTAAATGATAACACCTAGTGTGAAAATGGGAACATATTGCTATCGTTGCTGTGATTGTGGGTGTGCATATCCAAAGCTCACAATGCGAACTGAAATCCATGGCTACACACGAACCCACAATCAGCACAGACAAGCACTTAGCAGTGAAGCTTGTGCAGGAAAGGCAGTCATCTGCACAGTGAAATGACTTTCTCTCTAGGCAATGAGGGGAATTTTGAGCTAGGAGCTAATTCTGGTGGATAGATGGTGTGTGCATTAATTGGGGTTGAAGTAACACAGCGCTTAGTCCTTTCGACTCGCCCGTTTTTGTCTCTAATTAAAGTATTTCCTGTTCAGCGCCCCACCACCTTCTAATGAGTATTCGCAGCTGTTTACTTCTGCATGTTGCCATGACAATAAAAAAAAAAAAAAAACGGAATCCCGCTCCATTTTCATAAATTCCAGCCAGCTCTTATTATATTAAATCCGCGAACTTAGCGAACATTTTTTGTTGCTAACAACTTGGTGTTTGCGCAAGGCGCCTTCTTTCAGACAAATTGGCCTTCTCTCGGGTCTTATCAGAGGCTTAGTTCTAAGACCTACTCATTTCTTTCTCAAAGCTCGAGAAGCAAGGTGTTTCACAGGATAAACCATTTCTTTAAGATCGTCCCTAGAGTTAAAAAGATTTCAGTACCTTTTTTTTTTCACGTTGATCAGATTAACTTCTCCTATGAAGTGAGAAATTTCACAAGGGTGACTAAAAATTCTCCCAAAAAGTCACGATTCAGCCCTAAAAGAAATCAGGGAATAAATCGATTCTTAACAAACCTTATTTACCGAAGTGTGGGGTATTAGCCTTATGGAGAACCTCAGTAATTAAACTTCCTCTAATTTCAAATTTAAATGTCTTTTGAAAGGGCAAAAGGAGGGGGAAAATCATGGTGTTTAAAGAATGTCAGAATTCTCTCCCTTACACTTCTTTTAAATCCTTATTGTACTTAAAATGTTAATTGTAAAGAATTTTAACAGATAACATTCAACAAGTATGGATTTAGTTAGCCTACTGAGAATTACAGCCAGTATATCATAATTAAGCAATTATATATAAATTATCAGGTTTTCTGTAAATTAAAAATAAAAATTAAATTAAAAAAAAAATTAAATTAAAAAAAAAAACATGAGAGAAGTGTTGTTCAAAAGTAACACTTCTCTCATGCTTTTTTTTTCAGAAATATGAACATCTGACTTTTTAGTACAAAGAGATATATTCGGAATCTAATTTTTATTAAAAATAAAACAAACATAATGATTTAAATTGATCTGAAGCCACATAAGCTTAGTTAACTTAAATAAGATAGAAGTAGCCAATCTCAATCAATATTAGAAGCACTAATTGCTATTGTATTGATTTTTACGTCACATCTAGCTTGAGGCGTTTTCTGTCTGGGATGTTAAAACATTTTCAGCTGGTATTAAACCTGACCATGTTCCAATATGTTTAACAGGGCGTACATGAGGGATAAACAATAATGCTTTTATAGGAAAACAATCAATAATGTGGTGGTGTGGTAGCAGTTATACAAGGGGTGTTCAAATCAAACTGGGACTTTTGATTGTGCAGAATAACAGAATAACTTTTATTTCTCTATATAATCCCCTGCTACACCTAAGGCACTTATCCCAGCATTTCACTAGTGTTTGGATACCATCAGCATACGTAGAAACTTTTCTCAGGACACCAGAGCCACGATCAGACTGCCTGCTACATGTCTAAAATGCTGGCCTCTCAGGAACTCCTTTAACACCCCAACCATGAAGAAATGGCCTGGAGCGAGGTCAGGACTGTTTTGGGGATGTGGCAATCCCAGACAAGTGGGATTCTCATTTACGGTAGTATGGCATTCTTTAAAATGTTCGCACCATTTAGACGTGTTACTGTGGTGAAGTGTCCCCTCACCGCACTGTGCTTGAACTCTTCTGTTAATGACAATCTGTTTTAAGCCTTTATTCATGAATATTTTATAGCAGGTCCCAATTTGACTTAACTGCCCCAGTTTACTGTACTTACAAGTTCCTGTTATAAGCAGGTATATACTGTTGCTTCATCACTAGCATTTATTTCTTTTCTCTCTTTCTTAAAGTTAATAAAGCTAAAAAATACAGGTTATCATGTAGTGAGAAAGCAGAATGTACAGAGTCCTCTTTCCTGAAGTCTGCCATAATGAAAAACGTATCAACCGTTACAAAGTGCTTGAGACACTGGAGACTCATTTTGTGTTACTTTTTTGCTTAATAACATTTATGTGTTAATTATATACTATGGATATAGAATTGCACTTCTATTGATCATTATGGACTATAACATGAGTTCCTGTAGATTAGCTGTTGCTGTAGTAATAAAAATGTGGCACATGCTTATTGTTGCTGTAAAATAATAAACAAAAAAACAAGTAAATCAATAAATAATCACCATCTTGTGAACATAATATAATAAGGAAGGCATAGGACTGAGCATACATCCTTGTGGAACTCCCATTCAGACTGAAGGTACAGTACCAATCTAACTATGTTGGACCTCCAGATGGTTTTTGATTCACACCCATTTAACCCCCCTAACCAGATCGTTCAAAAGTCCCTGATTAGATGACACTCATATGATGAAAACTGAAATAGAGTAAAAATGAAGGTGGTGTATCAGGCTGAATATAATCATCTTTCTCACACTGTGTATTTTAGTCGAGCAGACCTGATTCATTCCATGGACTGACCTCAACAACATACACATAGCTGACAGAATAAGAAACATGGAGGAACACACTTCCCAGTACTATCCTCCCACACACAACTATATTTTGTGTAAATCAGTAAAAACATGAACCTGCGTGGCTTTGTAAGAGAAAGTGAGAAAACAACAGGAAAATGATTTGGAAGCTTCCACACAGAGTTTCTAGGGAATTAAAGTACTGTTCTATTGAAATATTTATGGGTTTTTTTTGAAGGCAGGCAATGCTTTCAGAAAAATGCACCATTGTCTTTTCATTGGACACCTTTGTGAAAGGAACTGTATCCCTTGATAACTCTTCATTTCGCAAAGACAAGATCGTGTTGCTGTGCCACAATCCTTTCCTAAGGTGCCAATTTGGGGAGTTTGGTGAGTCCAAATTGGAAATAAAACAGTCACAACTAGTTTTGCATGTTGCTATGGCAGCATCACAAACACATGTTTAGAGATTGCTTACTGACTAGGCTGTAGAAAGAAAAAAAAACATGACACTTGCACTCTTATTGTGTCCTCTGTATCATTACTTCCATATGCACACACAGCCATCGGGCAAAATACATAATGTAAAAAGTGAAACTTATATAATGGTGTAAATACTGGATATGATCTGTGTATACTGTATACTGTATAACTCAATAAATAATCAGCTAAAAGACAAAGCAAATAACTCCATCCTAAACCAAATTAAATGCATGTTTTGTAGCACCTAATTATGTTCTGCTTCCTGACTCTCTAGAGGAAAATTTGCAGATGATGCAACACTCTGATCTGCTTAACAAAAATAAGAAAGTGAGAAGACTATAAACAAGGTTTGGAAAGTTACCGTTTATTGCATTCATAAACCAGGGTTTAAAACCAAAGCATTTTGACTCAGGAAATTTACTGAACCATGCAATCAAAGCAAAGTCTTTCATCTACCTTCTCAAAGGCTTCTCAGTAGTGGACACACACCAATCAAACCAGACATCCAAAGCTGCACCACTCGCCACTCCATGCTGAATAGAGGGACACAGCAAATGATTACCATGTCTGCTTTTCATTTTGATACAGTTCCCATGCTGTTCCACATCAAAGCAGACTATTTGGCTATAATACTTTGCACAGTCTTTGCTATATTTTATCCGTCGTATGGCCCATATCTTATTACGGAATAAAGGATGTAGAGCATTTATGTTATTTATATACGAGGTATGTTCAAGTCAAACCAGGACTCGTGATGAAAGTCTTAGCTGCAGTAAAATATTTGAATGGTGCAAACATTTTAAAGAAGCCTGTATATTCATGAATCAAACTGTGATTTGCGCTTTGGCTTTCAATGTGGCCCTACTGTTCACGGGCTAGTGATTGACATATCTATTCCATGTCCACCTCTTCAACCTGCTGCTGCCACATCTCACTTCCTGCCATCATGCCCACTGGGCACTGCTCCTGACCCACACTTGAAATCGCCCACTTTTTCTTCACTCTATTTCTTGCTTTTCCTCTTCTTAATTCCCTGTTCACTCATCATCTATACCATTTGATCTTGCATTCAGGGTCGCGAGGGGCCTGGAGCCTATCCCAGGAGACTTAGGGCACAAGGCGGGGTACACGCTGGACAGGGTGCCAATCCATCGCAGGGCACACACATACACACTCACACACTCAGGCAATTTGGAAATGCCAATTAGTCTAATCTACATGTCTTTGGACTGTGGGAGGAAACCGGAGTACCCGGAGGAAACCCACCAAACACGGGGAGAACACAGACCCTGGAGGTGCAAGGTGACAGTACTAACCTAATTCCCTGTTCACTCACTCACTCACTCATCTTCCATACCGCTTTATCCTGTATTCAGGGTCGCGGGGACCTGTAGCCTATCCCAGGAGGCTTAGGGCACGAGGCAGGATACACCCTGGACAGGGTGCCAATCCATCGCAGGGCACACACACTCATTCACACACTACGGCAATTTGGGAACGCCAATTAGCCTAACCTGCATATCTTTGAAACCGGAGTACCCGGAGAAAACCCACCAAATACGGGGAAAACCCAGACCTTGAAGGTGCAAGGTGACAGTGCTAACCTAATTCCCTGTTCCTCTTCTAAAATTTCTCTTTACTATTAAATAAAATACTCCATTTTAATGGAGACCTCACTTTATGTATGTGTGTCTGTGGTGCACCCAGAGTCAAGCTCTTACACTGTAAAATACCAAAAGGTTTGGTTAGCTAGTCTAGCTTGCTCCACTAGAGCATAATGATAGTAAACCATGTACTCTGTTATTGTAAAAAGAGTACATTAGTGTGTTACGTTCCACTTTTAAAGATAGTAAACCAGTGCTTGCATTGTTTCTTTTAAATTGATCATTTAAGATTTGTTATGTTGGTAGTTGCTGGATGTGCTCGTCCAATTAGCAAGCGACCCTTTACATTAAATCAGGTAATAAGTCATATTTTTGATAAAGTTGATATGAGTTATGGACATTTTCATATCCCAGCTTTAATAAGTTCCATTTTGGTTCCGAGTTCAATACTGTGTCATGTCATACTGTATCAGTGCATTGATGGCTCAGTGTATCAAGGCTATGAGTTACTGATCAGAAGGTTGTCGGTTCGAGCCCTAGCTCTGCCAGGTTGCTGCTGTTGGGCCCTTGAGCAGGCCTCCTAATAAAGCTGGGTTAAATAAAGAAGTTCGCATTAATGTATATGTGATGAATAAAGGCTGAACTTACATAAGTTATATGTCTGGTTCCTGAGATATGGCCACTCTGAATTTGAATTTGGCCTCTGAAAAAAAACATTGTAATCCTATTTGTAGAATGTTTAAATGAAGATCCCATTTTGACACCAGGTTTTCCCTGTTATCCCAAAAAATAAGCACGGTTTTATAGCAACAACAACAAAAATTTTTTTGAGTAATTACCTTGGATAAATGTTCATAAAAGTGCTTTAAAACAATGTGCAGGATTAAAACTTTCTCAGTTCTGTCAAAGATTCAGGAAAATAAGGTATTTATCAATATCTTTTGCCAAAATTAAAAATGTAAAACATTTCACCTCCTGGACTCTATTGCCTATAGTGCAAAAATAGAGAAATATGTTAATTCAGAACAACATGCTATTATTCATGTAATTATATGATGACTTTTTTAGCATTTAAAATTAGAGTAAGGGTTATCTTTAGGATTCTAACAGTAACACTGAAATTACTAGCAGACCACGAAAACAAATTTCACATTCATTAATATTCATTTCTCTGTTATCTTTTGATTTCTTGAAGCTTTTCTGCTACTACTAGGTACTGTAAAATGCATTTAAACATCACAAAGAGAATAGTACAGAACGTTCTTGAAGAAGAAATCCCCCAGAGAAGAGAAATGCTAGATGAGTAATCACAGACGGGTCAGAGCCTGAAGGCAACCATATGGCAAACCTTCTGGAATCCTGCGCTATAAGTACTGATCATTTGACAGCTCTGTAAGTCAATTCCTCCTTACCTGATTCTGCCTCAAATCTGAAACAATATTCCATACTTAACTAGTGCAACCCAATATTTATCCTTGTCATCGTAAGACAATGGTGCCTGAGTTGCTATAGCAACATTTGCCATTTGCTTTAGAAGAGTCAAAGCTACCAGGATCAGTAGTTTTTCGATCTCTTCATAACATTTAGAATCATAACGATTCAGAATTGTTACATTAAAAAAATTGTCTTTCAAGACAAATGAGTCGAATGCATTAAATGGCTAAATTATCGAATCATAATTATAACACTGCAAAAAAGGTCCCTAAATGAATTTTGTTTCTTTTATCAAGTTGATACAGTAAGTACACAATTTCCTTAAAATACCACTATAGTGTACACAACTAGATTTTGGGCTGCTATGTGTTTAGAAGTTTATTATTAACCTCATTCTATCAAGGACAAAAAAAAAAAAATCACACCAAGCACAGGAAGAACATTGAGATTGGAACCCATGACCGTGGAGGTGTGAGGCCACAGTGCTACAGTAACCACTATACCACAGTGCCGCCTAGTCATCTTTCATTAATTTAAAAATCAAGATTTTGTTGATTGTTGATCTGTTGATTTTGTTGATAAAAAAAAATCCTGATGAGTGGTGCATCATGAAAAAGTATTAATAAAATAAGTTGTGTTTTCATATTTCTTTTAGACCTTAATATTTAACGTTTCCTTAATATTCACATAGAATACTACAGTATTAGGTCAGATTTGTTAGGGTAAAAACAAGAATTTGCAGAGAATTAAGTCCTCAGGTCTGAGTACAGGAAACACTGTGCAAGAAAGTTATTACTCTCCAGCAAACCCTTAGTAAATCTGTGTCACTGCTGGTTTCGAAGATATATTGCAGGTTTCATGGGCTGGAGAAGAAGAATTGTTGCAGCCTTTGCCCTCAAGGATGTTAGGTCCTGCCATATTATAGAGAAGATCTGTTGAAAAGAGGCTACAAAATGTCTATATTACCAACTGGATGCCAAACTGGACTATATATATATATTAGCCTTTGTTACCATGGGAACCCCAGACAAAACCCTGAGTTCTTAATGTATTATGTACAAGTGTAATGTTTATGCTCTCATATACAAGTCTTACTTATACTGCAGCATGTAAACAACTGGCATTTAATTTCTAGTATTGTATACAATATTAAAGTGTTATTATAGTAAATATGGTTAATTTACATACAAATAATACATTGTACATGTTTTTAGGAGCTAACTATTTATTCCAGGAAGGCTTAGCTAAAAAACTTACTAAACTATACCAAATGTAACATTAATTCATTATACGTTCCTATGTTTATTTCAACTGATCATATCAGTTTTTGGATTTCTTCCAAAAATGTAAGCAACAGTACGAGTTTATTTATTACTAGCGTTAGTACCCATCATTGATGGAAAAAGACTTTGTAGAAATAGTTAAAAGGTTGAAGCTAAAAATAAGCTGATCAACTTTATTGTAATCAGTGATATTATTTAAGGTTCATGTCTGCCTGCAACGAAGATAAACCCCTTAATTTTTTTTAAACTGTAATTTCACAAAATTTTGTTTGGTGTGAAAACATTATATGGCATTGGTTTCCATTGGAATAGTGACAAAATTTTAGGAAATTGTACAGAATTTACTTCATGGCAAGATTTTGAATATACTGTCATTTCATCTAAGTCAATGGAGAGGATATAGAAAAGTTTATGTTTATGCCTATGTTTCGCTAACTTGTACCTCGTTTTTTTATCAGACAAATATACTCCCTGTTTGCTAATCAAAGCGTGAAGTCCATCGTGTTAAAATTCACTTACTGTTCACTACTTCAGCGCTTTTATTTCAGAGGTAAAAATATTAACTAATACCTGCAAACATATTCAGTTTAGATGTTCTAATTAATATCTATTGGTACAGATGTTAGCTTATTAGTAGCTTATTTTAAAGTAGATTATAAAATCCGGAACGTAACTGTACATGGATTTTACTCAACATTCTGATTTCACTTATGATGCAGGTTAAACATCGGGCAGACATACAGACATACAGAAAATTTTCTGAGACTGGTTTGGGGTCAGTGTAGGAAATGTAAAATCATCAAAATACAAACAAAGTGTATTTGTTATATATAACAAAGTGCATCTCTGTAGGTGGCGCTCTAGACCAGACCAGGCCGACTGAAATACATTTTATGCGCTTAATCTAACTGGCACATAACTGCTCTAAACCTTACTTCTACTTAATATTTTGATTTTATTTATGGCGCAGGTGTAACTTCAGGCAAGTACTGACAAAGTTTAATTAAATTCTGTTCAGCCAGTTTTGTGTAACAAAATCTGGCTGGAGAGACATACAGACAGAAAAAGCCATTCTGACCAATATACAGACAAAACCTTTGATTTATATAGAAGAGCTAGGATACTGAGGTAAATTTTGAGTTGTGTTGTATCTATTTAAAAACCATAGCACTTTTTAGGTGCTATTGGGAGGAATAATACACTAGAAACCAGAGCATTTTCATATATCGTGACCTGTCTCTATGATATTTATGAGAAGCGGGATCTTTGCTAGTCATCTGACAGGAGGATGCTAGTCAGGGCTGCACCTGGACACATGAGCTAAAATGTGTTGTTTTCATCTCTGTGTGTTGCCAAGTGCTATTTTGATCTGTAATGAAACACATGCGTGTGATAAGTCTGTGAGTGGGAGTGAGACATCTGTGCTGTGGTTCATTTAGTCTGTCTTAATTAGTTGATGAGTTGTTGACCTAGCCACGTAGTTAGCTAGCCACTGTTTGCCACAAGAGCATGCTGGGGAGATCCAGCCAAAATTAACTTCTGATACTGTTTATATACTTGCACAGAAAAACAATGATGAATAAGATATTAATAGCCAATCAATTAATCAAACAGATTCAGTATCCTTGACGTTCCATTGTCGATTGTATAATAACAATGAAATGGTTTTAAAGATAGCATTAACAATTAGCATTAACAATTAAAATTGATGTATTTAAAGTTTTAGTCTTTTGCTTTCTTACATTTTAATTGAAACCTTATACTAAATTTTAAATGTAAAAATCCACCATGAACAATTTGCATACTCATTTATTTTGTAGTGAAAGTTTATGTCTTTAGTTCGCACTGCTTTCATCTGCCTTTTGGTCAGTCTAAGCTTGGTTAATGGCTTTGAACATTACCCACAGTGGGAGTTTTTTCTTGTTTCATCTATGAAGATAATGTTGCAGCGGCACTTAATTAGTCCTTTAATCTATGCAGCTGTCTCACCGCCTCACCCAGACTCTCTGCTCAAACAGACCAACTTTAAATTTCATGTTAATGCTGTCAATAGCGGCATCGTACGAGGCGTGTTCAATTCGAACTGGGACTTTTGATGAAATTTCTCATGAATGAAGGTGTAAAACCATTTGACATTTAGAGGAGATTTCAAGCACACACCAACTGCACATTATAGGAACTTGGCAGGGAGTTATTGCCACATCCTCCTACAGTCCTCCTACAGTTTCACACGATTTCACATTTCGCTAATTAAGGAGTTCCTGGGAGGCCAGCATTTCAGACATGAAGCACGCAGTTTAATCGTGGCTCCAGTGTCCATTAGTGTAGCAGGGAATTGTATAGAGAAATAAAGGTAATTTTACATTACTGTGTTCAATCAAAAGTCCCGGTTTGACCTGAACACCGCTACTTCGTTAAAACTTATTTAATGTTTCTGGGTGTAGCTAAGCCTTTGCTGTCACTGAGTGCACCGGAATCACTATACACAGCTCATACATTTTAATATTCTGTATTGAAGGTGTTTCAGTAGGCTATGGAATTTTTCTTCAAAGGCAGTGGAGTGTTAGCTGCTGGATATCTTGTAGTGATAATGAATATTCACCCAAGTCATGATTTTATGTGTATAAAACACAATATGCATTTAACTTTACTTATTTACCCAAATTTTACTAATTTACACAAATTTGAAGAATTCGTTTACATAATATGCACAGAAAATCTCATTTACTGAATTTACAATAAGCCATGCTCACTCTTAATATCAGTTTTTGAAAGTGTTTTAAATGTCTACATCAGAGGATACGAATACTGTTGCAATACATGAATACTTTTCAGAGTGTGTAGGTGAAAAAAATGGGGGGCGAGAAATTTTCACCATCTACACAACTTTTATTGAATGAGGCACCAAAATAGACAGGTCAATAGCATGTTTCACTTTGGATTTGGATGACCAAAGTAAAATTGAAAAGGAGCAGTAAAAGGGAAACAGTTTCACGAAAAAAAAAAAAGAAGAAGAAGAGCTGGACAAAGAAAAAAAAAAATCACTGTTGGAATCTCGGCTTGGCGTAATAAATAAGAAAAGCCCACAATGATGAATACATCCACTCAAAACCAACAATATCCACTTCAGGGTCAGAAAATATAGAAACACGCACACGATATAACTCAGAGCTACAATATTACAGTACGTCTATTGGTAAATAAAGGTAGTCTCGATAATGCATCTGCACACTGTAATAAGGGAGGACGAAGTTCGCACACAGAGGTCTGTGTCTTGACAGACAGAAGGACAGGCATCAAGTTCAGTGGATAGGCACTTCATATTTTATATTCGGCTCTAAACACAAGCGCCAGACAGTTTAATCTCATCTACAGAAACACGGATACTGAAATGAATATCAATCGAATGTCCTCACTGAGTCCTTTCACTTCCATCAGAGCTCACGGCCTTCTTTCAGCCATTTTAATTTGAGAGATTTCAAGCAGTCAGAAGTCATTCCCCCTCGTGTAATTGTACTTCTACTGTTCATATAGAGAATCGCAGGCACTGTCATTGAGGTAAAGCTAATAGGGAATCTAATGCCTGCAATTTGACTGTTGCAAATGAGTGCTCAAAATAGAGTTAGACATGTATGATTCGTTCCATCGATGCAAGAATTGTTTCAGCAGAAAACCAAGGAAATGGATTTTAAACGGTCTGGTCGCTCAACATTCTATAGAGTGTAATTATTGAGCTTTATGTAAAATACAGGCTAACAGTGAATGACTTCTCTCTCTCTCTCTCGCTCTGTCCAACACCTCTAGCACCAAAGACCCTCATTGCAGTTATAATACGCAAGTTAAAATTATTTGCGGGTTTTCGATTCCAGAAAGAGTAAATAAACAAGTAAACAGCCCAGAAGTGCTATTCTCTACTGGATGACTATGAAGTCTAGCAACAGTGGCCTTAGCTTTCATTTGTCCTATACAGCGGAGACTTCTAAATGCTAATTAGATTACAGAGCTCTCAAGGCCCTGTAAATGAAAAGAAAAAATGCTTACAAGGACCTGTGGGCATTTTTGGCCCATTACACTGATGCTATTAAGATGATTTATAATAAGGACTTATAAGTGGCTCGACTGAAAAAAGTATAAATCCCAACTCCATAAAACAGTAACATAAATATCGACACCGTTTTATACAACTGTTAACCGTTAGCGGTTCTTTTATAGCCAGTGTGTTCGTCAAGTGGTACGAAAAAAGCATATGCATTTATCTGTGCAAGTTTGTCTCAGCTGTACATAAAAACTTTAACGAACATGCCAAGACATTTGTGCAAATACTCAAGGATACTGTAGGTCCATCATACACATGTACAACATGGATATGCGATTATATACAGCAGCAGGTGTTTAGTGTTGTACAGGTAGTCCAATTAATAGCTTCCCGTTTTTCGCGATGTATCAGTCGACACGTGCAGCTTGTCTCGGTTGTAAGGCTGGAGGGTGCATTTCGTCCCACAAAAATAATTCAGTGAAAATAATCAGTATTATAACAAAGAGCCAAAGGGCTTATACAGGAGAAGCATCCAACAAGAAGATCACTCACATGCTTCAGTGATAAGGTTGAAGAAAAAAAGGCATACATGGGAAGGCTGGCAGTACGTTGATAGGCAATACAAAAGTCTTCATCACGCTTACACGTTTAGAACTTCAAACCAGATATGAAGCATGCATTTGCATTTGCCATTGTGGCACTTCAAAGCCTCTTTTTACATGTGCACAGTGCAGAGCAGCTGTATCACCAGCTGTTCAGACGTTAGCTGGCTTCTACAGACCTGGGTTGCCAAAGTGAACCACACACACACACACACACTTTTGAAAGGACACTTACAGCGAGTTTTATGTACAGTACAAATGCTGACACACCCTGTGCACACATACATACACACAGAAAATGTGCACAAACAGAACTCTTGTCAATAACACTCTCTCAGTCTTCAAACTGGAAAGGTCACCTTTTGCAGCAAGAAGAAGGAAAAAAACAACACTATAGTGAACACTTTGTTTACTCTGGATAAAGTCCAGGCAGACTGTAGTTCCTTTTCCATGGAGTCTTTTGTATATGGCCCTAAAAGCCAGGTAACAGATCTTTAAGGGGCACCTCCCTCTCCCCAAGCAGCGTGTCCCGTTTCAGACTGGTGCCTTTGTTTACCACCTTCATCTTTATCGCCAGGTTCTTGACCTGTGCAGCAGGCAAGGAATCAAAGAAGAAATCCTCATTGAAGACAGGATTGCGGCTGTTTTTGATGATGTTGCTTCTCTGCTTCTGAAGCTTGCCCGGGTTTAGGTAGAGAGCCACACAGCAGTTGATGCTCTTTACATCGACCTGCCTGTCGTAAAGGTCTTCAGCAGCAAGCACGCGCACCCGGAGCCGCGCCGCCTCTGTGTCGTAGTCTGTGCACATACGCAGCGTCCCCCCTTTGTGCAGTTTGACGGTGTGTTGGGTGAGGCGTTCAACATTGGCACCTGCTTTGCGGACCCCGAATGCAGGTGACGGTGGACATCTGAAGCGCCGTGGGATGCTTGGGCTATTCTCCACTGAGCTGCAGTCATCTGTTGAAAGAGAGCTGTGGCGGGCAAACGAACGCTTAGCACGTGACACTTTGGCCTGGGTCTCATGGGTGAACATTCTGAGAAGCGAGGCCGACCTTGAAAGCAAGGGTGAGCTGAACGGCGATGACTCCGCTGAGGAGCACGTGTCGCTCTCGCCTCCACTAAAATAGCGATATGGGTTGGAGTGTGAGGTATTGCAGTCACCTGGGTTGAGGTGGTTGCTGTTGCTTTGCGTCTTGCGCTGAGTATTTGGGGATGTAAGCGGACTGGTGGGGTCGCTGTGAAAGAGTGACTCCTTGCGCCGTGTGTGAGGGCTCTCCATCAACGTTGTAAAGCCATAAGAAGTCTGTGCTTTGGGTACATAGGGCAAGGACATAGCTGTTTGGGACTGAGGGTCAGCGTTGGTAGTGAGATCGCCAACATCACCTGCTGCTAAGTCATCAGCACTCTCGATCTGAATAATGTGGCGGTTGGCAACCTTGAGCAGGTTCTTGCTGTCCCCAGTGAGTTTGCAGATGAGGCGCGGACTGCGTGAGCCACCCTGAGGCGTCTTGCAGCAGATGGTCTGCTCAGATGCGGAGGGGTGCAGTCCATTCTTGGGCTTCATCTCTGGAGTATCGGCCTCTGCTGGACAGCACACCAGCTTGGGTGGGATAAAGAAGTCGGGGATCTTATCAGGCGTGAGGACATTGCTGTGGGTCGGCCCTTTGGACTGGTTGTCCCCCGAGTCGCGATGACGGAGCACGTTGCCTTCAACAGAGCCACGGATCTTTTCCAGGAGCCACATATTCTCTTGAGAAGGAGTGATAGGCAGAAAACAAACCCTGCATATGCACACAATTGGTTAATGACAGTACTTACACAATTCTTTTACATTGAAGTATCTCAAACACACTGTCCAACAACAGCAAGTCCATCTGACACCTACTCTGTTATTTACTTTGGCATGTTGTTATATACTAACACAAACTAGCTCCAGTTACTCCCACACTCCTGAGATCTATTCAGAAGCTCGGAAACTGGTGGAAAGTAAATGGTTTTGTTGTGAATTTTGTATGGTAACATCCACGAGGGATGTAGGACGCACTTGTTGCAGTGCATCAGAATTTCTCTTACAGTATAATAAGTGTTACAATGACGGATATCTAACATGTTTTTATACTACCACACATTTTTTCTTTTTTCATTTTGTTTGTTCACAGAAGATATTTTAACATTTTATGTATTATGTTTTTATGATTTGCAAACACAAATAATTAGAAGCTGGATATCAAGCAGGTTAACTACTGTTGCACTATTTAGGATGATCATCTGTTGTATGGAAAGGTAAAACCTTTCCGGAGACACTTTTAAATGTTTAAATGTCAAAAAAATCACTAGGCATGCTGAAATATTTTTGCTTTCTATTAAGAAAAGCAAATTATCTATCTGATCTAATCTGATCTATTAATCTATCTTTATTTTGTTATTTATTTAGCCATGGGTCCAGGAAAGCTCTTGAAGAAAGTGTCATGGTTAATTGCTAAAAATTTTTTAAGGCTTTTGTTTTGACAGTATGATTTATTTAATTATTTGATTAATTGTTAATTGTTTCATACAGAAAGGTTCTTGGAGGCATGTCTAAGGGTTCGAATGGGAAATGAAATAACATGATAATACTATCTGAAGCATACAAAAAAAAAAAAAAAAGGTTCCTGGTAAACAGACAGTCAGATAAATGTCCATGCAGCAGTTAATTTCTGTGCCTCTGCTGGTATTTTGGCATTATCTACCTTTTAAAATAAATGGCTTCAGGTTTTTTTTTTTTTTTAATTTCATTTAAACCAATAAAAGTGTCTCCAGGATCCAGTCTGTGAGACAAACCCTACGATTTTCTATTATTCTGATATTTTTACATAAACAGCAATATTATATATTTGGCATAGCCTTCACTTATTCTCTTCTTATTAACCATTATCAACTTTTTTTTACCATTTATATGAAACCATGGCAACAGCAAATGTCTCTCAGAAATAGTGCAAAAAAGTTTTATCTACTTAACTGTTTTAAAAAAATATATTGTCAAAAACTAACAGAAACTAATAATTTTGACATGTACAAAACATTAACAGTATATTTACATTTACAGTATATTGCACAAAATAGACCATGCACTTTTTTAAGTTATGCATGATTAAATGCTTCTTCTGAAGTTGTTATTACTCATCATTGCGTTTGCATGCACGATTGTTGCGGCTCTGGTCTCTCTGCATGTAAATCTAAAATCCTACCTGTTGAGCAGCTTCAGGGAACTTACTGCGAACTACTGCCGCGTCTGGTTTAAGCTATGACGAACCACAGGTGCCTGTGCGCGTGTCCTTGTCTCCATGCACGGCTCCTGTGTGCGGCGTGTTTACCCGGCGCACTGACTAACTGCCGCACCGCGCGCCGGCTCCGCGCTTTTATCTCTGCACAGAGTACAGCGCGCGCTCAGAGCAGCCAATCGGAGCAGCGCGTGGGTGCGCGGGAGCTCTCCAGAAACGCGAGGAATTCACCTCAGCAGGTACTCAATCATAACAAGGCATTAGACACAATGCACATGCAAGTGAACCTCTAAAGTTTTTTTTAAGAAAAAAAGAAAAGAAGTTTTGGGTTTTAAAAAAAAGGTTGTACATCACAATAACTAATTTAAAGCTATATAAAATATAATATTCATATTTATATCTTACATCTTCGTGCTGTTGCCTTGCACCACCAGGTTCCGGGTTCGATTCCCACTTCGGGGTTTGTGTGCATGGAGTTTGCATTTTCTCCCTGTGCTTGTTGGGTTTACTCCGGTTTCCTCCCGAAGGCAAGGTTAATTGGCCTTCCCAGATTGTCCAAAGTGTGTAAATGAATGTGTGTATGTGTGCGCCCTACTATGGATTGGTACCACTTGTCTTGTTTGCAGCAAGAGGTAAGTTTTGGTCTTGCCTTCCTGGGATAGTCTGTCTTCATGAGAGCCAGTTTTATGGTGCTTGATGGGTTTTTTCAAATGCACTTGACAATACTGTTCTTGCAAGAACAGAAAGGCTGTCCTCCGTGTCTTAAAATAAAAACTGACTGTTGTTGTTGATAGATAATTACCTAATTCCATATGTGTTATTTCATAGATTTGAAATCCCCAGTATTGTGGTAGAATGTAGAAAGTTATTCGCAAGTGATCCTAAACTTTTGAGCGATAGTGTGTGTGTGTGTGTGTGTGTATATACTCAGCAAAAAAAGAAATGCCCCTTTTTCAGGACTGTGTATTTCAACAATAATGCTGTAAAAATCCAAATAACTTTACAGATCTTCATTGTAAAGGGTTTAAACAATGTTTTCCATGCATGTTCAATTAACC
>JAOVVA010000024.1:6285946-6308399 GCA_028565275.1 Leiocassis micropogon
TAGTTAGCTTGAATGCTTTTAATCTTCCCTTAACATAAACAAAAATTCGAGAGGCTTGTAATTGGAGCCAGAAGGATCCGCAGCCGAAAGACCAAGGATCAGTTGCCCAGGTAACCGTCAACCACTTTGATGCGGTAACCAATCAGCGCTCTTATAATGACCTGCCGGTCGTTTCTGTTAACTAGGATTGTTTGGAAGTGGAAATGTTTTGTTCTTGTCCTCCCCACATAGGGTGGAGCTTACAGTAGGTTATGGTATGGTGGGAGTAACAGTGTAAATGTTTAAATTATGTTTAGATCAGAAAATCAAATCAATGCACTTTTGTGTGATCAGTATTTGAAAGGTAACTGTTTAAAAGTCTCTGTTTAAAATGTAGGGAGTGAAAGTACAGGTTTTTCATTTTAAAAAATGTAGTGAGTAGAAGTGAAAAGTACCACATTCGTAAAATTCTGGAGTAAAGTACATGTACATGAAAAAAAGTAATGAAGGATTTGATTGGTAGCTGATAAAAGCTAGGAGGATTTTGGAGGAAATTGGAGAGCATTGAAGAATTGGGTAGAAACACAATTGAACAAATAAAAAAAGACATGCTGTCATTACAGAAATACGACACTTTGCTCAGGGGGTCAAGAAAGGTGGCTTAACAGTTAAGGTTCTGGATTACTGATCAGAAGAACAGAGTCCCTGCACCATCAAGCAGTTACTGATTGGCCCTTGTGCAAGGCTGTTCCTCAGGGGTGCCAGATCCTAAAAAATAAATGGTTGTTCTTCCAAAAGAAAAACTACTCTCATTATGACAGTAAATATGAATATATTTATGTCAGATTGGAAATGTTTCAACAGGGAACACAAAGCTTCCAACTGTCTAACTTAGTCTACCTATTTAAAAATCAATCAAATGTTTTATTTAAATAACTCTATGGTCGAGATTCGCACTGAAGGTACATTGCAATCTTAGCTCACTGTGACAGCGAGCACAAATCACATCAAAGCCTTGCAGTGCATTGTGGGTTTAAAAGAGTGCTCTGGATTTCCCCCGCTGCTTTCAGACCCTGCTACAAAATGGCAAAGATGTACTCTATAGCAAAGACACCGCTCTAGATATACATTATGGCCATGTACATATAAAAGAAAGACTGTGGGTAGAAATAGTCAGAAATTATTGATTCTTTAAGCGACTGCAGTTATTTCCCATTCAAGTGTCAGGATTTGGTAAAGCTCTCAAGCTTCAACAGTCCTCTACTGTGATGTGCCGATTCTGAACAAGTAAAAAGAGGCAGTGCTGTATTTTCTGAATGAAAGAGTGATTACATTTGCTTTCTGAAATTACATCAGCTCCACACTTTCATATTTGAACTTGCACTTCTGTCTGAGGAATTGTTAATGTTCTCCTAGTGTCTGTGTGGGTTTCCTTTAGGTCCTCTAGTTAATTATCTGGCAGACTTGGAGGGCAAAAGCTTTAAGAGTTATGGTTGTATTCTGTATGTCAAGTGAGTTCCTTTCCTTTTTTTAATATCAGCTCTATCAAATTGCGGTCCTGACACTGTTTGCTTTTTCTGTGGGACAACAATGTGCCACTTACTGTTCATTCAGGATTACATCAAAGGCAAAAATATTAATGTTAATGTTAGATGTTTTATTTCAGTAGAAATCAGACGGCACAAGACAACAACGCTGCATCCCTTTTAGGCAGTTTGGAAACACTGTGGTTGAAGTGAAGGAACCTGATTCTTGCACCATCTTCATGTGAACGTTCCCATGGTGACGTGCTACACGTTTTCCTGACATTTGGTAATAGGTTCTTTTTTTTCTTCCCCCTTTGCATTTGTCCAGTTCCACCCTTCTTGCATTAAGTAGTCCAGACGACTGATGGCAGCTGAGAGGAAGCAAAGAAACGCCATAATACTCCCCCTCACTGACCTGTCACACACATATTCTCAAACAAACACGCTTAAAATTAACCTGAGGAACCTTGGGTATTATGGAGCCATACCTGAGACAGAGAAAAGCAAGGAAGGTCAGAGAAAGTGTTAGCTCACAAAGATGAGTAATCTACACCCAACAGAACGCTTATTACTACAGGGACAATAACTCCCACTCCAAACTAGTTCTCAACACCATCTTCCTCTAATGTTTTTCAATGACTCTGTCAGGATAATACTTGGTGCGCATTAAGCCTCAGATAAATTTCTTCACGCAGCTTTCACATACCTGCTTTGGTCCTGGACTGGATTTAAAAAAAAAGAAAATAAAGAAAAAAAGTTTAAGCGACTTGGTTGAACATTTAGGAACAGATTTTACTCATCACTTTTTCTGAGCGTTACAGGTCTAAAACCTAAAGAAGAACCTATGACGTCCAAAACAAGCCATGAGTCACCGTCAGTGATATGCTGTGTGCGAGAAACAGATGTCAAGGTGATAGTTCGAATTTTAAGTGTTTGTTCAGGAACACAAGCAAATCCAAGATGTAGTCTGCTTAATCAAAACGGCTATTATACTTACAAATGACCCTCATCAGGCCATGAATGCAAGACTGTTACATCCCTTCATCCCAACACTTTTCTCAAAGGATAGGAAAAATCACAAATAAATGCACACTTATATTCCTAATCAGGAGCTTTTTAAATTAATGAACTTTTTAAAGCAATTTAATTTTGAAAAATAAAACCTATTGTGTGATAAAATAAAACCTATTGTGTACCTAGCTGTGATGACCTGAACAAACTTCATGGTGACACTCATCATTCATTGTCTATACCGCTTTATCCTGTATTCAGGGTAGCGGGGGCCTCGAGCCTATCCCAGGAGAAGGCAATTTGAGAATGACAATTAGCCTAACATGCAGGTCTTTGGACTGTGGGAGGAAAACCGGACTACCCAGGGAAAACCCACCAAGCACAGGAAGAACATGCAAACTCCATGCACACAGAGACAGGAATCAACCCTGGCCGGGAATCGAACCCAGACCATGGAGGTGCAAGGCGACAGTGCTAACTACTACACCACAGTGCCGCCTTAGTGTTACACTGAGCCAAGAAATTGATCCATATTATCAGACTTGCAGAATTGTGATAGGTTAATTGTGATAACTGATATTTTAATTAATGTTTACGAATATACATAACTAATTATAATGTCATGTTGAAATAATAATACTATTATAGCCACAAAAATCAAAAGAGGTCAAACACATTTATATTCCATTAATGGATTCAAAACATTCTTTATTTACCTCAGCAAAAAGATATTGTACTGTTTTAGTGTATTTTTACAGTCAGAAAATCAATTTAAAGCATACACACCAGTCATAACATTACTAATGTTCACTGGAGGAAAGGGTTGGGGCTTCCAGGGAGCATCAGGTCAGTACAGAAGCTCCAAAAACCTGTACGACCGTCAGTGGCTGATCTGTTGATTTTGTACGTAGTTGAAAGGGTCTTTATTGGACAACAGATCTGTTTTAGAGGAAAATCTCTGTTCTCTTTTGGCACAACAGGCTCATTAAACAGGCCTCCAAACAAACCGTAAAACCAATAATGTTCAACCAATAATGACAGGCGGTATCTCTACACCCCATGTCAATTCAGGAACCTGCAAAAGCAGGATGTTTGTACTTGTTTTGCTGGTGTGGCTTTGGAGGAAAAACTTAAACAAGGCTGCATTTGTTCTGAACTTACAGTAGTAGCAGCTTTCGTTAACTTAGAACAAAATTGCTGACTGCCTTTAATATCTTTAATAAAAAATTCACCTGGTATCTGAGAGCCTTCTTTATAATGTTTAATGTTCTTTATAAAACTAAATACAAAAATGCCAGATAAAGTTAATGTGCATATTTATTAACAAATTGCTTATTACAAAATGTTACTCCGATCAGCATTCAGTTGTAAATAACTTATGTCAATAATAAAAGCAATGTTGCTTAATGCTAGTATAGGCAGTACTGGTAATTAAAGCATCAGCATACAAAAAGCAAAGACATCAAGGCCTTGGTCATTCTGTCCTAACACAAGAGATTGATAAGACTGATAATTAAAAAATATATTAAAAAAAATAACGCACAGCATTAAGATTTATGTGTTAAAAGGTTTGTGTTTTACTCAGGGTTTGCTCTGTATAATTTTCTTAATAAATCCTGGTACAGCCCATCCTGAACGCTTTATCTACTCCAGATTTCAATTTCACACTCTTAATGGTTAACAAAATTAAGAAACCTGTGACATGGCTAAGGAAAATAAAGCTGTGGTTTTAACTGAAACGGATTTCAATCTTTGCACCTGAAAATATTTAAAAATACGTCATTAAAAATCTGGCAAAAAAAAGTGAAATTGGTACAACAACAAACAAAAACGTGCTGTGGATAGTACACATTTTGTTTTAACATGAAAGCTTGCACTGCCCCCTGGTGTCTATTTGCTAATCACAATTTTCACCTTGCCAAAGTGCTTCTGACTCAGATTAGGGGGAAAAAATGTAATCACGTACAAATGTTTACACCCACTTAGAACAAAATGAAGCCAAAAATATATTTAAAAAAGCCATATTTATAAACAATGGCTTGTTTAGATGTTGGCAAAACCATAATATTACTTAAACCTTTTTATTATTATTACCCAAATTATTTAGGATTGTTTTCTTGTTTGCAAAATACACTACCAGACAAAAGTTTTCATCTAATTCCATGGTCTTTCCTGATTTTTATTTCTTTCTACATTGTACAAACAATGCTGAAAGCAGCCAAAATATGCAATAATCTCCTCTGAACAGTTCATATTGAGATGTGTCTGCTACTTATGCTTTGTAAAGCCTGAGGTGCTGTTATGTGGAGTATCAAAAAGTTTAGAGATTAGCTGTTTAAAAGCTCTGTTTTTTTTTTGGCCAAATATCCTCCCTGAGACACCTCAAAACCTGGCAGTAGAATTCGCTATTAATGGTCCGGTCCCTGGGGATAAATTCTTGGAGAAAAATACCGCAAATGTCAAAAAGACAATGAACATGCACTTGGTGCAGCTGTGGACCTGCCACTATAAAGACTCTTGCTTCAACTCAGGGTGGCACCCAAACACCAAAGTTTCATCAGCGTTAATGATCTTCAACAAGAAGGACGAGTCATGCAAATGTTCAAATCGCATGTGAGGACTGCCTGCACTGTTCCGTATGACACACCGACAGTGGCAGCAATGTTATGGCTTGTTCTCCAAGGATCATCATGCACAAGTTGCTGAATAGTTTGACATTTTCAAGGGTTCAGCTCATTGAAGGTCTTCCAGTTCTTCAGCTCTTGCAGCGCACGTGCCACTCCTCAATTGACTCATTGCAGAATCAGCGTAAACTTGCAGAATCAAGTCAAACGTCTCTGGCAGATTTGCCCATGTTCACATAGAATTTCTCTTTCGCATTTTGTTCTAACTTTCTGTCCATGATCAAATGTGATAACACACTGGGTCAGAATAGTGCCAGATGTACACAGGACAATGTCTTTTGACACACTGACTTATGAAGGTTGGTGCTCCTTGTGACTGTGCGAGCAGCCCTGTGCTGCCATTTGTTGGCACATTACAAAACTAGTCTTGAAACTTTTTATTTCCTTAAGTCTTGCTTTCCTTGCATGGTCTTCATGAGAGCCAGTTTCATCATGGAACTTGATGGGTTTAGCAAATGCACTTGACATTACTGTTCATGTAAGAACAGCTGACCCTCTTAACTGACTGTTGTCTCTAATACATTTCCTAAATGCCATATTTCAAATGTTTTCAAATCTCCAGACTAGAATGTAGAATAAACTTTCGACTGGTATTGTACATACCTTTTTATTATTTCTTAACTTATTTTTGGTCATTCAACTTTGGTAAGGGCTTTTATTTTGGTCAGCTTCACAGTGGAACTGGAGTCTATCTCAGTCTATCCTGTGGCGTGGGGATACAACTTGGGCACTATTTCCATGTGCGCTAGTCTATCAGCAATAACATTAGTGACACAATATCTACACTTAGCGAAAATGTAGCGTCTACTTTATTACTAGCTTTATTAGTAGCATTACTGAGGTGTGTTTTGCAAGTTTGGAGGAAACCAGAGAAACTGGACATTAGGGAGACTCTACACAGACAGTTGTGCAGTGAAAACTGCTTGAATTTTTTTTAAGGTCCATTTTAATGTACACTTACATTTCTGCTATGCATCTGGCTCTAACGCTACATAATATCTAACAACATGTAAAACTTAATAACCGGCATCAATCTAGAAATGGACAATGTAGTTTAATGTTTCAGATTCAAGAGTACTTGATAAATACATCAATGCCTGACTGCTAACACTTACATATTAAAGAATTTACCAACTACATTAATGAATATTTTAGGCACTTGAGGAAGGCATGCACATTCAAAGAATGATGCTAACTCGTATAAGTGTTAGCGTCTTCATCTCTCACAGTACCACAGGTTTAAGACACTTTATGGATTAGTATTTTAAATAACTGGGCACCCCGTACAAATTATTGGCAACATTTGTAAAAATCCATACATTTGGTACAAAATTGCACAATATGATTTCAGCTATTGGCTTTTCACTAGAAGAACACACTCACTTCTTAGAAATCCTCAATCTCCTATTTGCATTCTACTGACAATTACTGTAGGCCACTTGTTTAAACTTCTGATGACATTGAAGCAGCCAAGGACAATAATGAATGATGGGATATTATAAAACAAGAATAATCATCATTCAGCTTGGAATGTCTGTGTTTAAAATTTCATTAGTGTACCGGGTGAAAAAAGAAAGGAACACTAAAACTGCAAATCTCATTTTTAACACGTGTAGCTCTTATAAAATGCATAAAGTCTAATATATTCTGAACAAACTAAGAGTGAGCACAATCTGGGTCATATTTAACTTATTCATTTGGTTTCAATTTACATTTCACCTCTTTCACATGAACACTTTGAATCCTGGTGGTTTTTTTTCCTCCTGAAACATGATTCATCTAGGCAGGAGAGAACACAGCAATCATACTCAGGTGCAGATCAAAAACAACTGGACTGATGCGTCAGGTCTGAGCGGTGTGGTCTCAGTCTGCTTCCAAACTAATTCTATCGCACTTTGATTGCAGTGAGCAAGCAAATCAACGAAATGTAAGAGGTAAACTAAACAAGGAGTGTATAGAAAGAGGTGCAACCCTTAAGATATGCCATGTATTCTGGATATTTCAACTCAAAAAAGTAAAGCTCGATGCAATAAAAAAAAACTGTTTGATTATTTATAAAATTACTAAATCGTTTATTGAGCCTCGGATATATGCTTTTTGTGTTTGGGTGATTTGTATCATTTCTATATGCACTTAGACTTTTTTGTCTCATTATTTCTTAGAAAGAGTATTATATTTTCATGGTTCTACTTTGCCTAATTTTGTGCGATGGGAAGTCAAACTACTGTAAATTAAATAGCAATTAGATGAATAGATACGCTTTAACTTAGACTCGGTCAACAGACAGTAAACGTTCAGTTTAGTAAAGTACCAGATTATAAAAGGCTAATGTAAAAAAAACTGAGCATACTTTTCCTTGTAAATAATAACACCTGGATATGGCAAGCTGATACTGGACCAGCATTAAAGATGGTTAGTGCTTTAAAACACCACAATCAGACTTCATGGTTGTAAGATGTAAGTTCGAGTTACAGCCCTGGAGTCTTATACTGTACTATACCATTGCTTTAAGATCCATGGCTCTGATCCTCATGAAGTTAATCTTATAGAGTTAGCCAGCTAACTCTGCTCCACATTCAACACTGCAAATATTGTTCGATCAGCCTTGTGTCTTTTTGTAAACTTGTTAAAACTGTTGTATCTTTAAAACTGCTGAATCTAAACTCCTTTTACTTCAGCACTAATGTCACGCTAAATTTCGGTTACAGGTTACGATGGTTATAAAAGCTAAATTAAATATCCAGCTATGAGAAAGAGAGAGCAAGCCAAATTTCTCACTCCTCTAACAGCAGCGTCTAGATGATGTAAGCGGCTGGCGTGTGATCTTGAATGACTCGTTGCTGTCCACGTCTGTGTTCTCCAGTGGGGGGATCTGCCGACCTGCAGAGCAAGCATGTGGATACTGATCATACTGCATTCCAACATATCCAATGATTCGCATGCTAGTAGATATAGAGAATAATAATAGTTAGGATGCACCTACTCAAGTTACTAATTTAGAATTCTAAAAACCTTAATACTAGCACATGCTATGAAAAAAACATTCATACTATGAAAAATCACATATGGATACAACATATATACAGTGACCAAGAAAATAGTACTCCTGACAAAGGTGTGCACAAGCTTTGACATTTTCCCAACTTGACATCTTTTCTTAAAAGCAGCGAAATGTTCTAAATAAAGTAAAATAAAACTACTTGGCCCGAGAGTGGCGCAGTGGTAAAATGCTGTAGCCTCCCGCAGCCGGGGGCCTGGAGAGAGCTGATGGGAGAGGGGTGGGATGGGAGGCACTTAGCGCTCTCACATCAATCACGGCTCTACAGCCAATTATGGCTCACGCAAGCAGAAGGAGCAGACAGCGGTGTCCAACCGTGCATGAGCAGACAGTTCAAAAAGATGTAATGAACTGGCGTCGAAGGAAACACGTGATAGTCTTTGGCTCTCCCTGCCTTGATGTGGGAGACCCCTAGCGATAGGTGGGAATTGGATACGACTAAATTAGGGAGAAAAATCCCCCCCAAAAATGGAAATTTACTTGTTTGAGCATGTGATTTAAAAAAAAAAAAATCTAATTAAAATAGAATTTGGTTAAAGGTTAAGTAATTCATGTGCATTAAAATTTTGAATATACATTGTTTTACCCATAAAGACGTTATACACCACCTGGCCAAAATAAACACTGTTGCTGAAAAATATAACAAAGACTGAAACTACTGGAATTGGGTTTAGAACTGTCTAACCATTACTAACAGATGGTGAATCATTAACTTTGTGAAAGGAATGTAGCTGGGAAATAAAGCACAAATTATCATGATTGGTGATTCACTTAAACGCCTGATGAAGCTCCATCGTACAAAATCAACAGTAGAAATTACACCCATATTTAAATATGGTTGCTAGGGATCAAAATTGTTGGACTTTGGTGCGATGGAAAAAGTGTCCTGTGGTCTGAAGTGTTCAGGTTAACCCTATTCCAGAGCAATGGGTAAAGGTAAAAAGGGAAGCACATAAAGTGATGCACCCATCATGCACAGTGGCCACTGTACAAGCCTCTGGAGACAGTATTATGATCTGGGGTTGCTTCAGTTGATCAGGTCTAGTTTCAGCAAGATTATGTGGCAATAAAATAAAGTCAGCTGACGACCTGAATGTACTGAATGACCGGGTTCTCACATCTATTTCCTTTTCCTTCCCTGATGGCACAGACATATTCCAGGACTCAAATTGTGAAAGAGTGATTCTGGGAGAATGAGGAATCATTTTCACACACAAACTAGCCACAGCATTGTGTGCTGTGATCAAAGCTAAAGGCAAACAAAACCTAAAGTGGGTGACTAATGCAGGCCAGGCAATGCAAGATATATATAATCTACTCTGTCCAAACCGGTCATGTATGTAGTCTATACATGGTACCTGAAATGAATTCATGACAGTGATGTGCCTTATGCTTAAATTCAATATTTTAATATTTAAATAGCTATACAGTTTAATGAGAAAAAATATATAAGACTGTATCTAATCACTTTTCCACTGTGAATAAACAATGCTTTTAAAAAAAACCCTCAACATCTCAGCCATATCATAGCAGCATGCACTCTGCTGTAAGTTACCAACCTTAACTGTCCATTACAGAAACAGCTCAGGGAAGCATTTACATGATAGAGTATTAGCTCACTGTGGTATTAGGCTTAACTCATGGCACAACGACTTTTGGCTTATTAAGATTTAAACAACACTTACTAATACTTTGAAAGAGTTCCTCAACATTGACAGCATTTCTAGCACTGGTTTCGATGAATATTGCTGCGATTGACTCTGCAAAGTCCTTGGCATCTTTTGTGGGTACTTCTCTGTCAAAATGCAATGTAATCAGGTCAACATCTCCAGAGATATCAAACTGTGCTCAATTTCACAGGGAATATAAAACTAAAAAACAAACATCTCTATACAAGAAGGTCAATAAAAAAAGTGTTAATAAAGCAGTATAATTAAATAAATAATGTTGTTACTATTTGATTATGTTACATTAAAGTAGACTGATTAGTGAGCCAAATAAATGGTTTACATACAGTATGGGTTGTTTCTGCATTGTTAGACATTGATATTCACCTTAGTTAGACTATACAGTTCCCCATCTGTAAGGATTACAGACACTTTGAAGATTTTCTTTTTTTGCAATTCCACCAGTGTGTCTTAGGACTGACTGATACCACACAGTATAAATTCTAGGCAAAGACTAAACTCGTTTTGAATTGCAGATGGAGAGCGAGGAAAACTACTAGAAATGCTCACCGTATATCACCCAGGTCATTCTTATTTCCTGCAATTGCCACCACGATGTCCTCTGGGCCATGCTCCTTTAGCTCCTTCACCCACTTCTTCAAAGTCTGGAAGGAGTCCTGAAGAGAGAATAGACCCTGAACTCTCCAAAGCTACAGGAATGTATGTGCCTATGTGGGCTGTGTTCTCTATACAACAGGATATCCTAAGCATATATACAGTAATTGCAGCAATTATAGCAATCAAAGCCACTACAACAAATAAACCAATTGTAATGACAGGGAAGTTTAACGTTTTTCCTATGGCTCTGCAGTTGTCCTTGAGAACTTTAGGAAGCTCCTTCACCCTTACCGTGATTGCCACTTATGTAAAATAATTAATGACATGGGCACAATTTGCATAAGGACAGCATATATACTTTATATACAACTAGAATTCCGGAAATTATGGGACTAAATAAAATGTAAACAAAAAGACTTTTAAATCACATGAACCCATATTTTATTCATAATAAAACAGAAAGCACATAAATGTTTAAACTGAGAAATTTTAGACTTTTATCCACTAAATGAGCATATTTTATATTTGATGCCTTTTACAGGTCTCAAAAATGTTGGGGCAGGGCCAACAAATTTTGAAAAGAATTTAATTTGTAATGAGCTCATTTTGTGCATAAAATTGTAAAATTTCTTAGTTTAAACATTTACGTTCTCTGTCCATCTCTTGTCCATCACTTATTTTTTCCTCACTGTAAGACTAAAAAAAACTGAGTTACCCATCTGTACAAATGTTTAAAGAAAAAAGGTGCAGGGGAATTTACCAGTTTGGTGATGTCATACACAATGACAGCAGCAGCAGACCCTCTGTAGTACATCGGGGCCAGAGAGTGAAACTATAAGAAAGCAGAGTGAGTTCATATTTTAGTGAGTTCTTAGTTGAAATAATACAAATAAAGGCCAGTTTTAATATTTTATTTGCCTGAAAACATGGATATTTTCACTGTTCTTTATTCAATTCAGTTCGGCCATCTGACAGTTACTGTATCCAGTCTGTGTCTGTGACAAAACAGGAAATGAGTCGCCAAAAGGAAGTGCATATTCCATTAAAAGGCCTGGTTTATAGTGAAGTCATGAAGTCAAGGCCTGGTTTATAGTGGAAATTGGAAATTTTGGAAATCAGAGCAGACAACATACCTGCTCAGCTTCTTCCCGTACACACAGCTCAGATTTTTATCTAGCATGCCATAGACTTGCACTCCCTCAACCCACTATCACAGTCTTTCACCGTATATTGCCTTGTGTCATGTCGTGTTGCTGCTCCAATACGACAATTCACTTTGCTGCTCCAACACGCCACTTCACATTATGCACATGCAAATTGTCTAACTGACATATTCAAATCAGTTAGACAAATAGTGACCATGTTTCAATAGCATGCAGAACTAAGAGCATGTAGTCACTTTGTGTAGGTGTATAATCACTATACGATTTCTGGATGATACTGCTGATGTTTGCTCATGTATAAACAGGAAGTGATGCAATAATGGGTGGAAAAAATTCCGTTTGGAAAAAAAAACAAGCACAGTAGTTATACCATGTTCATCCAGACAGAGAGCATCCTGCTAGCATCTACATTCATGTAAGCATTGGAAACATATATTTATCATGTTTTACTTACAATTTGTCAATTAACTGTATGTCTCATGTCAAGTTGTATTTATTTCTAGCTTCTTACTATTATATTCTTACTATTATATAAAGTCTACCACTAGTAATCTGCAAGTTGTATAGCAAAGTGTTTGTATACTATGAAAGCCGTTTGTTCAGTCTTCAGTTGGACGGTTTTATAATTACGACTCACGGTAAACGCACAGCTGCACATTCTCCCAAAAGTAGGTAGGCCAGAAACATAACTAGGACATGTTTGATTCTATTTTGCTTCAATATCAAACGGTCCATCAATGATTACTTTGCATAAAGGGTTACAATTAAATGTAAGATATAGTCATTTTTTTCCCCTGGTGGCTTTGAGTTAACAGCTAAAAGGAGTGAATATAAAATGTAGTATATTATGAGAGAAAGCGTGGGTAAACATCAGTTTGTTGCCTAGCTGTATGGTTAGGACAAGCAATAACAAAACACCAGTTTATATTACAAATCATCTCTGGACCGTTACATAAGACTCCTTGGAATTCTATTAGTCATGTGCGAGGTCTACGTTCCTGAGATTCACAGCTGGACACAAAAAGAAGAAAAAAAAATGTCTTTCTTTTTTTTTAACTAAGTAGACAAAATCTTCCTACACAGAGAGATTTCTAACCCCAACGTGTTCTCATTTAAGTGAGCATAAACATTAAGAATATCTGATTATGATGATATTTTCCAGATTCCTCCACAACCTCCTTTATATCTGAATGTCCAATTAGACACATTTTTTACAAACACTAAGAAAGGCTGCATCATGTACTAGCTTGTGTGTCCAACACAACCTTCTCTCCTCCTTTTTTTTTAAACAGCAGAATGTTTTGAACAGCACCAGCCTTAACACACATAACAGTAATTTTTTACATACCTGTTTGTAACACAATTTTAACTGCTAGGTGTACAGAGAGTATAAAGACGAGAAGCTTACCCTCTCCTGCCCTGCCGTGTCCCAGATCAGGAACTTGTGAAGCTCATTGCCGCAGGGTACTGTCTTGGTTAAAAATGACGCGCTGACACATTAAACAAAATTAATGAGCAGTTATGGAACAATGTGACACAAATAATACAGCAGGAATGAGAATAAGAAGAAGCTTGTTGTGACTGATATTATTCTGAGATGAGAGGGAAGTACATATACCCATATGCACTCCATTTTTTAAGACCACAGTTTATCATCAGGCATAGAAACAAGTGGGTGTGATGGTTAGGGTTTTAGTCGTATAGGGCATGCGCATTAATGCATGCTTTATGTACCCCCAAGGCTCCTGATATAGCTCCTGATTATAGTTTTTGCCTCATCTTTGTTTCTACCTTAAGACATGATTTGAGTTTGGCTAGAGTTTTCATGTAGTATGTTGCTTGGTCTGGTCACTGTTTCTAGCATCTGTTCAAGCCGAGTAACATGCGCAATAAAATTTCTCCCACTAACAGAATGTTTGGTGCTCATGTGGAGGGCAGCAGGTGTCAGGATTTGGAAGAGCGCTGCACGCCACTGAGAGACATACGAACCAATCTAGAAGCTTTCTAACAGGCTAGTGAAACTGCTGAATGACAAAAGTCAAAGCATGGACAGGATAGCCATTTATCCAGCATTTTTGGTTATTATTTTAAAAACCAGACAGAAACGTGCATATGGAGACCTGATACTAATGATAATGATTTTGGTGTGTACTACAGACATAAGCTGATGTGTTACATTTACATGCAATACCCTCATTTATTTGTTTTCATGGTGTGTTTAAGAGCAGTACATTTTAAAATGCTTATCTAAACAACTTTCAGACATAAAAAGTTCCTTACTCAGCTTCACTGGGCTGAGTCATGAAAACATCCCAGACTGCATGCATTCCAGCACCAAAGGAGACAAACCAAGGCTGGTTTTCCCACTCATAAATCAAGCTTCTGAGCACATTTGACTGCTTAGCGGAGAATTATAATATAAGAATTTATATTTCCCAAAGCATGTACTTACCCAATAGTCGGGCTTATGTTGTGATCAAAGTGATCCTGGACGAATCTGCAAACAATACTTGATTTCCCAACTCCTGTATCCTGCGTTTGCAAAAGAGGAAATGGAAAACAGGATTGCTTTTTTGTTGCTTAGATTTTTCCTCCAGGTCCATTCATTTGTCAGGCTCATCTTTTTTTTTCAAAGAGTAGCCACACCACAAATATGTGACCACGTCCTGAAAAGCATACTGACGTACTGAGTGGCATGCAAAAATAGCACATTATTTTGGGGAGAGCACTCCAAATGTAGGTAGTGTGCTACTTGGGACTTTGGTAATCAGTTTGTAATGTAGCCTCTGTGCTCTCTGGCTCAAGCTGGCCAGATGATGATAATGATGATGTAATGGCTGTTATATGATTTTACTGTGAACATTAAAATGTGATTTGTGCTAAAATAGGCAGCATCTTCGACTTAGTTCTTAGACTTATTATTTGGCAAAATATAACAGTAAGAAAGTGATCCTGAATTGATCCAAATACATGAAGAGAACCATATACACAGTCTGCTTTGGGTTGGCTTTATCTGTAGATGTGAGTCAGACGACAGCTTGAGCAGCAAAGAAATGTGAACGTACATATGGAAAACTACTGCTGGCTAAAATGATTTAATTTCTGAAATGTGAAAGAACACATTTTAAAAAGATGACTGTGAGATGTTTGAAATTGCCAGTGCAATACATAGATTATACACAAAAGATTGTCAAAATATAAGTATATTGACAACCGACCAAGTATATTTTCCCGCCCTTTTTAAAAACCTGTCCGAGAGAATGACACCATCTGTAATCTAGTAGCAGAATAAAAAGGTACAAGACCTGTGTACTAAGAAGCAGTAAATGCAGCAGATGCCAGCTGCTCTAAATAGAATAAGAAGGGTGCAGTGATGGTAGCACATGCTCTGCAGAAAAATACAGTTTCTCATGGAAAACCAAAGTTATCATTACATTTAAAACACGTAAAATTGACTGCTACAGTATACTATATGAGAATGACGTCAAAAATGTAGAACTCAAAATGCGCACATTATTTTAATTATTTGGTCACAGAAACAATCGGAAACAAACATAAAACATATCTGTGCTGTTTCTTTGCCGATGTGACCCCCTATTTTTTACCTCATGTAAGTATGGTTAAAATAAATTAAATAAAAGTTCTGTTCATTATATTGTCTAGGTTGTGCTGAAAAAAAATATATGTCACTCTATATTCCACAATCCTGACCTCATATTATTTATATTTATTAAAACATAGTAATGCAAAAAATGCTAAAAATTATCTAAGGGCTATGTGCTCTGACATCTTTGTACACCATGAGTGTTTAGTTCTTAATATTTTTACTTTGTCTTACTCTTCAAAAATTAGTAGATGGAGGAAGAGTTAGTAGGTTGGACCACTGAAATGTGAAATCAATAGAAATATCAAATAAATTTAAAAAAATATTGTGTTAACGGTCATATGTATTTACTGTTTATTGTATACAGTAGACCACTTTTGCGCTGGCAGGTAACGCCGACTCATTCTGCTGGTTACCACCACAGGTATATTTTACAACTGTGGGAAATACTGCAACTGGATATCTCCTTAAGTGTAACCAAACCAACTGATCTTCTGATTCAGAACCGGTGAAAACAAAGGACAGGTTTGAACACCTGACTAACATGAACGAAAGGATGATTTCTGGTGTGTGAACTATAGCTCTCAGAGTTTCGAGGAATCCAAGTCATAAAGCACACCTTGATTCCAAATAATGTATTTGTTGTGGCTGAGTAGTATGCACTATCGCCTGGCACCTCCAGGTTCCGGGTTGGATTCTCGCCTTGGGAATCTCGGACTCTGCGTGCGTCCCGTTTGCATGTGGGTTTCCTCCCACAGTCCAAAAACATTGGTGTTTGCATATTGTGTGAATGAGCGTATAAGTGTGGGTATGTGTGTGTGTGTTTGTGTGCCTTGGGATGGATTGACACCCTGTCTTGTGCCCCAAGTCTCCTGTGATATGCTCCAGGCCCCCTGCAACGCTGTACGCAGGATAAAGCGGTATAGACGATGAGTGTGAGTAATACATCCCTTAAAAAATAAACTGTTAATCTATTATATTAGTATCAGTTCTGTTTGCTCATCACCACTTGTACCACGCTTTGATATGCAGATGCCCCTGACGATTCTATGAATATGCATAGGAAGCCCAGACATCATCCAACACCTTCTTAACGGCTTTTTAAGACTAGCAAGTTTCCCCTGAATGAAAACAGCTGGCATTACTAAACTGGGGTTAGCTAGCATGTTAGCATCTCAAGAGCAAGTATTAAACTAAGGAGCCAAATTAAAAAAAAAATATATATATATATATAAAAAATACAAAAAATAGTATTAAATAATGAAACGACAGCAGCTTTTTGAGTTTTCCTGTGTGTTTGAAACACTTTAACACTACTTACGAGTTATAAGTTATAAGACAGGAGCAGCGCGGGAGGGTTTAAAGTCTCCTGGCTGAAGAATGTTGAGGAAGTTTAGTTTGTTTTTTTCTCCACTTACCCCTAGAAGACACACTTTCAGCTCCCTAATGGCCATTTCAGAAACCCCCTATAACATCCGAGGCATTATTTTCCGTCTTTCTCTCTCTCCCTTCTTTTTTCTGCTTCTCTCTTTTTTTAATCACACTCTTTCTCCCTCTATAACACACCCGCTCCGAGTGCAGGGCCTCCGCGCGCTGACCGTCTCTCCTGCCCGCAGCTAACGGAAACTCGGCGAAGCGCCGTCAGTCGGGTCACGTGATCTCCTGGATGCGCATTACGTAACCCTAAAACACACGCGATGCAACGGTCGTGTCTTTACGTTGTTCTGATTGTTTTCTAAATTCATGTAAATTTGTAAAACTAAATATAAAAAAAGACAATCAAAAAATATTATATAAACTCCATATATAACTATTTTTTCTTTACCAACCAACCTGTTCAATTTAAGAACCATGTTATTATTATTATTATTATTGTTGTTGTTGTTGTTGTTGTAGTAAAGTAATTACCCAAAAAAACATTCATCTTATATATTGCTTATTCCATCCAGGGATGAGCAGCAGGCCAATCCATCTCACTCACACTACAGGAAATTTGGGTAAACTAATTAGCCTTATCTGCTCAGTAATAGGTTTCTCGCCTGCCATGCAGAAGGCCCTGGTTCAATTCCCACCAATGCCCAAACCCCAGCCACTGAAAGCAGTGTTGGTGCCAAGCCCGGATAAAATGGGAGGGTTGCGTCAGGAAGGGTATCCAGCATAAAACCTGTGCCAAATTGTTGTGCGGATCAGATGGTCTGCTCTGGCAACCAGTCAACAGGATCACCAGAAAGACTAACAACAATTAACCTTATCATGTCATTGGACTGTGGGAGGAAACTGGAGCACCCACAGAAAGAACACATAAACTCCATACGCACACCCAAGGCAGGAATCAAACCTTCGTGTAAGACCACAGTGCTACCCACTACGCCACTGTGCTGCCACCCAATAAACACTGCCTGGCAAAAAAAAAAAAAAATTGCAAAAACCACAATTTCACAAAATGCCTGCGCCATCAGGAAAGAAAAACTCCATAGATGTGATAACCCGGTCTTCAGTACTTTTAGGTCATCAGCTGACTTCATTTTATTGCCATATAACTTTGCTGTGTCTAGACTTGCCCAATTGAAGCAACTCCAGATCATAACACTCCCTCCAGAGGCTTGTACAGTGGACACTAAGCATGATGGGTGCATCGCTTCATGTGTGTCCCTTCCTATCCTAACACGCCCATTGCTCTGTAATAGGGTAAACCTGAAATATGGGACCACATGACCTTTTTCCTTTGCTCCAAAGTCCAATCTTTATGCTCCCTAGCAAATTTAAGTATTATTTCCTGATTAATCTCACTAACACATGGTTTTCTTATAGAGACACAGCTGTTTAGTCCAAATCCTCTCATCACATTGTGTGTGTATGGAAATGTTTTACATTCACTATTAAATATAGCCATGTTTTTTACTGTAAATTTTTTTACAGCACCCTTCTTTTTGCATCTTCAACTTCAAGTGTTTAGGTGATCTCCATTCATAATTTTGTGAAGCAATCCAGATGTTATTTGAGAGTAAATTTTAGGCTTGGGTATAACAATAGTATTGCATTAACCTTTTAGTGTTTGTAGTCCTTTTTATAAAGTCCATCCATTTTCACAGGTTCAAAAGTAATTGGGCAACAGACTGATGGCCAGGTGTGTTTTTAAAAATTAATTAATTTCCCAACTTAAGTTTATTTCACTTGTTAAATTTGCATTTGGTAGATTTTAATAGGACCTCTCGAAATGCGGTCCAAAGAGGTATCAATGTCTACACTCAAAAGACACATATGTGAATGTAAATAAAAATGGTTTATCTTTAGATGTAAACCAGTAGGAACACTCAAAATCTAAAGCCAACCATATCGTCTGTCAGACATGGTAGATGGCAGTTTTATGGCAGAAACATGCATAACTGACAGTTGAACTGGGTCACGTGTTTATTAATGATGTGACTGCTGAACTGAAGTAGCAGGATGAATTTTAAAGTGTAAAGCATTCTACTTTTTGCTGAGAGTAAGTTTTCAAGCCTCACCACTGGCAACTTGCCAGTATTGAACCCTTAAGTTAAGCCCTTAACCCTGTCTGCTCCAGGGGCGCTGTATACTGGCTGACCCTGTGCTCTGACCCAAGATTTCTTAATGAGATATTAAAAAAAAAAAAAAAAAAAAAAAACCTTGTCCTGTAAGGTACGTGTGCCAAATTATTCAATCTTCGTTTTTTCACTTACTGAAGTAAACACTAAATGCAAAGACATCGAGGCAGACACTGACTGCAAAGAATTCACAACCAAGTATTCAAAATAATTATTAAACATATTTATAAATAAGCTAATTTGTCCAATTACTTTTGAGCCAGTAAAAATGGAGGGACTTTATAAAATAAAAAATGCAGTGTAATGATTGTATGTGTACTGCCAATCCAAAAGATTTACCCCTGTATTCATTCAATGATTTTTTTGTGTCCACATTTAAAAAATAGTGATGAGTTACATACTGTAGCCTTTGTAGAAAAAAAAAATATAGGTATGTATATAGGTATGAAGGTATGAGAAACATTTTAGATTTTTTTTTTTACTTCAAAGATAAATCTGAATATCTCTAATTAGACATTTACTGCACAATAAATATTATCCACTGTAAAACAATTAAATGCTAGCAAATCTATGCAATCTATACAGGTGACTATTAGAAAAACATTGCTTGGTCTTTTTCAAATCTTCAATCCATTCTTACTGAGCCAATGCAAGCTGTAGCTTCAGATTCCTCTTCTTGGCTGGCATGAGTGGAGCATGATGTGTTCTGCTTCTGTAACTCACTATACCATGTTTGTAAAGAGTTAATGCAGCCTTCTGCCATTCCTTTTAAGTATTAGGTCAATCTAGGTCCAGGGTCAGAAACTGACATGTTCTCCATTCTTACTTGTCTTCTTGTTTGGTTACCATAGTAACCATCCACCAAATACATTGCACTGGAACGCTTTTTTTCCCCAGACATGATATTTTTATTTTATTTTTCAGCATCTGTCTGCTAACAAGGACAAGGCGCTACTAAAAGCCATATTCAGAGCATGACAAACAGTTTCAGTGGTGAGAAGATATAACAGAATAATCTCCTAGTTTTGATAACACAAGCATAAAAAAAAAAATACGAAGAAATAAAAAGAGGAAACTGGTTATATATAGTTAAGTGTCATTTGGACAACATTCTCTACGTTCTGGTGGAACACATTATATATATTTACTTCCCCAAAGCAATCACAAATAATTAATTAGAAAGACAACTTATTCGTAACAATAATTAATAATAATAATAATAATAATAAAAAAACACACACACACACCCTTAAAGAGCTATCAGATAATTGCATGATGAATGATTAGGTAAAAGTGTAAAAAGACTTCACAAACACAATATAAAAACCTTTTAAACCTAAACAACATGTTGAAAATGTGACCATCAGCTAATTATAACCAGATGTTTATGCATTGTACATTTGCGCTTTATTTCAGTTTAGAAAGAACACTATATATAATCAAATGAACAGATATTTAAATAACGAAAATTCATAAAATAAGAGCATCTGATCTGAACTTCTTTGTCTGATCCGTTTTATTTCTTTAGTGTAAAACTTCGGCTTTGTTACAGTTATTCACCTATGGCACAGTGGTTTTTATCTCTCTCTCTCTCTCTCTCTCTCTCTCTCTCTCACACATGCACACACACGTGCAAACACTTATTTGGAAATAATATATCTTAATCCTGGGCGTGGACCCCTCAAAAACATAAACGTAAAGAGAAATGAAGAGACCAATATTTTTTCATCCCCTTTAAGAAATAAATTGAAACCATTTTCTAGCAAGTAGCTCATTGATATAAATACTTTCCCAGAATGATTTGAAAAATAATAGAAATCTGTGTTTTCTTGGGGAACAGATTGAACAACCGTAAAAATAATCCTAACCAAATTTACGTTAAATAAATATACCGTGAGTGAGTGCACAGGCTGAGCTTTAAAACATCACCTCACTGGCCACAACACAACAGATGCCGATCACGTGTTCGATCTATATTTGTGGATTTTGATTAACTGCGTATGCTTTACTCGGTGAAGCTTTTAAAGTGTCTTTTCCCGGCTTGCCATTGGCTGGAGCTGTAGAAGCAGCAGCATTAGTATCGCCGGGGGCTGCCATGGATACCGGTGCGGTGCGTTTGATCGGCTCCTCGGCTCTGGATCGCTCCTCTGGGCTGGGCTGTGTGGGCGGGGCCTGCTCTGCTGTGGGAGGAGCTGTGTGATCTTGCTGCAGCTTTTGGCTCTGAAGGAGGCGGAGCTGAACACGGAGCTCCAAAATAGCCTCTTGTTCCTCATGGATGGCCTGGTTCAGATGAGTGTTCTTGTTCTGAAGAGAAAGCAGACAGTACTGAGCAATAATAAAATAAAAACATTATAATAACATTATTATTATTATTATTATTATTACTATTATTATTATCATCATCATCGAGTACATATCTCGTTGTTTTAAACAAATTATTATAAAAAATATATATATAATGAATTGTTTTAGGGCTCAGCATCAAATCAAAACTTCTAAAACAAACAGAGAGAGTCATTTTACTTCTTCCCCTTTTTATCAACTCTTTCTCTTACCTCTAGCTCTTCATTCTGCTTCTGTAGGTCTTCGAGAATAATCTGCAGCTCTTCCTCGTCCTCGCTCTCACTCTCACTGTCTGATGAGTACTCCTCTGTCTCACTTCGCCCCTGCTGCCGGCTGTATGTGAGAGTAAGTGTGTGTGCGTGCATGAGAATGGTGTAGTGGTTAGATACCAGCATTTACCTAACATTTATATTCCGTTGATTCATTGATTCATTCATCCTCTACAGTGCTTATCCTATACAGGGTCACAGCCTGGAGACTATCTCAGGAAAGTTTAGGTCAATCCATTGCAGGGCACACATGCACACACCATACTGTAAATTCATTTACACACTACGGGCAATTTCATCTCAATCTGCATGTCGTTTGACTATGGGAGGAAATCGAAGTACCTGTAGGTAATCCACCCAGCATGGGGAGAACATGCAAACTCTACACATACAGACCCAAGGCGGTAATCGAATCCTCGACCCTGGAGGTCACGGCGCTAACCACTATCCCACCGTGACACCACACTTTAATTCCAACTGAACCTAAATTACATGCTCTAAAAATGCAATGTTTGATGGCTCTCTTTTTCTTAACATTACAAAAACTTGCAAGTAGGAAAAATCTGGGGCACAGGACAAAACTTTTTGAATAAATGTTTATATATAAAATATATATTCACCGCGTTCCAAATTATTATGCAAATTGGATGCAAGTGTCATAAACATTAAATGTTTGGTTTTTAAATTAAACTCATGGATGGTATTTTGTCTCAGCGCTCTTTGGATCACTAAAATGAATCTCAGACACCTGTAGACGTTTGTTTGCCAGATGAGCCCAATTAAAGGAAAAGTACTAAAGTGATCCACATTATTAAGCACGCCACAGGTTTCAAGCAATATGGCAAAGAAAAAGGATCTCTCTGCTGCTGAAAAGTGTCAAATAGTGCACTTGGACAAGGTATGAAAACATTAGATATTTCACGAAAACTTAAGTGTGATCATCATACTGTGAAGACATTTGTGGC
>JAOVVA010000024.1:6324593-6339903 GCA_028565275.1 Leiocassis micropogon
AGATCCATGCTGCTTAAGATGTAAGGGTTAAAATTTCAACTGTTACATCTCTCTAACTCCAGAAACTGCTTCCTTATACATTTTCCTAACGAAAGCTTCACCATATCAATAATATATAGTACATCACTGTTTAATATATGTTATGTTACTAAAGAAATTATAATAATTAATTCTATTGACATCAGCACAATAATAAAGCCCCACTTGCTGGAATCATTGTCAAAGCTTGATAACAAATTTTAGAAACAGTTATAAACAGAAAAAGTTATAAAAGAAATGATGTGAAAGAAATATTATTACATTCCTTTAGCCTGTTAAGGCTGTGCTGTTGCACTGCAATCTGCTTAAAAAACAAAACAAAAGTCTATCATGAGTCAGGCGTTAAGTGATTTTTCTTTTTAACTCTGTGATATCAGTCAGAGATAGTATGGTGACCTAGTGGTTATCTCTCTCACCTCTCACCTCCAGTCTGTTTGTGCCAAGTTCACATTTTCCTCCTGGTATTATGGTTTGTGCTTACAGTCCAAAGACATGTGGTGCACGTCAGTTGATGTTTCAAAATAGTCCACGATGAACGATTGGGTCTTTGAGCGTGCAGTATGTGCTGTGCACCCCATCTATGGTGAAACCTTACACAGGATAAGCCTCATAGATGATGGATAGATAAATGATATCAGTCTGAGATTTGCAAGAGCTTCTGTACAGAACACGGTAGCGATTTTAGTCTTGTCACAATAAAGATGTCAGAGAAACCAGATCTTGTCAGTAATGTAGTAATGATCAAACAAAAGGCTTCTTTTAGAAACTATGAGCAACAGCACAGTGGCACGAGATATGAGCAATCCTGACATCTCTTTTCAACCGTTGTGGAGGCACTATGAGTCATTTGACAGTTCTCAGTTGGAAGTAAAGAGCAGGTTTCTATTGAGGGTAGGGAAAAAATGATGTACAGAGTATGTGCACTAGGGGATAAAGTGTGATTTTGGACTCAGTCGGTTCTCCCAGGGCTTGCACTCCGCATTCCTAAAATCTATTAGCATTTCTAGTATAAGATAAGAGATCTGAAAATGTGTGAAATTAACGTTCTACACCTTTTTTATGGTTAGATTTTTTTCGGTCACATTCTCTCTGCTTTGTGCCCCTTCACTCATATTGTGGATTATAACTGCTTGTAATAATGGAATATGAGGTACAAGTTTCAAGTTTTCATTGTCAGATGCACAGTAAAGAAACATGTTCCCTCAATGAAATTCTTTCTTTGCCGTACCCCTAATAAATGCCGCTAAAAAAGTAAAAAAAAAAAAAAAAAGCATAAAGTAGAATAAAATAATAATAAAATAGAATAAGCATAAAATAGAATAGAATAATAAGGACAGAATATCAGGTACAAATATCCTAAAATAACGCTTACTTAAGTATTTAACTGCTGAATGTCTCTAATATAATAGAATACCACTTACCCTGGGTGGATTTTGGGCACAAGGTGGGTACAACCTGGACATGGTGTCAATCCATCACAGGAAACACACATACACACTATTGGCAATTGGGAAATGCAAATTAGCCTAATCTACAAGTCATTGGACTGTTGAAGGAAACCAGAGTACACAGAAGAATCGAACCCTTGACCCTAGAGGTGCAAGGCCACAGTGCTAACCGCTATGCCACCGTGCCGCCAAATATAATGGAGTTAATTCATTCATTTGTTAATTCATCTTATATGCTGCTTATCCTGTATAGGGTCATGGGGGGGCTTGGAGTATTTGGGCACAAGGCGGGTATTACCCTGGACAGGGTAATAATCCATCACAGGGAACACACGCACATACACTATTGGCAATTTGTGACCGCCAATTAGCCTAATCTGCATGTCGTTGGTACTGTAGAAGAAAACCAAAGTGCTCAGAATCAGATCCCAAGGCAGGGCCACAGTGCTAACTACTACGCCACTGTGTTGCCTAATATAATAGACTATCACATTAAATTGACTTAAGGACTTTATGATACTGTAAGTCTATTTTTGCCATATGCACAATAGGATAGGGATCGGGAAATTTAGCTTCAGGCTTGATTTCGGTGTGGAATTTGAATAATGTATCACATATAAAAAGAGTAATGTATCCAAGTATGACTCATTCTTTCGCTTAGTTAAAAAAAAAAGTACAGCATTAATAATGAAGCCAGTTCTTTGGGGATTCTGATGCATGCTAGTGGGTTGGTATATAAAAATTCCATGGTAAAATTATGACTTTTTAAAAAATATTTATTTATTTTTTCAAAGTGATGTACAGCTTGGTTAGACCTACTAGACAGACATAGCTAAACTTCTCTATGTTCCTGTCTCTCTCAGAGCTCCAATGGGATAGAACTCTTAGATCTTATGTTTGAGCAGGCTGACGGGAACTCGGCTTCTGAAGAGCTTCAGGTTAACCCAGCCTGGCCATTTCTGGATCAAAGTGTGAGTATAGTGGCATCTGAAACTAAAGTTTTACTGGCTTCGTATTAGATGAAGTCAAACTTTGTGTGGAGATCTAGTGTTTTGATCCTCTGGTTGCTTTTCCTTTAAAACAAGTGAGCAGTTTTGTCATCCTTTAAGCAAAACAAGGGCTTCATCTTGATTCACAGAGACACAATGGGGTGGTGTGTTCCTTCCTCCACTCACTGTGGGAAAGAAATAAGTTTCTTTAAAAACAGAGCTTATGATCATTATAAGGATTTGACCTACTTCTGTGTATCTGTTGTATCCATGTGTTCTGGGTGCACGTGTGTTTCTGCAGTTACTCTCCCACAGTAATGATGGAGCTGATCATTTCCTGGACTCCTTGCTGAATATGTGTGAGTGTGTATCAGACTCTAGCTCACCCGTGTGGGTCCCGTCACCCTGTGACAGTGGCATCAGCGATGACCCTCTCTCAGACCACTTGGACAGTCCTCCTCCGTCCACCAATCTGCTTTTGGACTCTTTCTTCATGTCTCAGCACCAACACCCTTTTCCTGTATCTCCTCGTCCTGATCTTCATCCTGCTCCCCAATCACAAGAACATCAGCACTCTGAATGGGCTTCAAGCTCCTCAGACAGAGACGTTTCCATTCACGTGGGTAAGAAACCCTGGTTTAGTAAGAGTCAACAGCAAGGCAACTGGAATTTATTTAAGAATGATCCTATTACCAAATTACCAAATCTAATAGGAAATATTAAGTCACAATACTGCCAATACACTAATGTCAATACACTAATACACTAATGGCACATCACTGTGCCACCTTAAAATTAAAAAGAAGCAATTTCATCTTTCAATTCGCTCACACAAATTGAAAGCACAGAATAGTTGCTAACAGTGTTGTTCTTTCAGCCACAAATCTGCCATAACCTACTGATCTCAATTCAACTCAGTCTCACACTACTGAAATGAGAGTTTAAAACCTCTAGAGGAAACAGTTACCCAAGAATCTTAAGCTATCATCGACTACAATAACTGAAAAAGAAACATTTTGAAGCATTTACACATTTAATTATTTAGAAATATTCAGGCATGAAAAAAATATGGAGAAATTATATTTAAATAAAGGTATAGATATTCTGTCATAATCCTACCCAATAATGCAAAACTGGAAATATCCACTCTCTTTCTATTTCACATGAAAATAAGATTTGATTTCCTATATATTAATTTTTTTAATGAGGAAATCAAATCTTATTTTCATGTGAAATACCTATCTAACTAAGCAAATAAATTAAGCAAAAGTGAAATACATATCAGGTAAACATTAAAGTTAGTTAGTGGAATTGATTGAATTGATGGTACTCTAACCAGGTATTAACAAATAAGTTAATAAGGCAAAATTTGTACAGTATAGATAGGTATTTTTATTCAATAAGCAAAACCCACCTTTCTCCAATGTAATGCTTTTCTAGAAAGGCAAAGTTTTTTTTTATTTTTTACAAGACTGGTGGTTAATATGTCTTCAAATGCGCATGGAAAGTTAGAGCACAAACATCAGCATCAGCATAGTTAGCCCTGACTATATCAGTATAGTGTAGTATAGTGTACATAGTATGTAGTCATTGGCTGGAAGAAAAAAGAAAGAAAGTTGTGATTTGTATGGAATATTTTGAAAGTCCAAATTAAATGAAAGGGGTCACTTTTTTTCTTGGTGATCCAAATAAGCAACAGTACAGTACATGTACTGTATACAGTACAAATTGAAAGGTATAACACAAGATAAAAATGTGTATTTATATTTTTCCCAATTGTTTTCATATACTGTAGCAGAGTGCTGTGCAATCACAGGATACACCGGAATTGGGCTAAGCATCCATCCCTGGGAAGACCATGTGCTTAAAATAAGTTTATGAGAGCATATTTACTATAATTATAATTAAATATCAGATTTATGGGAATATAGGATTTAGTTCCTTCATAACAGCATGTAGTCCAAATGCATGTTCTCTTGATTTAATTTTTCTTTTAGCAAACAGCCAAGGTTTATGGTATTTTATGTAATTTGACACCAATTACTTTAAAAAAAAAAAATAATGCAGAAGAAAGTTCTGCAATTGTTGAGACACATGACTGGTGTTTTCATAAGAGAAGGTATAAGAAGACACATCTTATACATTTTTGGAACATAACATTATGTGATTCAAAATAATACGTTCCTGTAAAAATAGAACAAGTACAAACACATTGGCCCATTTACACCAGATTAGAACGTACATACATTGTTATATGCATGTGGGTTAACTAAATGTGTGTGAATATGTTTATATATCAAAATGAACCAAATGTTTCCACAATGCTTAAACTATGTGAGAGTTATGACCTTGTGTGGACTTGCGGTAGATCCCTAAGAAGTAGCTTACGCCTTCAGGGTCTGGGTTCAATTTCCGCCTAGGGTCTGCGGGTATAGAGTTTTCATGTTCTAAGACACAGGCAATGAGTGAGTGAGAGTGACTGAGTGTAGATTGAGGTGTAGACATAGTATTAGCTAGCATTATTTTAGCTGAAGGTCCTCACATGGGTTTGTGTGTATGTGTGTATGTGTGTGTGTGTGTGAGTACAGAGGCCTGGGAGTCAAGTCTGTCCTTGTATAGTTCCACGGTTCCTCAATGTGTGCCAAAAGCGGGTCCGAGCCCTGATGCCTCTTCAGTTTTCCAGCTTAGTGTGAAGGATCTGCTTCTCTCAAACTTGGGAGACACTGTGAGTATGTTTCATATGTCCCTGCATGTACAGTATAGGTTTATTGCATCCCAGCGGTGTAACACAATACTTCTGTCTAAATCCTTTTACTTACTGCTCCAAATATTCGTATGAAGTGTTATGTATGGAAATATTCATGAGATGTACAGTATGTTATGGGGTTCACATGCTAACAAATGAGAAATTGATCATGCAGCTGAGTAGAATGCTGACACCCTGTAGACATGAGGATGTAAATGTGCTTCTATTCTAAATAGAGCTATTCTGAGACACTGGTAATTATGTATGGCTTTGAGTGACAAGTGCATGTTAGAATTGCGAGAATGTTTGTGATGCTCCGTGCACCTCTGGGCTTTTTTTTTTTTTTTCATTTTGTACTCTTTTCATAATCATTATAGTCTGATGTTGTCACCGGATTTGCTGGCAAAGATAGAAAGTTTTGAGTAGATTTTCAAACAATAGTTGGATTCATTCACTCACTCATGCACTCTATCGTCTATACCGCTTAATCCTGTATACAGGGTCGCAGGGGGTCACAGAGCCTATCCCAGGAGACTTAGTGCATGAGCCTGGCACATAGCATAGCAATGGATTGGCACTCATACACCATGATGGGGTGCCAATCCATTGCTATGGCACACACCCGTACACACACTACAAGCAATTTGGGAACACCAATTAGCCTAATCTGCATGTCTTTAGACTGTGGGAGGAAACCGGAGCACCCGAAGGAACCACACCAAGCATGGGGAGAACATGCAAACTCCATGCATACTGTAAAGAGGCAGGAATCGAACCTGGCCGGGATTCGAACCCTGGACCCTAACCACTAAGCCACCATGCCACCGATACTTTTTTTTAAAATACTATTTATTTGATACATTATTTAAGCATTTATGCAGAATTTTGCTTTTAATGACCTCCTGCTCTGTACATTTCTTAACAGTTGCATTACAGTAGCACATTTCATTCTATCAACTTCAGTACAGCACCTGACCATCAGACCGAAACGTGCTTGCAGTACATCCTATTCCAAATTTAGTCACCATTTTCTCTTATAAAACCCTCCACCCTTTAGGGAAGACTTTTTACTAGACGTTGAAGCGTGGCTGTAGGGATTTGTGCTCATTCAGCTACAAGATCGTTAGCGAGGTCAGGATGTTAGGTGAGGCGTAGTCGGAATTGCAAACAGTTGCTGCAGTTCATCCTAAATATCTTCAGTGGGGTTAAGATCAGTGCAGGGCACTCAAGGTTCTCGAGTCCAACCTTGGCAAAATCCTGGAACAGAGAAGGAAGACTTTGCGGCAACACTTTGGGAAAAGTCAGAACTTATGTGTGGTGAACTGACGTATGGAGAGGATGCAAGTCCATTCCAGGCAAACCATTCAAATATGGTTATTTATAAAAATCAGAAATGAGAAACAGGCAATCTGCAATGGCCAAGGTAAGATTCAGAATTCAGATAACAAATCAAGATCATATATGATTTATCAGTCAATGATAGCAAGGATAAAGTAACATGAGGAGGAACTCTCTGGAGCGTAAACTTTGTGAAGCTCAGTTGCAACTGAACTCTATTTAAACTCTTGGTACAATTAGTCACAGCGCTGTGTCATTAGAACTCTTGTGAACTTGGAATCCGCCATATTTGTATGCAGCGGCACGTTACCCGATCCTGCTGCTCCCGTTTATATGACGTTCTGGTCATATCATGAAGTTGGCATAATTCACATGGAATTATATGTGATATGTTGGTATTAATAATTCATATATAAAATATCCTTTACTGATACCAGATCCTATACATATTTAACTTATTTCATGATCAACTGGAGCAGGAGAAACAAAAATATGTGCATGGTGGTGGACCTACAAATATTGGCTTGTTTCACATAATCTGTTAATTCCTTGTATAAAAGCATATGGCATTTTGCAAGGACACTGTGTAAATGTGTGATGACAGCCTGCAATTACTTCCTTTCTATTCTATAATTTGAAAAATACAAACAAAAAAAAACCATAGGCTTGTTGGCTCGGTCATGCCTACACCTGTGAATCAGATTCTGTCAACCTTACTGTCACCTTGATTCATTATTATTATGCATATGATGCTGTTTCAGATTCTTGCCTGCTCTGTGCTCTGTCAGTATTTGACCCGATCTTATCACAGCACTTGAAAGCTGCCACATTTGACCTAAACAACCTTCAGCAAAAAGAGAATGATTAAAGTGTATACCACTGACAATTTAAATATCTAGCTACAATTTACAGAGGTATAGAAAGGTGTCAGACACAAATAATAAAGTTTAATACTAATATATAATTACAAGCATTTCATAAGTGTCAATGGAATTTTTTGGGGGGGAATTTTTCCCAGATTTTCTCCCTAATTTAGTCGTGTCCAATTCTTCCCCGTCACTAGGGGGCTCCCACATTAAGCTACTGCTACCACTCATTCGGGAGGCCCGAAGACTATCACGTGTTTATTCCGAACCACGAGATGCCAGCCGACCGCATCTTTTCGAACTGCTCGCTCACTCACCGTTGGGGGCGGTGTAACACACTCGGAGGACTGCGCTATCCGCTCCTTCCCCTTGCGTGAGCTCACAGACGCCCCTGATTGGCTGTAGAGCCGTGATTGATGTGGGAGCACTAATGTGGGAGTACCTCTCATCCCTCCCCTCTGAGAGAGCTCGGCCAATCAGCTCTCTCTAGACCTCCGGCTGCGAGAGGTTACAGCATCACCCGGGAAGCGATCTCCGGATGATAGATTAAGTTTATGCAAAGAGTCAATATTTGGCAGTGTTGACCATTCTTTTTCAAGACCTCTGCAATTCGCCCTGGCATGCTGTCAGTCAATTTCTGGGCCACATCCTGACTGATGGCGCAGCCCATTCTTGCATAATCAATGCCTGGAGTTTGTCAGAATTTGTGGTTTTTTGTTTGTCCACCCGCCTCTTAAGGGTTGACCACAAGTTTTCAATGTGGAGTTTTCTGGACCCAAAATTTCTGAGAAACATGGTTATCACTTTTACCTCATGGCAAAGCTCTCCACCATGCTGAAAAAGGCATTGTTCGTCACCAAACTGTTCTTGGATAGTTGGGATAAGTTGACTCGGAGGATGATTTTGTCCCATTCTTTATTCAAGGCTGTGTTCTTAGACAAAATTGTAAATGAGCCCACTCCCTTGGCTGAGAACTTACCCCACACATGAATGGTCTCAGGATGCTTTACAAAAACATATTTGTGTCATTCTCAAAACATTTGGCCATGGCTGTGCACAAATAGAGTTTAATTCACACTCCCATTTATTTATTAATGAGCAGCATGAACCCATTAACCATAGTGACGAAAATTAAACAGAATTAAACTAAGGAGATAAGATGTTCCAAAGAATGCTGTTTGAGGGTCTTTAAGGGGGAATGGCGGGGGTTCAGGTTCTTTGTACATTTAATTGAATGCCCTTGTAAAAGTTTTCCTCATTGAAAACGAATCAGGTTTTGCATTTGACAGAACTGTTTTAAAAGGATAGGAGCAAATTGTCTCTTCTCATCTGAATCAGCAAATCACACCTTCTCCCTAGAGACAGTAATGCACACTTGATGAAAAAATGAAACTAATAAGTTTTTACAGTGAAGAATAGTATGCAGAGAAAAGGATCGTACAGTAGGTGTGTGAGTGTAACAGGTATGATAGCAAGACCAAGCTGGCTGAATGCATTGTAATTTATTATAATTGAAAAAGAAAAACACAGCTAACATGTAAGTAATAAGGCTTGACATTATAGGAAAAAAAATCTACTTTAATAACTGAAATGACATAAAGCTAAGTTAATGTTACCCCACCTACTGTAAGTGTTTTATTGTCATTATACCACAGCAATTTGCCAATGATTACTTAATGATGTTCTATTCATTTACGAATAACACTGCATACTTTTTATGAAATGTCCATGGGACAAGTTCTAAACAGTAGTCTTTTTTGAACAGCCTCTTATTTATTTCTCTCTTCTAAAGTTCAAAGTCCTTTATCCTGGAGACGTTTTTCACAGTTTTAAAAAAATGTTAGGGTTTAGGAGGAATTTGAGATTTAGTCTTAGAACAGTGAAATACTGAAAGTGATATATTAATTGCTTAGTCATATTGCACACATGCAATGAAAAGACCAAGCTTTAAAACTCAGCATGTGCAGGATATAGCTAATGCTAATGCTTTGCCATGTGTGTGTGTGTGTGTGTATAGCCCAAGCAGTCCTCTGAGAACTTGCTGCAGGAGCTCATTCTTAATGAAGATGAAAAGAAACTTTTAGCTAAGGAAGGCGTTTCTCTACCCAGCCAGCTTCCACTCAACAAGGTAACATTGTGTGTTTAAAATATGTAATTAAATATGTTAATGTGTTGTTCCTGTACACTACACTACCTAAACGATTTTAAGGCTTTTAAACCAAATATACATTCATAGCATTGCTGGACCATGAGTGTTCAGAAAGACAACAACAGCAACAACAACAACAACAACAACAATAATAATAATAATAATAATACTAGCCTTTAATGAAAAAGTCTGTGAAGAGCAAGCATACTGTATCATCCCAGAACCCAAAAACTCAACACGGATCAAAGCACTGATATCAGTGTATCAAAAGATGTGATTTAACCCAATTCAGCTTGGGGGAAAATTTGCTACAAATAAATAATATACAGTAAAGTGATCAGCCATAACATTAACACATTAACATCTACTATCAGTTATATACCTGGTGACAGTATCATAGGCACCCGAGGCTCACCCATGCCCAAGGTGACAAAAGGCAAGCCAGTCTGGTCCAATCCCACAGAAAAGCCAATGCAGCACAAATCGCTGAAAAAGGTCAATGCTGACTCCAAAAGAAAGGCACCCAGCCCGGCGCATAGCCCAATTCCACCGACCCGGCATCCAGGCTCCTCAGATCTCAATCCGATCAAGCTCCCATGGGATGCACTGGACGTACAAGTCAGGTCCACAGAGGCCCAACCCAAAACTCACAGCACCCAAAGGATCCACTGCCACTGTCCTGGTCCCAGACAGCACAGCACACCCACAGAGGCCCTGTGGAGCCACACTCTGAGGGGCCAGAGAATCTGCACAATATTTTGCATTGTAATGTTATGGCTGATCAGTGTAGAAACCAATATCAACTTTATCACAACTTTGTAAAGTTGGGGTTGTGAAGCTTTTAATCCCGGGCACAAGACGAATGTTTTAATTGATCATACTGACAGATATTCTCTGTAATATTAAGCAAACTATTGATTTTTCCTGTCTGAAATTTGAACAACAACTTTGTGCTACATTTGCTTCTAGTCTAGTGCTCGCTTGGGATGAAATTCAGCAACATTGGGGTGATAGTTGATCGTTCAGTTTTTGAAGTTTCTTGCATTGCAAGATTGTGTGCATATGTGTTGTTTCTGTTCTTTTATTAGTATGAAGAAAAGATGCTGAAAAAGATTCGCAGAAAGATTCGAAACAAGCAGTCTGCTCAGGAGAGCAGAAAGAAGAAGAAAGAATATGTTGATGGCCTAGAAGAAAGGTAAGGTCTCTTGCACTTTCTCTCAATGCAAAAAAAAGCCTTGAAAACAAACACCAATGGCTATGAAAAGAGATTTGATGGTTTAGAACCTGTTGGAACAATATTTGCCAATAATGAAACTAGGTTTTATACAATACATAATCACCTGTTGCTGGTCTGCTAAAGTGTGTTGCCCTTATTTGTGCTATTATTTGTTTTTAGCCTCAGTGTGTGTGTGTTCACGTGCGTTAGCTCTCACATGGAGCATAATAAGGGCAGCAGAAATGGCTTAGCATAGAAACTGGATATGAGTCATGAATGATGTGCATGTGTGTGTGTGTGTGTGTGTGTGTATGCATGTGTACTTCAGCTACAAATGTGTGATTTATTAATAGGTGATTAATGTATTATTCAGAATGACTGCTTGCAGTGCCCAAAATACGGAGTTGCAGAAGAAAGTGATTCAGCTGGAGAAAACCAACATGTATGACTTTTTACTCATCAACAAAATACACCATGTCTCTACACACGACTCCATTCACCAAAACAACATAATAACCCTCTTTATGTATTATAAATACATTTACAGCATTCGGCAAATGCCCTTAACCAGGGCAACTTACATTTTATCTCATTATAGATCTGAGCAGTTGAGGGTTAAGGACCCAACAGTGGCAATTTGGTGGTGGTGGGGTTGAACGTGGGACTGTAGTCCAATGCCCTAAACACTGAGCTACACCTGGCCCTTCAATAATTATTTGTGCAAGTAATTCTGATATATTTGGTTTATAACACGGAAGGAAAACATCAAGTTGCATCTTAATCTATGATAAGAAGCACTAGAAATATAGCCACGTAAGTCATGAAATGAGGGTTCGAAGCGCCAGTGGCTAGCACTAATACGGCGGCGAATACTTTGGATGCTGTGATTTGTGGGGTGGAGCCTACATGGATAGGATTTGTTTGTCTACTGCATTCCATGGCTGCATGGTCAGATTGAGAAGTGGGGGCCAACTTGGAGGCAGAATCAGTGAACTTGGTCTCTTTGCCTGCTGGGCCCTGTGGGCAGCACACAATGGTGCACTGAGTGTTCTGTTCTGGTACCTTTCTATCATAGCCAGCACTGAAATTTTTTGAGGTCAGCATTGTTTTTTGGTGGGATTGGACATTTGGAATTGTGATTTGCTCTGCATGGGTATAACTGAGCCTTGGGTGCCCATGATCCTGTCACTAGCTTACTGGTATATAATTGATAATCAGTGGTAATGTAGGTCGGCACGGTAGCTTAGTGGTTAGCACTGTCGTCTGGCACCACTAGGGTCAGGGTTTGATCTGTATGTATGACTCCCGCGGATTTCCTCCCACAATCCAAGACATGCAGATTAAGCTAATTGCTGTTGCCAAATTGCCCATAGTGTATGTGTGCCCTGCAATGTTTTTATCACCCCATCCAGGGTGTACAGGATGGGCTCTAGGCCCCCGTTGACTAGCATAGAATGAGTGGTATAGAAGATGCATGAATGAATGTTAATGTGTTAATGTTAAGGCTGACAAGTGTTTGATGGAGAATACACTTAGAAAACCATTTCAGGTTCACTCATTAAAAAAAGTTTTTATTTTTGCAATCTTTAATGCATGCCCAGTTTGCAAAGCATAGCTCAGTGGGAAAGACACGGGTCTGCTGAAGGTCCCAGGTTCAAACCCCAGCACCACTTTTGGGTGCCACTCTTGAGCCCCTGAGCAAGGCCCTTAACCCTCATCTGACGTATAATGAGATAAATTACTGCCAAATGCTGTAAATGTAATGTAAAATTGTAATGTATATAATAAATAATGAATATTATTATTATTATTATTATTATTATTATTATTATTATTATTATTGTTACTATTTAGTTAGTGGTGGATACCATCAGTTAACAACTCTATTTCCTTCCTGGTCATTTATTTAAACTTTGGATGAAGTTGTAGTTTTTAATTGTGGCTTTAAAACATTTTGTTGCCGCACTAGAGTACCTCTGAAGTGAGGTTATGTCCTATAATTCCCTATCACATGAACATCAGCCATAGTTAAATTAGAAAAATATATGAAAATTCAGTGCACTTTCTTCAAACTTTCTTATTTGCTGATTATTTCTACAAGTATGAAATATAAAATTGGATTTTAATCAGCATGTCCCCGAAATACTCCTGACTGAAGGATTTACCGCTACTCTAACTCCCATCCATTAAATCAGACCTGATTTTAAAACACTAAGTCACATAAGGTGATAGCCAGAGTGGAGACCAATTTTTTTCTCTCTTTTTCCCGCTGATTCGTTTTTTTCCTCTCAGGTCTCTAATGGAGCACTTACGAAGACTGCAAGCTCTGGTCATGAACAGCTCTAATAAACCTGCTCAGACTGGCACGTGTATCCTGGTGAGTGACAATGTGACAAGAGAGATAAAAAAAAAATCATCAGAGAGGAAGCACTTTGAAAGTTTTTGCAATCCAGCATACAAAATTCATTCAGATTGAACAATTTTCATCATGCTTTCTGCTCTTGCCCCAGTACATGGGAAGATGTCACAATTCTTCCACATTGTTATCATACATACACTACAAACGCAGCAAAGAAAAGTTAGATTGAAAAATAATCTTTATGTTATTTAGGTGTTTTGATTGTGGTCATTTGGACACATCCAATGCGTTAAGTTACTGCCATTAAGTTACTAACAAATATGACAGATGTAATGCAGTGGATGCTCATGTATGCCAAACACTCCAATGCAATTCTGCTTTCATCCTGTTCCGCAGAGGCATCATGTCCTAGATGTGGAGTTTATTAATGAGAACAAGAGTAAAGGCCTCATTATCCCCCGCATTCAAGATGCTTGATATGATAAAATGAATAATTTATAACTGGTGTTGAAAGACCAGTGCAAAAATCGAATCAACCCAGATGCTCTTGAAATGCAAACAGCCTGCCTGAACTTTGCAAGACTGACATGCGTTATATAGACGATGCATAGAATTTACATTCAATAAGCTCCCTAGACAAACTTACTTGATGGATAAAAAAAAAAAACATTATTGTTTGTGCATTTTTATTTGAGATTTGGAGATCACAAGACATTTTTATGTTATTACTTGTACGACTGTAAAACTGCAATAAAAATGCACATTTATACTGTAATACTGTATCTTGCTTATTATTTAGATGTTTAATCGATATATGAATATGCAGTAGTGAGATAAATTATGTCCCTACAAATGAAATGCATGCATCATAATGTACTCTACATAAGACAAGTGTAATATGCACTATACTGTAGATCTAGAACTAGAGAGAGGAAATGGATGAGCTTAAAGATACTATAATCCACATGCCAGATGCAGATCTTGAGGAAGCGATAAAGGCAGTAGGGATAAAAGATAATAAATGCTAATAAATTGTCCGGTCCACTTTCTTCCAGGTGCTACTGCTGTCTTTCTCTCTCATCCTGTTCCCAAGGTTCCAACCACTGTCGCACAGCAGGATTGGCGATCCAGCAGACTTTAGCACAGCCAAAGGTGAGTGTCTTAGTAAACTGAATATATGAAAAGCGTGAGGAAATCCTTCACATAGTGAAAATTAGGACCATTTATACTATTGCTGAAATGTGTTTCTAGTTTACCATAAATGTGAAAACAGGGAAATTGCATTTAAAGATTCCATTCCACCTGTGGTGCATTATGTTCCTGAATGCAATTTCCCTGTTTTCACTTTATGGAGACATTCTGGCAGCTGATAACTGATTACGAACTGAATTGAGCATGTGTCAAAACACTGACTGGATAGAAAGTGACAGTCACTGTGTTCAATGACTGCATGATCAGATTGAGATGTGGGGAGTTTGGAGACTGCGTTTGCAACGTTGGTTTCTTTGCTTGCTGGGTCGTATGCACAGCATACTGTGGTGCACTGGGTGTCCTAGTGCCTTTCTATCGTAGCCAGCATTGACTTTTTTTAGGAGATCTGCATTGTTGTTTCTGTGGGATTGGACATGATGGGTTGGCCTTTGCTCTGCATGGGCATAAATGAGCCTTGGTTGCCCATGATCCAGTCACCAGCTTGCTGGCATATAATTGTCATCTTCCACTTTTACAGTCACTGTGAAACAGTGATTTTTGAAACATAAAAATAAACTGAAAATGTTAACGTGTCTTTTTGGTATTATGTACTATGTATTCTGTATTATGTATTTAGTTTTGGGGCAGATTTTGGTCTATTTAGAAAGAAATGAAATACAGTGATATCTAACTAATGCTCATGTCATCAGCTGTTTTCTTTTACTGAATGTGACTGACAGGTGGACAGAATACAAGACAAGCACAATGCTGAGAGGTCGAGGGTTTGGTAATTGGGCGAATGGGCCACTGCCTCTGTGGGATTGAACTTTTCACAGTGCAGAAAAAAAAAAATTAAGTTTATAATGTTTTATAAACATTTCATAGCCCATTTTACGGTGGCCCTGAAGTGCAAAACAAATTAACACAACTGAAAACAAAATAACAAAACCCAAAACAAAATAACAAATT
>JAOVVA010000024.1:6357848-6369551 GCA_028565275.1 Leiocassis micropogon
AACTGAAAAGTGGGGTGTGCGTAATTATTCAGCCCCCTTTGGTCTGAGTGCAGTCAGTTGCCCATAGACATTGCCTGCCACTGTAACTTATGGGTTCTGCGATTGCATCCCAAATAACGAAAAATAGAAAGCTAGTGCACCATGTTGGGCGTACAATCCCTTGTTCCACACAGCAAGTAGTGCTCTTGATAAGGGGTTAGAGTGGGATTTGGGATTCAACTTTGTGTTAGAAACTAGTTAGCTTTGTAACATGCATTAGGCGTGACCAGGACAACAAGGATGATTCAGAGGCAATTTGGAATGTCTGAGAAGCAGTTAGGCAGTGTAGTGGTTAGCACTGTCGACTTGCACTTCCAGGGTCTGGGTTCGATTCCTGGCCAGGCTCGATTCCTGTCTTTGTGTGCATGGAGTTTGCATGTTCTCCCTGTGCTTGGTGGATTTCCTCCGGGTACTCCGGTTTCCTCCCACGGTCCAAAGACATGTATGTTAGGCTAATTGGCGTTCCCAAATTGCCCGTAGTGTGTGTATGTGTGTGTGCCCTGTGGTGAATTGGCACCCTGTCCAGGGTGTAGCCCACCTTGTGCCCTAAGCCTCCTGTAAATCAAGTGTTGTTCAAGATGACATAGCGTTATTAGATGTGATTTCTTCATGTGATGTAATGTTTTTAATGCATCCCAAGTTTTGGCACTATGGCTAACCTGTGCTTTTTCTAAGACATGTGATGCCCGCTGCATCTACTCAAATGGCTGCTCATGCCCGGGACAATGTTACGCTTTTTGAAGTCCTTTCTACGGTGACAGAGAAGTGCAAAACAAATTTAAGAAAACTGAAACCAAATAACAAATCCAAAAACAAAATAACAAATGAAAAAACTAAATAACAAAAACAAAATAACAAATCAGTTTTGGGTTTTGTTATTTTGTACTTTAATTTATTATGTTTTTGGATTAGTTATTTTGTTTTCAGTTTTGTTTATTTGGTTTGCACTTCTCCACCACCGTAGCTTTGAGCCTTCATCCCCATACAAGTTCACAGAGGTCCATAACTTTTTTGTGTCGCTATGATTGATGGAATTGAGAAAGTGGGCTTTCTCTCAACACCCTAAGAGTAACATACAACAGTTTCTTCAACAAAGAAGAAATTATATTATTCTTTACATTTTGTACAACTGTGCACAAGAGGGTAATTTATTTGCAAATGAAAAAGAACAAATGTGAAAGAGAGCTTCAGGTAAGAAGTGCTCACAGAGCGTTCAATTCATGAACAAAGATATCGAGAAGTGGAATTTGGGTCCTAGACGGTACAACTGCTGCTGAAATGAAAATGAACACTCCATTCACTCAAATGGCTGTTAAGTTACAAGAGTCTCGAAAGCCAGAAAGTTTTCCCCTTGTGATTAAACTTTTTATAGAAGGAGCTCTCAAGGTCCTAAAAAAAATTGTTCATCACAGCAGCCAGCAGTCATGCTCTCTGGGAAGCAATCTCGCAAAATCTGAGCCAGCTGACCTTGCTGACATCTGCCACACTCCTCGAGAGCACTGCACATGAGTTCCCACACCAGCTGAGTGTGTGTGTGTGTGTGTGTGGTATTATATTGGAAAATACTGGAAATTCTTTCTTTTGGAAAGAAAAAATTAAACCACTTGCGTTTGTTGGTTTTGTTCGGGTCGTCTGTTTGACTCAAGAGAGATTCAATTCTGTATGCTGAATAGATTCTGATTTGGTTTAAGCCATCTGGTTGTTTTAACACACACACACACACAATCCCTCTCTCACTTACACACTTTCAAACACAGTCACGCACTCATTTAAACACAAATTCACACAAACTCAAACACTCACACGTAATGAATTACTCATACTATACACACATACTTACTTACACACATGCACTCTCATTCAAACACACCTATAAACAGATTCACACACAGACACACTCTCATAAAGTGTCTCTGTCTCTCTCTCTTTCACCCACACACACACACACCCCACACACACACACAAACTCCAATTCAGTCTACCCAAGATGTTAGTTATTTTTAAAGACATTTATTGTAAAAGGTTTGACTTATCACATGATATTTTTTAAATATATAAAACAATCACTTGTCACTGAAAAGAAATAGCAAAATGTGTTTAATTGGAACATTTGATGTGGTCTTGCTGTTGTCCGGTGTCGACGCAAAGCTCATATAACAACAAAACACACAGGTTGCATTATGGGAAAAATTTCATTCTGGAATGCACTCTTAAAGCTGGCCTCCAATATTTCCCATCATCAGGTGGTGTATTGTGCGCCAGGAACCTCCTAAGGAACTAAACTGTGGAACTTTTGCTGTTTGTTATTGCTGTTGCTTTGTGGAATGAACATGTTAACATTAATGGAGCGAACACACAAAGCAAAACTTCATGCATCAACAGAAGAATGTTGCATGTTTTTTTGTAGAAACTAAACCTTTGTTAAATCAGTCTGCTTTACCAGGTGCAAACAATTCTTAGCTACATGTAGGTTTTTTTTAAAATTATTATTCCAGGCTAGTCAGGCAAGCTGGGCACTCTGATATATCAGTAATGTTAATTCCTGGAGCAGGAAATATAATTAGCTCTGGTTCCTCTTGTAGGAATGTCCTGAAGTTCCTGAAACATTACTTGGTTCCTGTGGTAGAAACACATCTAAAGGCTGATTTCTACTTCTTACAAGATGCACATACAATATGTGCTGCATAGGACTAGAGCTCGTAACTCCTGATTCCTGACATCTGACTAGAGGAGAAAATCCTCAGAATTCCTACACTGGAACATTCAGCAAGGGAACATCAAATCAATCAACATACAGTCAAATTTACTTGTTAAAGCTATAATGTCGTCTAAAGAGCTGACGGTAAATATACTGTACATCACTTATCACAGTTTCCAAGCTAGATTGTTGCCACAACCAAAGACAAACATGGAGGTGACTTTCTAGGTTGAGCAAAGAAAGATTAAAAAATAATAATAATAATTCCAATATTTTCCTCATCTGAGATAAGTTGAATACAGCAACATGCCTGTGAAGGGGGCGGGGCTTGTTGCGTTGCTGTTGCTGGAAGTAGAACTTTGAAAAAAAGTGTCACAGTTGTCTTCGATATGCGATCAACATTGTACCCAGCATAATAAGATGGGAGAATGTGAAACATGAAAAATCCAAATACAAGGGAGATTCAAGTCAAACCAGGACATGTGATAAAATTTCTTGCAAATGAAGGTGTTAAAAAAAAAAAAAAAAAAGCTTGACATTTACAGAAGATTTAAAGCAAAGTACGGTAATTAGACTCTTAGCGGCAGTAAAATATCTAATGGCAAAGGCTGTACGTCTGTGAATGATCATCCTGTCTGAGGTGGCTTGGGGTTGTTCCTGTGAAAATTCAGCGAAGGGAACGCCAGATCCTCAACAATTGATGAATAACTTGCGTTATCCGATCGTGGCTCTAGCACACTGACAAAACTTTCTACCGTGATTGTATCCAGGTACAAGTTGTGAAACACTGAGACAAGTGTAGCAGGGGATTGTATAACAAAATGAAGGTAGTTAGTTTTACTCTCATAACAGTGTTCTGTTATTCTGCAGTTCTGTTTGACTTGAACTGTGCATGCCTTAGTCAGTTCTCAAAGTCTACAGTGCTGAAACAGTTGAGCACCAAACACATGCATGCATTCCTTTTTTTTTTTTTTTTTTTTGCTTGCTCACCAGCCTTGAAACCTGACGTGACTACACATTTTGTAGAAGTAGAAATCAGCAGTAATGCTCAGAGCTCTAGTACTCAGGCTTTGGGAATTTGAACACCTCTTAACCAGACACTCCAACTCTCTACATCAAAGTAAACTTTATACCACCTTGAACGTGACATCACCGAACAGCTACTGGTGCACTTAAGATGCTTTACACTGCAATCAGGAATGGCGTATCAGTCTGTACAAGCAAATCACATCTTATTGCACTATGCACTTCAGGACGAGAGCTTCAATGTTTTAAAAAGATTACAGCATGATCCTAATGAAATCTGTAACACACTGTGAGATCTCATCAGATTATACACCAAGATATTTGGACGATAGACCTGCGACTGAAGAAAATGACTACACTTGAGCAGACAAGTTCATATAAACAAGAAACAATCTTCAATGTAAACTTGAGGTAATACGAATCTGACGATTATGGTTTACCATATTTTTAGTTACTCTTATACTTTTAGTTTTCTGATGAGTTTGTGTACTCATATTGATGGCTTTTTAATTACCCCTCCTATTTTTTTTAAATAAAAACTTATGACACTGCCATAACTGTTGTCTGCTGGCCTTTGTTGTAATTGCACTAAGCTACCTAATGAGGATGCCATTAAAAAAAAAACCCCGAAAAAACCACCTCTTTCAACTCACAACCAAATGATTCTATAAGTATGTGCGATTTTTATGAGCAACAGCAAAACCCAGATTTAAAAAAAAAAAACATACAGTGTAAAAGCCGGTTTAAGACACACTGGCTGTCTAGGAGATTTATTATGTAGTAAACAAACTGCCTGAGATTTTATTGCTGGTTTTTGCACTGAGATTCTGAAGGAAAAAAACAAAAACAAAACAGGAGCTCTACAACAATGGCGTGTCATTTCGTGGCTTTTTAGCTTCACCCACAGAAGGAGAGCAGAGTTCAGACTCAGATTTGTCATTGACTCTTTTAAGCTCACTGACTGTGTCTAGTTTATCGTCACCCACCACCTCCCGTTTACATGGTTTCTTCAGTCCTTCGTCATCGTCCTCTTTTTTGACCACTCCATCGTTGTCCTCCTTTGGCGTTTTCCTCTTCACCCCAGGTTCTTCCTTTTCTTCTATCTTCAGCTCGATCTTGACTTCTTTTTTCCAGGCGCCGTAGGGCAGGATGTCCGCGTCGCCCCCTGAGAACTCGCACAGCGTTGGCCCCGTCCACTCTGGGATCTCCAGACCCAAGAGCTTCATCAGCTGACCCATGACTTCATCTACGTAACCATGGATAAGTAGGTGGCCGTGCTTGTCCTGGAATCATGTAATAGTGTCAGTATCTAGACAGCTTACATTTCTGCAAATTAACTTCTTGTCTGTTATACAACACTGTACAAAAGTCGTAAGCCACACCTCATTTCTTTATATTAAACTAAATGAAATATAAATTTATTTAAAGAAATTGGAACAATTGTTTTACTGTTACAGGCTGCAAAGTGCCTCTAAAGGTACAATTTAAAATTAGTTTTTTTTATTTAACAACCTCAGCAGCAACCTCATTTCCCCTCATGTCCATTCCAACCACTCAGCATTCAGCATCACCAATATTCTAATCACCAGCCTGATCACCTGTCATCATCTGCACCTGCCTGTTAATCACTGGTTCAGGCCTTCAGTTAGGTGTTTTTTTTGTTCTTTTAAATTCTTGAACGTGAGGTGAATATGTGGCTTAAGAAACAAAACACATTCTTCAGAAGCTGGACAGGAATAGGCCCTGGACTATTAATGAGAAGTCAGAAATTAAATAAAATAATCCATCAGGATGCCTAAAGAACTATTCCTCAAGACTACTGAAAAAAATACAAAACATCTGGGTCATTGGAAGCAGAATATGAAGAAATGAGGGGTGGTTTAAGACTTGGACTGTACTATAGCTAGGAAAAAGCCAAGTCTTGAGGATACTAGGTTCTAAAATACTTGTATATTGCCCTACTTCCATGAAAAGCAGAAATCAGACATAACGTGACACAGGCCCTGTGAAATTTCTGCATTTTAAATGAGAATAGTCACCAAACAAATCCACTTTGGACTTCAACAGACCAAGTTACTTGCAAGCCGAGGTTCCACTGTATTTTGCTTTTAAGGAGCCGGATGTTCTTGTATTTTTAATGCAGTCTTGAGGAATACCCTCCCTGATGGACTATTCTGGGTTTGATTTTTGACAAGCTTTTTCTCTCATTTTCAGTCCAGCCCCTGTACCTGACCAGCTTAAGAAGAATGCTTTTTGTTTGTTAAGCCACACAGTGACATATGAATCATTTAAGCATACTGTAAAAAAAACGTCTAAGTTATAGCATGAACCAGTGAGAAACAGGTGCAGATGATGACAGGTGATTGGCATAGTGGTGATGCTGAATGCTGAGTGGTTGGAACAGACGAGAGGGCAAACGAGGATGCTGCAGACGTTGTTACGTAAACAAACAATTTTTTAATTGTATCTTTGGCCACTGTGCAGCCTGTTGCAGTAAAACATTTGTTCCATATTATTATTATAAATAAATAAATAAATAAATAAAACATACATACATACATACATACATACATACATATACACACATTGGTCGAAGTATCCAAACTTAAACCACTGCAACCCTGACTAATAAGTTACTAATGACAAATCAAAGAACCTTGTAAATGTATTGCACTGTGAATCACATTATCATATCTGACTACTTGCTTATGCAACCAGCTTCATATCTCAACACTCAACAGCATGAAAGTAAAAATTTTTATCCCACAAAGGCTACTTCAACCTGATTTCTGGCAAGATTTCTCAAACACAAAAACAAATGTACCTTCTTCAGGTCTGTATTTGTTTAGAATATTATATGTTCATCCTGTATCCTGTATTTTTATTTTTGCTTCTCAACACAAAGGTGCCAATATTTCTAAAGTTTTTGAGTAAATAAAAATTAAATAAAAATGCAACTTGCACACAGTCTTTGAGGATTTAAGCTCAAAATGTGTCTCAATCTATTCATCATGAAAGTCCTGGAGATACTGGGCTTTCAGAAAAATCTTTTTCTGGACACGAATAATATATAAAGGTTTAGAAGAAGGTTTAAATAATTAGTTTTTTTTTTAAATCAACACACAGTTTTAAATAATACACATCTTTTTAGATTATTAAGTAAGTCCCAAAATGCCTTTCCCAGTGTAATTTTCTTTCTAGAGGAAAGTTTTGACCAGAGGAAGGTTTAAAGGAATAAACAAACACTGTACTAATTGTTAAACATGGTGGTGGCAGCATCATCTTTTGAGGCTGTTATAATTTATATTAAAATTTATACAAAACAGCGCTTCAACAGAACAGTTACTCCAAACACACAATAAAGTTGATTGTGGAATTGATAAAGCAAACAACTTTAAACTTACGGAGTCTTGACCCTATAGAGAATTGGTGGATTGTGTTTAAAAGTCAGGTCTGTGCCAGGAAATCTAATATTTTTAACTGAACTCTGTGAATCATCATGAATATATATATATATGATGATAATATTACAATGAGAGAGACAGAGATAGGGACGTGTGAGGAACGCATGAATAGCTCGAGAGAGTCGAAAATAGAGTGAGCACTCGCTCCCCTTATAATTACACGCCTAATAAGCGTGTGAGTCTATCTGCATGTGTGTGCATGATGACTCACGTGTTTGGTTGGCTGAAGGTTTACTATGACCAGTTTGCCTCTGGTACGTTTGGTCAGAAGAGGCAGATCGCCGCTGGGCTTAATTTGTAGAGACGTACCCAAGGTAAGAGCCAGGTCAGCGCGTCTGCACACACATGCAAAATAATTTTCAATCATTCTGTTGCATGAAAATTGAAATATATTGGTTGATCTGCTTGCGGAATAAAAAACGTAAGAGACGGGATGCACTTTGACCAAGTGCAAAGCCCTTGAATGTGCTTCTCTCTCACACAGACACACACACAGACACACAGACACACACACACACACATAGACTTCTAAGCTTTTTTTCTAAATGACCTCACATATGGTTATGGCACTTTTACTCACATATGAATAAAATATCAGGACACACAAGTACACACACATGCTGGCCAGAGTTACATGATGTACACTTTTTATATCACCTTCGCTCTGTGCATCTCAAACAGCCACTCTACAATTCTGGAAGTGTGCTGAGGCACATTTTATATATATATATATATATATATACACACACATACACAGTATATATATATAAATATATATAATTTTCCAGCCAGACGAAAACGTCTCATTTTGAAGCAGCGTGATATAGCACCTTTAAACAGTCATGCAATAGACATGGTGCTGCTGAAATAACAAACTGCCTCTCCAAATCATCAAATACTCCAAAGTTATTCCATTCATTGTTCCAAACTCATTATTTTTGTATTAGTTTTTAAATCCTATATTAACAGCTATTATAGGAAATGAATTAAGCTGTAATCTACTGAATCAAGGGCATAAAATTTTAATTAAACTGCTGTTCATCACAGTTTTATTCTCACAATTTCAGCAATATTAAATCAATGCACTGTAAAGAAACTGTGCCTAGGGCTTGACCAAGAATCGATCTGCTACACTGTCCGGTGTTATGTGCTAAAATGCCCTCCTGCCACGGATCGCACCCTGAAATAATATATATATATATTTTTTAATATACAACATGTATATTTTTATATTGCTTATTTCATAATAAAATTCGTTTTGTGTAATTGTTCATCGTCAAAATCAAATTTCATATATAAATATCTAAAAACGATGATTATGATATTTATTTACAATATTTTTTTAGTGTAAACATGTTTGTATTACATGACAAACTGCTGCAAAATAAATGTGCCACAAAATAAACATTACATGAGAATGTTTATTAATGGTCTCGACAGCTGTCACATGACTAGGGCTCATTATAATAGTAATATCATATTTGATAATAATAAACCTATACATTTATGTTCTAATATAACATTTGATAAGGATTATGCGGAGGGGGGGGGGGGCAATATGTGGCAAGGGGGCATTTTAGCACATAACACCGGTTCACAATAAGCATATTATTTTATGTTTAAAAAAAAAAAAGTATTTATATTTTATCGTTTTAAAATCTGCTTAATATTTGGTAGAAGATGAGGACTTTCGGGTCGCAATAGGTTAAATAAACCTCAAGGCCAGTTTAAGGTTGAGTAGGTTTTTTTGCAAAAAGATCTCTTTGCTTTTATGTACTTTATCAAAGGTGTGGCTTCTGATCTGTTGCTTGCTCTGGTTCAGAAGATCCCCATAGGTCTTGCGTTTAAGAATGGAAGTTGTCTTTTTTTTTTGGCAGGGGGTGATCTTTAAACTTGTCCCCTTCTGTACCTTTATGCAATTCTGTCTCAGAGCTTGTCGTCTGAGTATCCGAGTTGTGGAGGGGGCAGGACCTTGGACCCTGGTCAGCTTGGTAGGGCTCGAGGGGGCCTTCTGATTAGGTGATCATCTTAAACACAGAGCTGCCCCTGCCCCTAGATCTCATGGGCCTGTAGCCTATCACAGGAGAACTCCGGCACGAGACGGGGTACAACCTAGATGGGGTGCCAACTAGGGCTGTGCGATTAATTGAAATACTATCGAAATCGCGATGTGAATATGCACGATTTCTAAATCGCCTTATAGCACGATTTTTTGCGCAGTCCCAACTTTTCCTGCAGTATGTTCCTATCATATATTCCTCCCCACAATCTCTATCAAATATATTAGAACACCACAATCAAAAATTCATATTATTATTATCAAATATATTATTACTATTATAATTAACCCTAGGCATGTGACAAATTAATACAAAATTAATTAATAGAAAATTAAGACAGATAATACAGATTCTCATATAATGTTTATTTTGTGGCACATTTATTTTGCAGGGGTTTGTCATGTAATACAAAAATGTTTACACTAAATAAATATTGTTTAAGCTGGAAAATTACACAAAATGATTTTTATTATAAAATAAGCAATATAAAATATGCTTATACACACATGTCTGTGTGTGTCAAAATCGTGATTAAAATCGAAATCGCAATATTGTTCAAGAAAATTGTGATAGGTTTCTTTTGTCCATATCGCACAGCCCTAGTGCCAACCCATCGCAGGGCACACACACACACTTACACTCATTCACACACTACGGGAAATTTTGGGAATGCCAGTTAACCTAATTTGCATTTTTTTTGGACTGTGGGAGGAAACCTGAGCACCCGGAGGAAACTCAACAAGCGCGGGGAGAACATGCAAACTCCATACAAGCATACCCGAGGTGGGAATCGAACCCCGAACCCAGAGGTGCAAGACAACAGTGCTAGCCACTAAACCTACCTACCTACCACTAAACCTACACACCTACCTGCTGGCTTCATCTGCACGGTTCAGATCCCGGTCAGGAAGAGAGTCCTCCCAGTCCAGAATAGTGCTGATTAGCTTCCCTCTGCCAACACACAGACCAGATGCATTGAACCACACACAACACACACGCGCACACAAATTAATAACAGCGACGTGCGAGCCTACTCACCTGCAGGCTCTGAGTCCTCTGGATCGAGTGCCTTCACAGTAGCGTCCTGTGGGTTTCAGACCCATGACCCCAATTACCTTTTCACGCACATACTGCCTGCGAAATCACAAAGCCCACAATGCTGTGACCTTGTCTAGACCTGAATGCTTAAAAACACATAGCAAATCAGCCGGGGCAATCATAAAACATGTATTTAAAAGGAAAGAACAGTTGTAAAGGTTAGCGTAAAGAAGAGACTACTCATATGACTCATACTGAGCAGCGGCGTCTACTACATCAGGAGAGAAAAACTTTATTTTCTGCATAATGGTATAACGAATACATGTACAGCCTCAAGAGAGTGACCCTGAAAATGCAGGAAAGATGGAGGAAAAATTTTTTATTAGTGCAAGGCACTTTTTTTAATGAGTATGCCCACTCCTGCGTTCATTATTTTTGTATCAGAGCACAATCTGAAGAGTGTTACTTGTTATAATTAATATCTCATGGCCTGCGAAGCATCCTCTTTTTGCAGTAAGAACAACTATTTTAATCGCAAATTAGCTGTTGTATGAGTTCAGAACACTTATTATAGTGTAGACAAGTACATATCGATCAGACATCATGCTGATAACATTTAAAAAACATTTGCGAAGCTTATCGTTCTGCATTAGTGAAGCGGTTGTAATCTTCAAGCTCTGTAACCCTGGCAGAGGCGAGAGAGAGAGAGAGCAATGCCAAGGAGCTCCAGGCGGATGTCTGGCTCCCCAGGGAATGAGGGTGTAAACAAGGCGATACAGACTCACTGCAGGCTGTGTGACCCCAAGCAAGGCTCTGAAAAACGACCTTCTGGGGGAACTGGGTCTTAAATAACAACTTCTGTGTGCGCGCCGATATGACTGAGTCAATTAGAAGCAGAATAGGGAAGAGGGACTTGAGGGCCAATTTAAATGTAAACTTTCTGTTCATACTTATGTTTTTGATTTTTCCAGGGGCTTCTGTGGAATTTGGAGTTTTCTGCAGATTACAGAAAACAAGACATACTGTTTTGTTTACTTCTGATGAGAATGGAAATGCGAAACATTCTGAACGTGACAATTTGTAACGAACAATATGTATATTCATATATAGTACCAGACTGCAGTGCTAACCGCTAAGCTACCATGCACCGCCTTGCACCTCCAAGGTCCGGGTTCGATTCCTGCCTCGGGTTCTGTGCACATGGGGTATGCATGTTCTCCCCGTGAATGGAAAGTTTCCTCCGGGTTCTCCGGTTTCCTCCCACAGTCCAAAGACATGCGGATTATTCTAAATGGCGTTCACAAATTGCCCGTAGTGTGTGAATGAGTGTGTGTGTGTGTGTGTGTGTGTGTGTGTGTGTGTGTGTGTGTGTGTGTGT
>JAOVVA010000024.1:6382233-6402736 GCA_028565275.1 Leiocassis micropogon
GACATCACCACATTACTCTACATATAAATACCTCATAAATCATCCAATACTACAAATGACCCTCTCTGTAAAAACTCCGTACATAAAAATAAGGTTTAAGAGCTTCAATTTGCTTCAATTTAGACATATGCAAGGATTTAAGCACTATACCGTTTTAGACATTCATCAACGTACACACAATTATCGTTTCCTCTTTAACATCACTGGAGATTGGAGGCTAAAATGGTTCGAACGTGACAGTCGTGTGTCCACGGCATGCACGTGTGTTGCTTCAGTGAATTTCTGATTATAATTCGATTATGTGTAACTGCATGTGTGGAGTGTTTGCATTAAGAGCCTTTTTCACGTGTGTAGGGTGCTTGAAAGAATAAAAGTGTTTGACTTACAAACATACGTTTATTATGCTTGCTTCAGGAACCTCTGTGTGTGTGTGTGTGTGTGTGTGTGTGTGTGTGTGTGTGGGCTCGTGTGTGTGTGTGGGTTCGCACGCGTGTGTGGTGGGGGCACGTTTGTTTTAGCTTTTTCTGAGTCTCTATTTGTGCATAATTCTGTGGGTTTTTTCCCAGTTTGCCTCAGGATCCTGTGTGTATATTTGGCAGGCGGGCGTGCATGAGTGTGCGCATGTTTATGTGTGCGTGCATGAGAAATGCACCCCGTCATCCCTCTGTCACCTAAGGATGCCTCCATTCGACAGCTGCTTGCTCCTATGAAACATTAAGAGCCTGAACCCTGGAGGCAAAATAAGCAGCTTCAGTCGTCATCTCGTCGCCTAATGACACACACTTGCACTCCTGTGTGCAAACCTGTCTCCACACACACACTGTTTAGAGAGCAGTAAGTGGACCAAGTTCACTTATTACAATCCCTAAACGCGTGTTTGTGGCATGTTTTGATCTCCCGTGTCCTTTTCGAATGAAGCTTCAGAACAACCCACATGAGTGTTGATGAGCCCCAGGCAAAGATTTGCTGTAAATAAAACAAATTAAAAGCATTTTGGCCAAGTTGGAAAGTTGAAGCTTTTTTGAATGGGATCTGTTCAAGCGAACGAAATGTGAATACAGATTAAGTTCAGAAGCCATTCAAAGCTCCATGTTTCTAACAAAGATCCTTCACTTTACTTTGATGACATTTTTCTCATTTATAAAATGTATTCCAAATGTAAACAAATTTCAACTGAAAGTTACTTTAATCTTGTCACACAATACAGAATGCAAGTGACAGATGAAGTTTATTCAAACAGATGTTTCATGTTGTTTCATGTGCTGAAACTTTGAACGCGCTTTCAAAGTGATAAACCTGGATGTTTGATTCCCTCAGTAGATTTATCAACGTAGTGCTCTAAATTCTGACCCGAATGCCTTCTACAAAAATCAGACCACAGATCCAAGCACAATGCCACTGTAACCAACACAGTATGCCCACAGATCCTCTACCTGATTTCACTGTAATCAATCAGACCACAGATCCTGTCCCAGACGTCAGTGTATCCAATCACATCACAGAACCCGTCACTGATGCCACAGTAACCAATCAGATCACAGATCCCACAGATCTCCAATGTCATTGTAACCAATATGCATACAGATCCTATCCCAATGCCACCGCAACCAATCAAACCAAAGATCCTGTCCCTAATGATCTTGTCCCAAACGTCAGTGTATCCAATCAAATCACAGATCCCACCCCAATGTCACTGTAACCAATCAATCCACAGATCCCACCTCTAATGTCATCTAACAAATCAATCCACAGATCCCACCTCCAATCTCACTGTAACCTATCAGATCACAGATCCCACCTCCAATATCACTGTAACCTATCAGATCACAGATCCCACCTCCAATATCACTGTAACCAATCAGTTCCTAATGATCTGGTCCCAAACATCATTGTATCCAATCAGACCACAGATCCCACCCCTAATGCCACTGTAACCAATCGGGTCACAAACGTTGTACCTAATGGCGCTATAATCACATGTAATCACACACCTTATTTCACCTTCTGCCAGTTTCTGCCCCTGATGCAGAAGGCAAAATATTTATTTAAATTTCTAGCTCTATTTCTGAAAGAATATACATTTTGTTTCATGCTATTGGTTTTAATTAAATACTCAATCATTTAGTTCAAAGAAACATTACAACATTATCTTAATTTATTATTATTATTATTATTATATTATTGTATAATTATTGTATTATTATATAATATTATATTTTTATGTTTGAACTTGATGCAGGTTGCAAACTGATCATTCAATTGTTTTTTAATAAAAATCAATGTAATAAAAATATTTTAAATAATATTTATGAATGAATGTTTATTGAAGAATAAATATGAATAAATCTGCTGATCTCCTGCCATTTTTACACCCAGCAGCCCTCACTGTTGGACAGAATGGTACCCAATGGTGCATTCCTATTCTGTAACATCAACTAAACAATATCTGAATATCAAAATCAAGCATACAGTATGTTTTATTAATTAAAGCAACATTCTAATTACTTCATTTTCTTGCCACACACTGTACGCCACATCCTCACCCCTATTCCCAAGCTACATCAATGTCCCTCTCAAGCTGAATTCAAAGCAGACCAAGGTTTTAACCCCACTATCCCATGTCACTCATCAACAGATGTGTTGCCTTCCGAGTCTGTTTCCACTTTCTTATATCATCTCAAGTGTTCATCTCATCATCACTCTTATTATACAACTAAACCTAAATTCAGATTTCTATAAAGCTGCATAATGATTAAAGTTTAAAAAAATCAGCTTCGCTCTGATTCAAAAAGCTCTCCAAAAGTGTTCGGTGGCATTCAGATCCATCAGTGTTATTTCAATTGGTTTGAATGTTCTTGCTGTTCTTCACATCTTAACATCAAATCCATTTTTATTTTAAACATAGTTATAATTTTACAGTCACACTGCGAGGTATGAATGTCATGTTCAGATGGCGGCAAATGGGGTACCACGGTACGCTATCTCCCTCTAGTGAATGCTCATGAGTAACACACTGAATGAATTCTGAGAATTATTTGTTCAGGAAAAGACAAATAATTGTTCAGGAAAAACAAATGTGTTTTCCATTTACAGATGCAATTTATAGTCAAGGACAGAGCAGACGCTTTCTGCTGAAAAGACTAAGGTTTTTTGAAGCGCAGGGAGCACTACTCAAGACCTTTTTTGACTCTGTGGCGGCCTGAGCCATCTTTTATGTGGTGGTCTGCTGCTCTATCGCAGACAGGAAGAGACTGGACAAGCTGAATTCCTCTAGACACTGTACAGGAGGTGGGGAAAAAGGAGGATGGTAGCTAAGTTACAGTATCATAATTGCTGGAGAAAGACTCTGACCCACTGTATGAAACAGGCTCATCTCTGAGCAGCTCCTTCAGTGACAGACTACCGAAGGTCTTTTCTCCCTGATGCTATTAGACTGTACAATCAGAGCTGCTCCCGGTGAACCAGTCATCATAATGCCCACTTATTACTGTTATATACTGTTGTTATAATATCTTGAATTTCTGTGCAATAGCAATTGTGCAATGACATTATTTTAATCTATGCAATATTATAACCTAGTGCAATTCGTTTGAAAGTGTAACGATTGTTTTGTTTTTCTTTTGGATTTATACACTGTTCTGTCTATATTTTATATAGAAAAAAAGGTATATCTTATGATATTTCATAGTACTAAAATTCATTTCTAAAAGCACATCAAGACAAACATCCAGCTGATTACTTCACAGTGACTAATCAGATAAACCATGATAATTCTACATTACTTTTGTGTATGCAATATATAAAATGAAATGTTGGGCAGAGTGTTGAGCAAAGCTAAGGAGGTCACACTAATTAAGACCAAAGCTGAAACAAGATGAAACATGTTTTGTTCTCCTACTGATAACCTCCGATCGTTCCCTACCTTTGCAAGGCTTGATTTTAAGTATTAGACATATAAATAAGCTTGTAATGGATAGATCAGCTAACAGATGTGTCCAGATAGTGTGAGAACTTGCTTCAAATTTAAAAAAATAAAATACAATACTGCCTCACATCATACTTTTATTATTTTTTTACTTAGTTTTTAAGCAGCGCAGGGCTTCATGTAGTCCATGTTACCTGAAGTCAGGTATGCCTGTAGAGGTGCTAATTCCTGCTCCCGAGTGCACTACCATGTACTGTGAGTCTCTGATCCACTGAGCCAAAGTCTCCACTTTAGTTCGCAACTCATCTGGATCGTCAAACACCTGCAGCGTTAAAAAGAAAGCAATTGGTCTTTAAACCGCGAGTCTGTATAGACTGTAAGGCCTATCAAAGTACAGTTCTATGGCTAAAAAAACAAACAAAAAAAAACCCCCGTATTTCTATAACATTTTAGACAAAACATTGACACGTTTTGTAGAGATGAAACGTGTATATTATGATGATACCCAGATTCACATTCACAATTGACCACAATTTTACAAATATCATGATTCAATAAAATGTGCGCACTTCCCATTTTTTATTTTTCCTCAGACACAAGTGGTGTAATTCGGTTGTTTTTTTGTTTCTTTTTGCTTGTTACAGTTTTTTTTATTATTATTTTCAATTAATTAATTATAATAAGTGATACTGTACAGTACGTGTGCACAAAGTGAGCTAAAAGACACCTGAACATGAATCTGGCGAAGGGTACAGGTGAAATGGTCTCTTTCAAACCCTACACAGGTTAGAAACATTAAATGATATCGGCAACTACAGTATGTCTTCCTCATTGAGGATAATCCACCGTTTTCCTTTAAACAGAATATAGTTATCCAACCTCGATGGCTGACGAATGCGACAAGTAAGCGCTCATTTTTTCGTATGCTTTAAAAAAACATTTTTTAAAAAAAATCGTGTTAATAAAGATAAAAAGAGTAAAATTGGAAAGTGAGTGAACCCATGTATCATTTGTTCATTTATTTTTCCATATAAAACCACAAATCGAAAACTTGACTTTGTAAATATGTGAATATTCGTAAAAAAAAAAATAATAATAATAAAAAAATGGAAAAAAGTCAGCTCCTTTTTTTCTTTCCATTTTTTGTTTTAAGCACAGAATCAGAAATTGGCATCGGCACACTTCGGCAGAAAAAGAAAAACTTTTATAAATATTTTAATACTACATTTATTGCTATACATTATATATTCATATACAGTATATGATAATATGATAATAATCTATTATATTCATATAATACACATCATACATTCCTGATCTTTTGTCTCCATATTTTTCATACTTAAATGATTCAGTTAATCAATCAAATTGTATTATTACACATTATTATTATTATTACTTTCCTGACAAAGTGAAGCACACTAAGAGATCTCTTCACAAAGCCGCGACCTAAAGAAACCAAATATTTATAACTAACTAGCGTCATCTATAACGTCAGAGCAAATTCATCAACAGATTCTGACCAATCAGATTCGAGAATACAACAGGGCTGTGTACAGTATCATCATCATCATCATTATTATTACCATAACTATTAAAGATTTATTTAAAACAAATATTGTGCTGCATACTTCATTGTTATGATATAGTTATAGATCAATAACCTGCGTGATTTAATTGCATTAACATTTATATAATACCGTGCGAATCATCAACAACAAAACACCATGTTAGATAAATATTAGCAACACGTACCTAACTCAAGTGCAACAATCGAACAATATTAAACTAATTGTTCTAACAAGCGCGACATTTGCTACAATTGTCAAATAAAGTAGGGCCCAATCCCAATTTCCCTGTGTCCGCTAGGTGAGGTGCACTACAGTACGCACGCGAAAAAGGACTTCGCGGCCTATCTAGTGCACTACACAGCCCCGCAGTGAGCGATTTGAAATCCAGCCCATAGTCGCTAGCTAAAATGCTAAAACAAGGTACCTCTGGAAGTCCACAGATGCCTTTATCCGCGTAGGGAGACAGTCCGGCGGCATAGTTGACAGACATGGCAAATAGTAATTAAATCTCGAGATTTTATGTCTTTATTAAAACATGCACAATCACGAATCAATAGCTTTTGTTATTAAACAGTTGCAGGCGTTTTCACACTCCAGTTAGGCTTGTGTTGTTCCTCCTCTTACGTCATACAGAGTGTGCGCACTGATGTTCATGTTTGCGTACAACGTCACGCGGTTTCGCTTAATGGATTGATTTTGTTGTTTTTTTTTTAAAGTTTTTTTTTCTTCGTTTATTTATATTACCGTTTTAAAATCACTTGAGCTCATTCTACAAGACTCAATTCTAAGTTTCTTTCTTAAATTTCTGTTGATCCTGTAATATTTCTTCCCGAAAATTTCATTTAAAAGCTTAAAACCGGGTCCTAAAGCCCTACACGTTTATTCCCTACGAAGTCATTAACTCACTCACTCACTAACCACAGTGTTGTAAGGGCCCTGGAGCCTCTCCCAGGAGACTTAGGCAGGAGAACACCCTGGATGGAGTGCCAATCCATCGCAGGGAACACACATATACACACACTCACATGCTCATTTACACACTACGAGCAATTTGGGAACACCAATTGAGCCTAATTGGCATGTTTTTGGACTGTGAGAGGAAACCGGAACCCCCCGGAGGAAACACACACAGCACGGGAAGAATAAGAAAACTCCACACAGACCGATGCGGCAATCTAACATGAACCCTGGAGGTGCAAGGCGACAGTGTTAACCACTACGCCACTGTGCTGCCTCATTTATACTTTTACATTTATACATATATACCATAATATACTGTATTTTTGTCATTGAGCAAAAAAAATATATATATATTTTGGCTTCAAAATCTGTTGGACAAAAAGTTCAGGGTATAATGATAACCAGATGCAATATTATATTTAATTTCTTTTATTTACATGGTGCAACATGGTGATGTAGCGGTTAGCACTGTGTCCTCCAGGGTCTAGGGTTCGAGTCAGGCCTTTGGGTGTGTGCACATTTACCCCTAGTGCTTGGTGGGTTTCTTTCCCGTGCCCTAGTTTCCTCTCTTAATCCAAAGACATACGGATTAGGCTGATTGGCATTTCCAAATTCCCCATAGTGTGTGAGTAAGAGTGTGCGTGCTTGTGCCCTGGGATAGGCTCCAGGCCTCCCATCTTGTACATGTTAAGTGGTATAGAGAATGAGTGTGTGACAATTGTATACAATGTGTAGTAGAAATAATGTAGCCGAATGATATCACAATTGTCACTGAAATTGGCAACAATTGGTTTTCTGTGTTGGTATTAATTATTTGAGTTTGTACTGATTTGCAGAATTTGTATTAATTTGCATGTGTTCGAATTATTTAGTGGTAGTTTTATTGATTGATTTGCTGTGTTTAAAATAATTTGCAGTGTTTAATCGACAGATATTTATTGTTTTGCAGTATTTGTGTTAATTTGCAGTGATTGTATTGTTTTGAAAAATGTATCTTGATTTTCTGTGTTGCTATTGGTTGTCAGTGTTCATACTGATTCGCATTGTTTATATTGTTTAATGGTGTTTTTTCTGATTTGTGTTCATTTTGCATTGTTTGTTGTCATTTGCAAAATTTGCATTGATTTACCATGTTTTTATGAATTTGTCAATTAACATGGTTCTATTATTTAAGCAGTATTTCTGTTTGTTTTCAGGTTTTGTAGTGATTGTAAAATTTCTACTATTTGCAGTGTTTGTGTTGATTTGCAGCGTACAGTTGTAGTGTTTACCTTAATTAACTGTATTTGTATGAAAAGGTGTATTGATTTGCAGTGTTTGTATTCCTTCATGGTGCTTATGCAGATTTACCTTGTTTGTATTGATTTTCATGTCTTTGCTGATTGCAGGGTCTGATGTCTGATTTTTTTTCTTTAATAATTTGTCTGTTAAATGTTTGTACTTACAGTATACAAGTACACAGAGTATGCATATTTATTTGCAGGGTTTGTAGTGATTTATAGTGTTTGTATAGCATTTTTATTGATTAATAGTACTTGTATTAATTAACAGCTTTTGTATTGTTTTATAGTATTGATTTAGTGTTTGTATTATTTTACAGTGTACTGTTTTGCAGTGTTTGTAATAATTAAAGGTGTTTGTGCTCATTTAGTGTTTGTACTGATTTCAGAGTTTGTATTGATTTGCATAGTTTGTGTTGACTTGTTGTGTCTGTATTGATTTCAATGTTTATATTGATTTACAGTATTTGTGTGGAGTTTCAGTGTCTGTATTGATTTCAGTGTTTCTACTGATTTACAGTGTTTATGCTCCATTACAATGTTTGTTCTTTTTTTCATTCTTATTTACAGTGTTTGTAATTACTTGCACTGTTTGTTTGAATTACTAATTACCAATGGGAAGAAATACTGCTGTCCCTGCTATGATGAGGATGACATTGTCAAGTCAGTGGTTACTCCAGGACCAGAGCTAGAAACCTGTGCTCTAAGGCTATGACTCTTGTCATAATTGGGACCACCAGGGGTCAGTGATGTATTTTCAGGGGTGTTTCAAATTCAAATTCAAATTTTATTTGTCACATACACAGTCATACAAGTATGATATGCAGTGAAATGCTTATATGACCGCCCGTGACCTTAAAAATTTAGAAACAATTAACAAGAAATAAGAAGAGAAATATATAAGAAATATAAAAGACAAAATAGCAGTTTAAGTGGAAATAAAAATGGAAATAAATGGAAATGTCCAGAAATGCCCAGAAAGTGCATGCATGCGCAAATGTGTATGTGCAAATGTGCAATGTCCAGAAATGGAAATGTCCAGAAAGTGTGCAAATGCGCATGTATGTGCAAATGTGCAATGTCCATGAGTGTCCGGTACCAAGGTATGTGCATGTGCATGAGTGAACAGATGAATAGTGTCCATAAGTGTCCATTTGTTTAAGGTGTCTTTATTGAATCACAAGATAATACTGACAATTTGTATCATTTAGTATCAAGGCTGTTACTGTTGATATATAGTTGTTATTAATATTATTATTTAGTTCTTATAGCCGTTATCCTATTTGGTTGGTCGCTTGGAATAAAACAGCTTACCTTACGTGTTACTGGTGAAAGACAGAAGCACAAATAATATTAACCATAATTGCAATTTAATGGAATTATATTTCACACATCTGTTCAAATGTACATCTGGACATCTGGGAAAATCGGAAGGTGGTGGCGCTTCATATTTATACTATTAAAATTTTTTTACTCTAGAAAGAATTCCTAGATACAATTCCTAGAGTTGTGCACCCTTGTAATTCCTTATTTGTGTGATTTTTCAATGACTTCTTCCTTGAGTGTGCCCCATAAATAAATGAATTGATGAGTAAAATAAATGATTTATACACATGCTTTGAAACTTATCCTGATTTCATCTTGTAAAACAAAAAAAAGGCACTTAGGTATATATATTGTTTATTGCACGTTTCATGATTAACACCTTTATTATGCAGGATCCATCCACCTAGCAACCCCTGTAGTCCAATTAGGGACCGTGGAGGCCACTATTGTATTTATTCTTATTTTTATGACTGTAGTTGGACCTCCGGTCAACATTCACACACTACAGGCAATTTGGGTACGCCAATTAGCCTAATCTGCATCTGGAATCGAACCCGGACCCTGAAGGTGCAAGACCATAGTGCTAACCCTGTGGTGCCTGATACGCACGATAAAGCCTTATAGACTTTTTCTCATATAATAAAAAAAATACTTTTGATGTGATGGTTCCAGGTTCAAACCCCAGCATCACCAATTTTTGGGCCCTTGAGCAAGGCTCTGAACCCTCACCTGCTCGTATGTGCAATGAGACAAATGTAAGTCAGTCTTTTTTATAAGGGTGTCTGCCAAACCCCACAAATGTAAAAACACACATGATGTTTAAACGTTCTATAGTAAATGCTACACCGTGTCCTGCAGGGGGCCCTAGAGAGCCAGGCTGGTGAGACCACGCGCTTCCCTCATGATCCCCTCTCCATCATTTGAGCACGACATGTGTCGAATAAAGAAAAAAAAAAAAAAGCGCGCCGCGCTTCCATGTGAGCGCTCAGTACTCTCGTCTCCAGGCGTTGCGCACGCGCGGACGTCTGCGTGCGTGTGTATGCGCACGTGTGTATGTGTGTGCGTACTAGCCCGCCCCCGCGCGCGCGCGTTGTGTGCGCGTGTGTATGTTGTTATTATTATCCTCCCGCCTGCCCGCGCCTCTCCTCTCCTCTCCGCTCCGCTCCGCTTGTCTCCGGCGCGCTCGGCTCAGAATGGCCAGATTCACGCAGAGTGAAGCGAGGCGGCAGCAGCAGCAGCAGCAGCAGACTCCCCCGCAGCCCGCCCACGCCAGCGCGCTCCTCGGCGCGTCACCCGCAGCACTGTCAGCAGCCCCGAGCCCGCAGCACGCGCACCTCGCGCTCCCCAAGCCCATGAGCGGCCCCGAGTCCGGCTCCGTGATCCACGCCGACGGCGGCGGCGCCATGAAGGACCAGGACGCCATCAAGCTCTTCGTGGGCCAGATACCGCGCAACCTCGAAGAGAAGGACCTCAAACCACTGTTCGAGCAGTTCGGCAAGATCCACGAGCTCACCGTGCTGAAGGACCGTTACACCGGCATGCACAAAGGTAACGCGCTTACACTCGCGCCCTGCGCCCGCGCTCGTGGTTATTTATGATCCAAGCTTAATAACAATCATTTTAGGAGAATTTTCCTAAAACATCACTAACGAGCTTTTTCATCACCTAGACATTTTGGGAACGAATTACGCAATTCTGTTTTTTATTTTTTTTTTATTTTCAGGATCATAAACAACAAAGACAGACATTTGTTGATTATAAACAACACGCCACATCACGCTTTGTTCTGCACCAATAAACTGATATTTTGTTGCATTTTTTCCCCTCATAAAGAAAACAACGTGTCACAAGTAACCCTCAGCAGGTGGACATGCGTGCATGCTGGGGTCACTCCCACTTGTTTATTGCACGATTATTGTTGGTTTTTTTTTTGCTCGCGCGTTGCGCCTGAATGATGTCCATGTTAACATCACATCGCCAATCTATTATTTAACAATGCATAGTGAAAGAGCGAGCCTTTTACGTGAGATGCAAATGTTTGCATGCATTATTTGAACAACAATTAAAAAAAATGCTGTTGTTTGTCGCAGCTTACAAAACAAATAAACAACAAAAATAAAATAACATCCCATGAAAGGAATTATTTATTGCATAGCATTGCATATCGCATACTGACATTTCCAAAAAAAGAAAGAAAGAAAGAAAGAAAAAAATCACCCCATGATGTCGGAGTGACGATTTTACGCACCGTAGTATTGCGCAGCTCGAATTCTCGGCGCGTCAGTGCACGCGCGCAACGTTTTCTATCCGATCACGACAAAACGACGTGCATGCTCATTATGCTTTCCAAAAAAAAAAAAAAAGAATTAAAGTTTCCACTGATATTGCACGTTAAGAGATCTTATGCAACATGTGATGTAACCATGCAAATAAAAATCATGTCGTTTTAAAAAAAGGGTTAACGTGATAGTGGAGTCAGATATATTTTTTAATGCATATCACATTTTATTTCAAAATGCATGCAGTGTTCACGTGGTGAGGAGATTTACTGTGGATCTGGCTTTGAAAATATGGAAAGCAACATGCTTTTTAGTTTCTTTAAAGCTCTGCTGTGTAGTGGTCTGCCCCTTGAGACATACATCTCTCTCTCTCTCTCTCTCTCTCTCTCACACACACGCGCACACACACACACACACACTCATAAACACAGTACCTGTAGTAAACTGTAGACCTAGGCTGGCAGGATCAGTCAGTGCAGGATGCTTGTTTTTCTTTATCACACACACACACACAAACCTCTGCTGCTGCTCCATGCCATCTCACTGCTTAATTGTTACATTAGCGTTCAACTAACATTGATTTACGGTTTTGAGATGGCATGTTACAGAACACAAAATCAATAGAATAGTAGTGAGACCGGGTTAGTTACCGAGCATGATACTGTGTCTGTGTGTGTGTGTGTGTGAGAGAGAGATAGACTAGGTAGAACACTGTAGGACACAAGAGACAACTGTGTATGTAATATGTACCCTAATGAAGCCTTTTATGCCACAGCACTTCTATATTCTCGGATCTGACTCGACAGAAGTTCTTGATTAACACACTAATGTTAATGCGCTCTTTCGAATACTCTACTGTTTCCATAGTAACAACTCATTCAGTCATTCATATAAGGCTTGTATGGTGTGTTATTCTGTTCGTTGTGTTATTACATGCCATTATATGCACGCTACAAAGTCTAAATTTGACCATAAGCAGATTTTATAAATATTCTTGTATTGTTATTTAGCAGAGAAGATCATCTAACGTCTAATAATATACATATTAAAAAAAATTTATGTGAGAAAACACCAATTTCCAGAGAGAAAAAAAAGAGAGAGGTGGGTGAAAGAGCAACAGTTTATACAGTAGCGGCTGCAATGTAAATTATAACAGGAATGAACTTGTATCATGGACATTAAACGGAACTATAAATGGATAAAAAGTATAACGTGTCATTATTTCTATTAAATAAAAAGCAGGAATTACTGGAAAAGCTGGAATGACAGCTGTTTGCAAAATCGATGTGTTGTAAGAGAAGTAAAACACTCAGAGGTGGTAACTCCTTTTTGCAGGAGGCTATGGCATTTTCTCATGCATAGCATATACAGAATATAGAGAGGACAATGCAAGTGAGGACATGCACATGCATACACACAAAGTACGAGGTTGTGTATGACATCTAATCAAAGCAGGTGGTGCATTTAAAATAAATAAATAAATAAATAAAATAAGTTGCACATATTTTCCCTTAACGTAAAAATGATCTGTCAGTGCATTTATTTATTTATTTATTTATTATTAAGTAATTCTTATAGCTACAGAGTAAATCTAAAGATGCAAATCCACAGCTAAAGATAAATGCTGTAATGTGTTTTCCCCCCACAAAAATGATTGTTTTGAATTATGTTGAAATAATGGGCTAAATCCTTTCAGAAAATATGTCAAATCTGATCTCATAACGATTCAATCCAAAATCAGTCTGATGCCAATATTTAGAATTGGATTCCTACTTAAAATGATTAATGTGGCTGTGGATGATCCATATTGAATATTTGAATAAGTGTGTATCGTTTCACAAACTGCTGTTGCCAGAAGAGTATTAGTTTTGTGCATAAAGGAGAAATGAAGAATGATGAATAGGTGTTGAACAAGTGGCACATTCCTGCTGTTTCCTGAAAACCCGCCGCCTAAAGCGGCACAGCAGCTATTCCCTGTTCCTCCATGCCCGATTTACTTTTCGCTATGATTTAACCATAAGTCATCATTTGCTCTTGGTCTGAATTATACTTATTCGCTTTCTCTCTCTCTCTCTCTCTCACACACTCCTCTGCTCTTTCAATCCATTTGCGAGCATTTGACTCGGGTATGAGGTCATTTCTAGCACACTATCTTCGTATCCGAAAGCATCCCTCTTCAATCCATCATTCGGTTTTGCATTAGCGTCGTTCAGGGTTCAGGTACTGGTCGAGGACGGGAGCGTCCATCATCCAAAAGTAATCGTGTGCTCAGGGATTCTAAGAGCTGCTTCTGCGTATTGTAATAAACAACGGGATTCTCTCATGAAAGATGAAATGCATCAGCGAGACGTGACAAGAGCTTGAGCCTATTCACACAAGTGTTCACATGCTCGAATACACTGGGCCAGGCCGAAATTTATTATGCATTAGATTTTCATTTCATTCACATGCATTAGATGTTTGGAGGCCACTACATCGTGTTCTGTTCTGGTGTGGAATGGAACTGCAGAAACAGAAGCAGGCGCTCATTTCTAATGCGTCAGGCTGTTGAAATTATAGGCCAGCTGAAGGCAGCATCCCTACGAGCGGCTTCTGTGTTGGTCAGTCCGTCAGAACATCTTGTAACGGGTTTCAGGGTAGGAGACACGTCCTCTGTGCCAGTCAGTCTGGTGGAGATGGAATGTATACTGACACTGTCATTCTGAGTCACTATATGTCCTAAAGAAAGAAGGGATTGCTTTTATGTCTGACAGATCCAGTGATGACATCGGCTCTGTGCCTGTCAGGCCCAAAGAAGAAGGTGTGTTTTTTTTTTTTTTATTTGTTTTTTTGTTCCTATAAATACTAAATCTCTGTGCATGGTCTTTGTGCCGGACAGTTTCCGTAAAAGAGGAATTGCTTAACATGCGCAGTAAAACTGGCATGTACTGTGTGCCTGTCAGGCACTTTGAAGGAGGCGTGGCTTTGAACCTGTCAGTCTCAGGGGAGTCTGTCTCAGTCCATGGTGCCTGTCAGTCTCATTGTGTGTTTTTTCTTTTTTTCTTTTTATGTTTGTCAGCCTTACTGAAAGAGATGTGGCCTCTATACCTTTCAGTCTCAGCGGACCTTTATCCTTATAAAACCAAAAGAAAGAAGCCAAGCCATCTATGCCTGTCAGCCCCTGACAAGGCTTGACTTTTAAACCTGCCAGTTCCTGTGGAGAAGGCATGATAGTCAGACCATTTAAAGTAGGCGTGGCCGCCGTACCTTTCGGTCCTTGCACAGGAGGCATGTCGTGTGTGTCCGTCTGTCTAAGTTGAGGACGAATGTCTCCTGTGCTTTTTCATTCCCAGTGAAGTAAGCATGGCAGTATGACTGTCTATGCGACTGTAGGTTCTAGAAGAAAGAAGAACGAAGCCAAGTCAAGCCATGTGGAGAAAGCGTGGTCAAGTTGGTCTCAGTTTTAGGTGAGAGGCATTGCCTTTGTGGTTGAAGTATAACTGAAATCGAAGAAGACGTGGCTTCTTGAATGGTCATCCCCATTGAAGACAGCATGGCATCCAGTGAATATGTGAATATTGAATGTGGCCCAGTCTATGTGCCTCCCATTCCACCACACAGCAAGCCTTTTTCCCCCCCCTTTGTTAAAATCTATCTTTCACATAGCCTATAAACAGAGCTGTTTTTTTCCCCCTTCATCAGTCTGTGTTTCTAGGAATCTCATTATAGCAGAGAGCGTTCCAAGTAAAATATTCTAGTCATCAAAATGTGAAGTGCTTTTTGTAATGTAATGTATTGATTTATGGCTATCAGACGTTTTCTTGCAAGCAGTGTCAAAAACAAAGTAAAATGAACATCAAACTGTTTGCATAATACCGAATTACATCCTATTGCATCATATTGCATCGCATCACTCTGAATTGAATTGGTCGGGCCGTTCCAGATTTAACTTTCATACATCAGATTGATTAGTATCTATCGAAATTTGCAACTTAAAAGCGTAGATATGCACCATCAGTTATAAATATTATGCATTTGCTGATTTCCATTGTTGCTGCGCCGCTGTCAGGCTTCATCTTCGGTGTGTGCAAGACCTCAGTGTGTGCACATTCAACACATTTCGCAGCTGAAAATAAACCGTATTCTTCATGCCTTGATGGTTCAGCTCTTTAAACGTGACCTCTACTGAAGGAAAATCGTCAGTTGCCTAAAAATCCAAACAAGGGATTGAATTTTAATTGAAGGCCACTTATTATGTTAAATAACTGCTTCAGTAACACCAGTGAAACCGTTTCCAACACCCGATAGGGCTTTATAAATGAGTATAAATGAATAGGTTTCTGGAACAGAAAAGCCTTTTCCACTCTGACAAACTCAAATGGATTCATTTGCATGCAAATTTGGGGTCTTCAAATTTGTAACCCAGTTTTCTTCCAATTTAGCTGTTGCACATTTCCACTCTGTTATCTAGGTCTCCTCCTATCGCACAACAGCTACCAGAGCAGATAATCAGGCCTGACATATGCCTCCTTAGACCCAGGTGAAGCCAAATATATGTTTTTTGACCTGCCTCGTTTAGTGTTACGACAGTTTTGGAGGCGAAGGCTGATTGCTGTTATTTGCATGCACTTCCAAGCAAATAGTTTGTCCAACATTGGAAACTTTTGAAGCATGGCGAGTTAAGGACTCTCACTCACTCACTCACTCACTCCTCGTCTATACCGCTTCACCCTGTATTCAGGGTCGCGGGAAGCCTGGAGCCTATCCCAGGAGACTTTGGGCACGAGGTGGGGCACACCCTGGACAGAGTGCCAATCCATCGCACACACACATACACACACATACACATTTACGGACAATTTGGGAACGCCAATTATGCATTAATCTGCATGTCTTTGGACTGTGGGAGGAAATCTGAGTAGCCGGAGGAAACCCACCAAGCACGGGGGAGAACAAGGCGGGAATCGAGTCTGGCCGGGAATGTGCTGACCTGACCCTGAGGGTGCAAGGTGACAGTGCTAACCACTACACCGCTGAAGATGAAAACACCTTACTGTACATGCTTGCATTCCCCCTGCAATTTTATTTTATTGACCATTGTGTATCGAGTGTAGAAGCACTGCAGGTGGCGCTGTTCACGCCTCTGGGCTTGTTGAATGTTAGTCCACAGAGTTTACTTATTTATCTCATTTGCTAAATGATCTCATTTTGCAGTTTTATGTAAAATAGTTAGTTAAAATTGTTCTGGTTAGGTCACTGTGAAATTTGTGTGGTTTTTCAAAACGCTATATCTCCATCTCCGACAATTTCATCACAATGGAAATTAGATCAGGGATAAATGTGTTGAGTTTTGTTGAACACAAAACCTTTAGTGCTCAGCATCATCACCATCCTCCTCTTGGTGTTCTAGCTTCACTCAGGTACATGATGACAGCTCCATATGATAGTAGAGGTATGCACCATATGACCAACAGCTTTTCACACACAGCGCTGTCAAGTAAATATGAGATGCAGGCACGGCGTGAATGCGGACGTCAAGAACATTAATTAAAAAAAAAACTGGAACAAAGATAACCAAAACTGCAAGCAGACCAGCGATAAACAGAATCGAAATCCAAACTTTTCAGCGACAACAGAAAAAACACAGTAACAAGAGATGCGAGACCATGGCGGTGTTCCGATCAGTTTAAAATTCTTTGCGAAATACAGTATACTGCACAGTGTATTCCACATGCCATGCTAAGTGCGATTCCAAACTGCAGGGAGCGAAACTGCTTGGTCGAAAGGGAACTTCGAACGGTTTAGGGAACAAGCGCACAATGGGTCATCACTTGGACATAAAAAATTTCCCATCAGTCATTGCGCCTCGCTGGAGCATGAGAAAATGGAGTTCAGTATATGTATTATAATTATTAATGAGGACGACATAATATTATGACGCAATAATTTTAATTAAATTTGATTAATAAACTGTTAATATCAAATAAACTACTATATAGGCTAGTAATTTGTGAAACAAAAATGCACATCATGTACATTAATTTGTACACATTTTAATAGCATACGTTTTACTTTCATACGTTTTGTTTCAATATTTAATTTCTGTAGTGTGAAATTTCCACAGTAGCAATAACAGGTATCTGAGGTGCTTATGTTACCATGGTAACGCACGGAGGAAGTGACGTCTGCGCTAGTGATGTTGCAGTGTGTTCCGAATGGAGGAATTTTGTTGAGGGAGGTTCCCTTAACTGACATTCCCTGCATGCGGAGCAGTGAGTAGGAAGCACCCTTTAAAGTGCACTGTGGAATGGAACGAAGCCAAATACTGACTAGATATGTTGAAGTTAAATACTTATAACAATTAGGACCCTAACCAAAACACTCGTGAACTATGGACTTATAGTAATAGAATATAGTAATTGACTTTGGAACAGGAAGCAACAAATTAAAACACTACAGTGTCCCTCAAAGCTTAAAAGGATAAGTATATAACATGGTGTTCGAACACCATCCAAATGGCACAATGTCCTATTTTTAACATATCACAGATTTTAAATGACATAATGACAGATTTTAAATGATTTTTTTTTTTTACAGTGGCCGAGAAGTGCAAACCAAAATAAGAAAAACCGAAAACAAAATACAAATTTAAAAACAAAATGAAAACGAAACAAAACTGAAAACAAAAAAACAAATTCAAAATCAAAATAACAAAACCGAATACAATATAACAAATCAGAAAACACAACAACAATTCACTCAAACCGGAAAAGGTAGGTATAGTTCGCAAATTAAATTCTTATTGCTGATTGGATGAGACATCTGTGACTCAAGACATACAAGAAGTACTATCAAGTGAAGTCAGAATAATTTCTAAAGAACATTTAACACAACTTAGTTGACCAAAGTGCTGTATAATCCTAAAATACTGAAATGAATCCATAAATGAAAATGCATCTAAATGTCCGTGTGACTGCAGTACTTCATATATACGTACTATATTAGTGACAGATGTCTCGTCCAAGCAGCGTGATTGGACGAGACATCTGCCACTAAAGATGTATATTATATTGACTGAATTGTCGTTGTGTTTTCTCATTTGGTATTTTGTATCTGGATATGTCGTTGTGTTTTCTGATTTGTTATATTGTTTTCTGTGTTGTTATTGTTTTCAGGTTTGTCGTTTCGTTTTGCACGTCTCGGCCACCGTATTTTGTACATGCTGGAGTGACTGCAATAACAGTAACCATGTTCAAACATCCACTTTCTTGACTTCAGCATTCTCCATAAACCCAGTGAACACATTTAAACCATTCTTTTTAAAAAAATTTTTTATAAATTTAGTCCTGTCCAATTCTTTTTCCCTGATTTTCTCCCCAATCTAGTCGTGTCCAATTCCCTTCCCGTCACTAGGGGGTTCCCACATTAAGGCTACTTACCTCCATTCAGCCAGGAGGGCCGGGGGCGTTTCCTCCGAGCCACCGATTCACCGATCGAACCTGCGATTCCCGGATGATAGGGCGAGCGCTTTACCACTGCGCCACTCGGAGGCCCATTTAAACCATTCTTGGCAGCCATTGTGTTGCACAGGATGTTTCTTTTTCAAAAATCTTGCAAAAAACATGGAAATGTAAAGCTTATAAAGTAAGGTTGCACAGCATTTTTTTTGATAATTCAGTGTTTTGTTATAAACAACCTTGTGTGTCAGAGAATAGTAATCCGCCAAAATGTGTAAGTCTGAAAACGTTTATTGAGTTTTGCTGTCAAACTGTTCACATGAAGTCTGTAATCATGTCTCGTTGTTTGTAGAAGCAAGCAGAAGCAGAAAGCATGCTGAGCGTTATAGCGTTGGCCTCCTGATGAATCTCTGTTTTTTTTTTAAACATTTCTTTATTCCTTTCTATATTTTTTTACACAAGCATTGGACAAAGGCTTTCAAAAATACACAATTGTTTTTTTTTCAAAACTACTAATAGAATTTGTATGTATGAAGCAACCTCATAACTGCAAAATGTATTTTATGGTAGCAAATGGAAGATCAGACCTGAGCCAAGTGAAGTTATCTTTTATGAATTTCCCAGTGGGACTTTAAGCTAGCCTATGATAACACCTTAATGCTGCACTCACTACATTAGAATATATATGAAACCATTTGTCAGAAGGTGAAGCAAAAAAAATAAATTGCACCTTTGTGGCCTCTTTTTTATTGATATTAGTTCATGCCTTTACCAACGGATAACTGTGATGTCGTACCCCATTACTGAGTAACAGGCTAATTTGCACAGCACAGAATGTAATTATTGCTTATAATATTTATTAATGGCAGTTTTTTGGGTTTAAACGGAGGGGGTGTGTTTCTGTAGTAAAAAATGGCAATCATCATTATCATCATGTCCGGAGTTCTTGGCAATGTGGCCATAAAAAACTTTCTTTCGGCTGCTCTCGTCAAGGGGTCACTACAGCGGACCTTGTGATCCGCACACACAACTTGGCACGAGTTTCACACCAGATGCTCTTTTAACCAGGCTTGGGAGCGGCATCGCATGCAATGGATGGGTAGTACGGGGTGTGGCAGCGCACCGACAATGGAGCTCGATCCTCACATGAACAACCTGCGAAATGTACTGAGTGCAACATTTCGAGGAAGGTACTGATAGACTCCTGTGACATAGAAAGCAAAGCTATTCAGAGAGAGCACGAGAGAGAAAGATATCAATGTATTATGTCGCATTAAAAGCACAAAAAAAAGGGAAACCGAACATGATAAATGAGACACGCGACCCTCCTTTGCATTAGAATTCATATTTATGCAGCGCTTGTTGTGCTCTTCAGCATCACAATTTGAAAGGTACACTTTAAGCATAATAGCATCATGTACAGAAGGTCCTTTCTATCGCGGTGCGGGTATTACCTCTTCTCCAACAGTTGCCTCCATAAATCACCGCATGAGAGAGCAATACAAATGACTTCTGTCACACAGTGTTTACCTGCACGTGTAGTGTAGTTTTTTTTCCCCCTCAGCTGTAGATACAGTTTGCTATAAATATCGAAAAGAGGGCCCAGGTGTGCAGTTTGAATGCATAAGCGTGGTAACCCCTTGTGCTTTTGTTAAATGGCATTCTTTGTGTATGTGTGTGTGTGTGCATGTGAAGTGTGTGTGCGGGGGGGGGGGGGGGGTGTTTG